>JBAMHW010000019.1:4229101-4245156 GCA_037177495.1 Rhadinocentrus ornatus | reverse complement strand
AAAGGCTACTGTACCAAATATTAACATTCATTTTCTCAGGTGTTCAAATACTTATTTGCAGCTGTATCATACAAATACATTGTTACAAAATCATATATTGTGATTTCAGGATTATTTTTTTTTCAGATCATGTCTCTCACAGTGGACATGCACCTACGATGAAATTTTCAGACCCCTCCATGTTTCTAAGTAAGAGAACTTGCAAAATAGCAGGGTGTTCAAATACTTATTTTCCTCACTGTATATGAACGAGGCCATTGGACACATCTGCAGCACTGTAAATATCTGTCCCTTATATTTTTAGTGTGTGTGTGCGCCTCGTCACTATTATTAGACTTGGTCAACATCTATTTATGTGAATTCATCATCTTTTAATTAGAAAATACTAGAAATCTTCTACAATTTGCACCGAAGTCCAGATAACTGGAACTAAGCCAGTTCTAAGATGGACTGCTATGTGGATTTTGACAAAGTCTGAATCAATGCAGTGACACAACATAAGAGTTTCCAGCTTACATGAAACTGATGTTCATTGATGATTTTACCGTTATGTCTCATTAGCTGCTGTTAAACTTCAAAGAAAATTTTTTGCTATAAAGCTCTCATGCACTGAATGTTACTTTGACATAAGATATACGTAGCGTGTGAGGTCTTCCTTGAAAACATTGGGTACCTTTATAACAAAACAAATTTTAGAAAAAACAGCTAACCGTTGTCACCCTGACCTAACATCAGCAATTATAACAAACACAGCCTGCTTGACTAATCTGCCAAAAACTGATGAGAAAATCAGCTAAATTTACACTTATTTTCATGTTCCAAGTTCGAACTGCTCTTCCCCTTAAAAAATATGCTCATGCACTCAGAAAGTGCCTGTTTTTATGAAAATATCTTGTGATTCAATTCAAAACTCAACTCTGTCATACATATCATCAGCTTCCATACGTCCTGGATTACTAAACACACGCTCCGAAGACTCGGTGCAGTACATCTAGTCACTACCAGTGCCCTCACCACTAGAGATAACATGAGGCGTTGTATGCAAGTTGCTCAAGTAGTGCAGCTCATCCAGGACGCCACATCAAAGCACGCTGTGGCAAGAAAGTTTGCTGTGTCTCCCAGCACATTGTGGAGAGCATGGAGGAAATACCAGGAGACAGGCCTGGTACACAGGAGATGTGGAGGGGGCTCTAGGAGGCCAACAGCTCAACAGCAGGACTGCTATCTGCTTGTCTATACAAGGAGGAACAGAAGAAAAACTGCCAGAGCCCTAAAAAATTACCTTCAGCAGGCCACTAAACTGTAGGTTTCTGTTCAAACTGTCAGAAATAAACTCCATGAGGGTGGTATGAAGGTCCGACATGCTCACATGCCCAGATGTTGTAGGGAGTGCATAGAGGCACGTGGAGGCCACACACGCTACTGCATCTCATTTTGAATTGACTTAAGGAATTTGGGTCAGCCTGTGATCTGATCTTTCTAATTTTGACTATAATTCTGATCCAGACCATTATGGATTAATGATTTGATTTCAGCTGATCATTCTTATGTTATTTTGTTCCCCACACATTCCACTGTGTAATAAAGATTTTCAACTGTAATATTTCATTTATCAATATCGAAAATGTGTTAAGTGTTCCCTTGATTTTTTGAGCAGTGTAGAAAAGACACACACACACACTTGATTAAAGACACTAATATAACCCCATTTTAACTTTTATCAAAAACACCTTAAATGATTAATCTGATGGTGAGCCTTTGTGTCCACATGAATTTCAGAGCAAAATAAGTGTCTCATGTTGAGCCCTGATTATTTGTAAGTCATTCAGACTTTATTTTAATATAGTGAACTGTGATACTGTTAAGGAATTTTTTTTAAACAGATTTTCTTTAATCACTTTGTGTGAAAAACCTGAAGATGAGTGATGAGTTTAGTTTGGAGTCATGAACAAATGACAGCACAGAGCCATTTGGGGCAGAGCTCAAGCTGATGGGACTGGGATGGGGAAGCTAACTTATGGGTCTAACATCTCACCTTTTCACACCCAACAATAAACTCACAGGACAGTATGAAAGAAAAAAAAAAGGAGAAATACAAATAAAGCAAGGCAATAAAACAAACAAACAATGAACGCAGCAAAAATCAAAAGACTTTTCGAGCAGGTGAAGCTGACATGACAAAGCAACACATTCACGTGGTATAAAATGCAGTTTTTACTGACTGTTATGCAAGTACTTGTTAAATGGTCATGAAAAAATGGGAAAAGGAGTAGAGCATAACTCACCTGCTGTCTGTGTCCAAACCCACAAAGTCCTTCTTCTCAAAGGGCACACAGAGCAGTGGTATTTTGTCACCGGATTTGTCTGTAGCTCGGTCCAGCCGTTTGGACTCTAGAACAATAAATATGGACTCCACAAAGTCCTCCACTCTCCTCTCCACATCAGAGCACCCCTCAAAGCTGGGGTAAAAAGCCACATCTGTGCGCTGTTGCTCTGCAATGTCCCCCTGGAGCCCAAACACTAGCAGCCTCGAGTCGTACAGCGTGGAGCTGTACACTTCCTTCTGGCCGTGGAAGCGTTCCGCGGTCTGAGGCCACTCCTTGGCAGAACCACAGGTGGTGATGGCGATGAGACCCACCACTTTGCGGTGAGTCTGGAAGTCACCCCACTCGTTGTTCTCAGGCAGGTAGTGGTGGCGGTAGCGGATGTAGAGGAGGCGCTGAGAGTCTCGGATGCTCATCTGGCTCACGCTGGCGATGCGCTTGTAGATCTTAAAGAACTGGTCCTCAGGGACAATGCCGACGGGCTGGACCACCACAAGCACTGTCTGATGGTCTTCGGCACATTGCATATAGTCTGGGACACTCATCTTTAAATGCAGCTTCATTTATGTGGGAAAGAACAGGGAACAGACAGGTTTAACAGATCTGGGATGTGACCCATAAAGGAGGTTTAATTAACTGGGTCTAAACCTGAAACTTGAAATGGTCATTTTAAAAAAAATCCATTAATTGAGCTGTGATAGTTTAAGTTACTATGGCAATAGAAAAATAACAAGGCAGAGCTAAAAATGGCATTTTTCTTAAAAAAAAATGCAATCATTATTCCTTCACCATTTTCCTCATCCTACTTGGTGGATTATACAAATAAAGACTTGTTTGAATTATAAAACATTTGATTTTAAATATATCTTCTGAGCTGTAACCTTATTAAACATACGCAGGTAACGGCATCCGAACACAACAATATGGATCAAACAGACAACGTACAGATTACTTGTGGATATATCCTTGCTTTTAGAGAAAAAAATTAAATCTAGAATTAGATACCAGCAACACACTCTACAAAAATGTTGTAGAGAGGCAATGAAGAATACAAGTTACTAGATTATACCAGTAACATTGTTCTGTTATAGGTGAGGGTGTCAGAGTTGTGTATAAAAAGAAGCATCTATGAAAGGCTTTGTTTTTCCAAACAAGGATGAGTGGTGGATCACAATTTGGTGCCATATAGCTCGATAATTATCAATAAGACAAATTAGATTTCTCCATATAAAACTGCAAAGAACAACTTTATTAAACCACTGTAACTAAAGAGAAACTGTCATACCATCAAGGTCAATATAAGCATGTAGACTCAAGAACCAGGAAAACTATATCACTCTACAGGTTGCTGCTACATTCAGAAATGTAACATTGGTCTGTATTTCTGCAATCAGGGCTGCAACTAATGACTATTCTGATAGACGATTACTCACCGACTATTAAAACGACTAGTTGACCAATCGGATTATGTATCTTATAATTATTAAATGGCTCTTATTTCACTTCTGGCTTTGAAATCTTGCGTGAGGTTATGCAAGTCCGACATGCCATCTCTTTAAATGTTCAAGCATTGCGGACGTACTTCCATGGTACGCAAAATCCGCTTTACAAATCTCACATGTATTTAATTTATTTAGTAAGCCTAAAGTGAAGTTATCTCAGACTTTTGTAGTCTGGCCGGCGGCCATATTTTTCCCCTAGCGGACTTTATTGCACCTGTGCAACTCTCAGCAGAAATAAAAAAAGAAGAAGATGTCTCACTCTGTAGGTTTTCTTTTGTTTTTTGCCGACAATAGTGGATGGGTAAATTCGTTGTCGACTATTTTTATTGTTGACTATAGTTGACGTCGACTAATCGTTGCAGCCCTATCTGCAATGCAGAAAAAAATTGACTAAATCATGAAATTTGACTATGAAACTGAAATCAACTGTGTAACTCGGAATATTTTGGAATTAAAATGTGGGTGTCATCTGCTTTACCTGTAAATTTAAGAGTTGTTTACGGCACCTGAGCCAAATGATCAATAAAGGCCAGATCAGAGTAAGACATATTTTGACACCCCTGTCTGCAGTTTCTGCTACATGTAAATGATTGTGGTAAAAAAAAAAAAACGCCATGCTTTCAAATGTTACAAATGTAAATTAAAATGTATTAATTGATCCATATAAACATAGGGTCTGTATATGTGCACATTTACGGACCTTAACGAGGGTGTGGAATTGTACTCAGGAAAAGTGAAACTGCTCTGAAAATAACTTAATTTTGAAAAACGAACACTGGATTGTCAACTTCCTGTCTGGCTCTGCTGCAGCTCACACGAAGGCGTGGCAGAGCAGAGTAAAAGGTAAAAAGAAAAGGCTGACAGAAAGTTACTTAAGCAAAGATTAGTTTAACGAGTACTTTGCTCAAGCCCGTGAAAATGACCCAAATGTTAACATCAATGTGATTAATGCTACAGAAATTAAGAAATTCGGCAAAAGGCGGTCCTAGAAAAAAAATTAAGAAGCAATACATAAACAAGGTGCATTGCCAAATTTTATTTTATTTATTTATTTATTTTAAGCTGTCCACTTGGGCTGTAACTAGGTTAAAAAATACCCAAGTAAATTGACTCGTGCAGACGTTTTAAGATGATAAGGGTATGATTGCATGCATAGGTTGTCTGTCCACCTTGACTGAGGAAGACACGACATTGTTAAAACATCAGTTTACACAGATTAATGCTGGTGAGCTCCAGCCCTCCTTTATTCAGTCTTTAAACAAGGTGATAATTTTACAGAGACAGCCTTATAATTTGCTACGGAATAGGATTAGGGACACTGGAGAAAAAAAGTTGAATCATGAGGAAAAAAGTCAGAATTCCCTAATCCTCTTCCGTAGCCAATTATAAGGCTTAACTTTTTTCTCCGAATTCTGAGATTAAAGTCAGAATTATGAGACTTTTTTCTCATAATTCTTTTTTTCCTTCTTCTTCTTCAGTGGCCCTAATCCTCTTCCGTAATTTGCAACTATTTTAAACAATATCCCCTGATTATTATAAACATGTCTTGTCGATGTATACTGTGCCAACATGCGCTGCAGAAAAGCAAACCCTAAGTGGAAACTATTTCTTGGAGTCGCTAATGAAAAGTGGAAAACTGGATTTAAATTTAAAAAAAGACTGAAAATATTAATTATATTATACTTATAACCAAATTCCTTTAGCCGAAAACTCAGACTACACCTGCTGCTGTCTGTGAAAACATAAACACCAAACAGTAACAGCTAAATGTAACAGCTGAAAATAATAATTACAACGACAAATCGTGACGAGACCGATTATTTAAATGAAAATGGGAGCCTGTATTTTCATCCTATATTAAACTTAGATGATTACACGAATCCAATGCTAAGGCTTTGGTACTTTTATGTGTAAAAACCCAACTGTCAGCTAGCTTAGTATAGCTAGCTAACAGTAAAGATTTCGCATAACTGTCGTGCGGAATCAACGATCATTAAAAAAAAAACAGCTGAGTAATACAAATATCAGCTCAGTCCATTTTTTATCTTTACAAAAACGCCATTGACAATAATTTTAAAAAACTTACATTACCTCAGCTGTTTTCAGTCAAAATTCAGCTTCCTTCTTTGAGCCAATTGACTTAACAAGAAGGACGCTGTAGTACAACTTCCTGTGAAATTCAACATTAAATGCCCCATCCGTGAGTCACAAATGCCAATCACTCTATCAACTCATATTTTTAAATAATGAAAAAAAGGTTCATATATGTGTCATAATATATACAGAGAGTTTCATATCATTACGTTTAAACATTTTCTTCTCACGCTTTTTACGTGCTGTAAGAAAAAAAAAACATATCAGACCAATTATTCCCATATAATAGGCTGAATGAAAACTCGAGATCGCATGCAAAAATAAGACAATCGTTCGTTTATTTGTTATTATTAAAGTTACATATTTTCTTAAATGAACCACTTAAACCAAAACTAGAGTTATCTTGTTATATTGACGTGACTTTCATGTCTTTATTTTGAAAATAAGTCCCGAATGTCCTGCTTCTTCTGGTTTCCTTGACGACGGCTTTTTCTTTTTCAATGGTTTTTGTTCTTTAACGAAGCAGTAGCATATAATTTACAAACAGCGCCACCTAAAGAAGAAATGAGAAACGGTAGCCACACAACACCCTACCGAACAGCTGTGAATGTAAATGTAACATTGTTTTTAATTCATATTTTCATGTTTTTATCACAAATGTCTAAAGGCTTTCTCATTTGCATTTTCTCATGCAAAAGAATTAAATTAAACTGGTTTATAAGTTTGAAATTAGACCAAAAATAATCTATTAGCAAACGTTTTGAGGTTTCTTTTATAAGCAAAACAACCCTTATTTACCTTCAGAAATGCCTAATTTCCTGGTGTGATAGATTCATCAAGGGAAACATTCCTCAGGCATTTTGCTTCATATTGACATGATAGCATCACCCAGTTGCTTCAGATTTGTGGGCTGCACATTCATGATGAATCTCCCATTCTACCACATCCCAAAGCTGCTCTATTGGATTGAGATCTGGTGACTGTGGAGGCCGTTGGAGAACAGTGAAGTTATTGTCATGTTTAAGACTTGTTCCATTTGCTACAACAATTAATATTTTACCCATAAACTAATTTATTTACCATTTAAGCCTGTGTCCACTACTGCTTCTTTCTTTAAAGCCCAAGTTCAATTATGAATGACCCAACTCAGAGGCAGAAAGATGAGGTCCAAACACGAAAAGTTTCTTCCACCATCTTTACTCACTCACACGTAACTGCAGCCATTGAGAAAGTTTGTTTTGGTACTGCCAGATGTGTAATAATCCCTCTAATATTGTTGGGCTCTGACTGGTCCTGTCCTTATCATAGACATGTTTATTATTTGCTTCCCAGCAGTTATCCTCAGTTATATCTTGGTGACAACCGCATTCACTAAACCACACAGCGATCTCCCAAGCAGGCGTGACCCATATTTCTCCACTACACTTGCAAATCAGAAATCAACCTCTTGTGGATGAGTGCGCATGCACAGAACTGTAAGATTTCCCATTTAATTGTGGATTTTTCTACAAAATCGCTAGTACCATGGAGCTATTGAATTATCCACACAGACAGATTCAACTCCTTTTTATTTGCTTAACCCATAAATCACTTTTCACAATCTTCTCAGAAGACAACAGCATTTTATTCCCATTTTCTTTTTTTCTTTATTTGGCCAAGGGTAATTGGTCCAAAATCAAAGCAGGAGCTCAGAATGGAATGTCTAAACAATGATTCATTGTGAATATACATCAATAACAGACAAACATCTACAACCATTGACTTACAAAAACAGTGCACAAACTTTGTGTGTGAAAATCACAGGGGCTGCCAAATCCTAGCAAGGTCAACAGATGTTATGTGGGAGAGAAAATCAAGCTTAAGACACAATACATGATGGTTTTATTTCAACCCAAGACAAACATAAGGAGAGCCTTCATTTTTCCCATGTGCTATGTGTTCCCTAAGGCTGGTAAAGACTGAGTCTAGTCAATCTAAACAGGTCAAATTGGATCTTTCTGTGTGTTCTGAACAACGCAGCGTTTCAGCGAAGCAGCTCTTTAATGAAATGTCAAACCACTGACTTGGTCCATTAGAGACAATCAAGATGTAATCACTTGGTGTCATTTGGTTCAGAAATCAAACTTGTTTCAACCAGAAAACAAAAGCAACCATTAGTGCTGTTTAAATCGTCGACATTCCTACACTTGTTTACCAACTACATAAACATGACCTCAGCTGCAGCTCTGCTAACCAGCTAAAGGCAAAGATTCAGCCTACAGAGCCTTACACTTGAATGATGGCAAAGTAATGACCTAATCCATATCTGAGTTTTAGGGAAATGTACTAGTTTCTCTGAAGCAGGTCCAAGTAATTTGGTCAGATGAGCTCACCAGACTACAATTCCCATTTTATAAGCAATATACCTGATAATGAACCAAAGTTATTAAATTGTGAATCTCAGCTGCTTTGATTGCTTCTTTCTGGACATGGGAAGCTGAAGGCTTCTGAAAAAAAGACAGAAATTATTAAGACTGACTGATGATAGTGTGTTTGGTCTGCAGAAAATCAGACAGATTCTGATAGAATGCTGTCATCCAGCGGATTAGTTTAATCTCCAGCAATCATGTGGTCGCAGCAGAGATTAGTCAACCTAATTACAGCACTTTTACCCAGCTCATTGATTCCTGGAGGACTTGGGGCACTTAGTAATACTAGTTTTTCTGACAAGAGAAGAAAACAAAAAGGATGCATAAAAAGAAAACAGATAAGACTGATTTAGAGACTTGTGGTGCAGTAGGGAGGAATGTGTGTCTTCTGATTAGTTAAGATTGCAGATATTTGGCATTCTTCATTATGGCAATAAAAGTGGTGGACGCTGCCAGCGGTGCAGAGACTCAATGATGTAGGACCCCTGACAGGCCACAGGGTAGGTGAGGAAGTGGTTGGAGGAGATGGGATTTAAAGGGAGAATTTCACACCATCATCCTTACATCAGCTTCAGAAACTGTTCCACTGTGTCTGCTTCCACTGCCTCCGAAAACATTTCATAGTTCTGTGGAGAAGAAAATGACAAATATAAGAAATCTGAAGCTCTAATAAGGCAGACAATTTGTCAATTGAGACCACAAACTTTCTGTTTGGGATACTGACTTTAAATAAACTACAAGACTGACAGCAGCTGAACACTAGTTATGGGTAATAACAGGAATAAATCACAAGTTCAATCGATATGATATTACATTGATTCAGTGTTTGCCGATGTCATAAATTCCGTGATATGATTTGAAACTCAGGAACTGATTAGAGACCAAATCACATGCTGAATAAACAGAGTCATACAACTCTAACGCTGGCCCTTAGGGGTCTGTGACCACGCTGGTGTGATCAGATCCCTTAACGTGTTCAAAGTGCCGTAACAGAAAACATTGGGCTGCTGTCAACCTCCCTCCAAAGTGAAGTTATAAAACAGTTTTTGTTTGATGCTGAAAGACCGTGTTTACCTGGAGATTTGACAGTTTTACTTTCAGACTACAAAATATTAATCTAAGTGTAAAAGTGAGATGGGATTAGCAGGTGTTGCATTTCTTTAACATATTTGTCCTTTTTATGCGACTATAAAATAGAAAGAAAAGTAGTCAAATCAGCCGATGTTCCTCTACATGATGGAAATACAAGAGTGGGATGTTGTGGATCAGGTGGAAGTGAGAAAATCAGAAGTCAGCGGCGACAAGTTAGGGTTTTCTCAAAAAAAAAGAAAAAAAAAAAGAAGTCATCTTAATTTTTGAAAGTCCCAATCCTGCAATGTAGCTCTGTCATGTTGGAGAAAGCAACTCTCTTCAGAAGCAGAATAGATTTGCATTATTTTGGGACCCTCCAAAGCTCTGGTATAGCTCTGTATAATTTTGCACATAATTTGGCTTGAAGAGTTGAAGCTGACAAGATAAATAAATAAAAATTTATATATCAAATGAAAAAGTATTTATAAAGCATTGAATGTGAATATAAAAACATACAATATCTTGGGGATCTGTCCCAAGCGGCAACATCCGGCAGTAAAATGTGAACCCAATGCTGAAGTGCAAAAAATTGCAGTTCACCCCTCATTAGCTAGGGGCTGTCTCCAAAACAGAAATAATCCCCATAGACTCCCATGTAAAAAGACCAACTTCACAGCAGAAATAAACATGTCTAAAGCCTGGTACAAAAAAACATTTTAGGATTAATAGGTCAAGTTTACCTTCATGACAAATGTGAGGGGGGTGATTATTTTTCTAACTCATCATTTTGGATGTTATTTAATCTTGAAATTCAAGATAATTAGTGGCCTGTCCTGTTGATTGACATGCATCAAATATCTGCGGCAAGAAGGGAGAGTGCAGCACAACCGCGGTTTTTAGCCGGCTAACAGTGCGCCTTTGCTTTAACCCGCCTACCTCCGTTAGCTGGTTAGCTACCGTTAACTCCGGGTTAGCTTGATTAGCTCTTAGCTACAGGCAGCTCGGAGTTTGATGAGTGTCATTCATCCACCTTCATAGTCCCCCTCTCAGCTCCACGTCTTTGCCAATTTTTAAATTTTCCGAGAATGACGACACTGTGACACTGCCAAAATGAGGACGGTGGGAACCGCCCAATCAGCTTCAATTCCGCTCTTCAGAAACCTATGGGTGATAATACGGAAGCTCTGTCCATCTTTTATATATATTCTATGATCTGTCCACATTGTGTGTGGGTGGGGTACCCATGACCACAGAGGCTGCCACCACAGGAACGGTGCATATCTGGGCAGGCTGGGGTCCAACTCCCTAGCCACCAAGATCTCAGGTGATCTTGGGCTTCTTTTTAAAAACATTAATAATCTAAACATACATTTAATATAAATATACATATTATTTTCTTATTTATTTTAAGCAGTTGCAGGTATGTTTCCAGGTATGTAATCCTATGAATTCTAGGTCTACCACAAAGAAGATGCCAAGGAGAAATGTGAATTAAGGACTGAGGATGTTGGTCCTTTACTTTGCCATTTGGTAGTTGTGGGTGCTGAAAAGATTAAAATTTCAATATTAAAGACAGCAGATGGAAAACTTTTTTCTGCAGGACTTCTGCGTTGCATATTTATATAATGTATGTAGTGTACAATCAGGTATTATTTTTAATGTTTAAGACTTGATAGATAGATATATATGGTTTGAAACTAAACCTGCTATTTTTCCTTCTTTTCCTTTGCGCACATATTGATTTTCAAACCAGAGCTCTATCTTACCCGAAAAATCAGATATCCCTTGACAGGCTGCGTTATTATTACCCTTAGAATTGTGCAAAACCTAAATATTGAATAAAATAAAAAAAAAACAAAAAAAACAACAGGTAATGGAAACACCTACATTTCGAAAAACATCCGATATATCGCTAAAAGGTTTGAAACACTCTTATGAGGTGGTTTTTCAGACGTGTCGATATAGAAGTATATCGCAAAAGTGTAATGGAAACACTTTTTCCACATTTACACGTCACTACACGGACGTGACACAGGGAGTCACGTGACCGGTTCATTTAAAAGAAGACAGAAATCTTTTTACAAACAATTGAAGAGAAAAATACAACCGCCATCCTTGATAACAAACAACAATGAAAGCAGAGTTTTACAAGGAATTTGAAATTTCCATTCTTCTCAAATTGGAGTCTCGCAGGACAAGATTTTACGAGAATTCAACTAATCCACTACATTCAATGGAAACACCTCCAAATCGCAACTGCACTTTTTCAAAGTTTTAGAAATAATGCTTTTATTTAGCAAAAAATTGTATTGGAAACGCAGCTTCAGTTAAATAACAACTAAGAACCTACAAGAATTCTTTACGAGTAAAACTACAACAAAAAGCAAAAGACTAAGCGTTGTGCATGAGTTTTTCTCACCCCACAGTACTGGTCTTCATTGAAAAGCTGGGGAGGGACTGCTGTGGGGTCCCCCGCTTTGTTTCTCATTTCGTCACGAAGCTCCCCCCCCACAGAGATGTCGATGAGCTCGTACTGGATGCTTTTACTGTCAAGGATTCGCATCATTTCTGCCTGTTGAGACTTCACCTGCAAAAACATTAAATTCCTTCAGAAATTTAAGGTCCTTAAAAAACACAAACACCCACAAACATCTGACTTCAACCTTAAATGAGAAAGGGGAAAGTCAGTGTTCACTGCTGCAACCAAAATACCTTTAAAACACACATCTGTTTCATGCAACAATCTGACAGTAGCACTACCCTTTTTGTAATACTTCTTCCTGCCATCAAGTTGAAAATAATAAACTATTTATATTAAAAAAAATCATTTTAGGATAGAATAGCTAAATGTAATCCTCTCTATGTTTAATGGTACCAACACAAAGAGGCTACAAAACCCTGCATGTCCATGCTTATTTTGTGTCTAAATTTTGCATGTAGCAACATTTACCACTCACTTATTTTTACTGAATGGGCTTCTAAAGCTAAGTAGTACAAAATAATCACAACTCTAAAGCTGTTAGCAGCATTGCAAGAAAGAACCCCAGAATATATCATCCAGACAAGGAAACAATGTCTGTCAAACAGCTTTGTTGATATGCAGGAAATGGTTTAACTAAACTGTAGCTGATTTAAGTATTTTTTTAGGGCTGCAGCAGGTTCGCTCTTGGGTGATGATTAAGCGGCATGTGAAGTGAACAGTCTGCTATCTTATGGGTGACTGAGGAAGTTGGGAGGGTGGACTTTGAAAATGTGACCACACCTAAACACAGCTCAAACTCCACACATACAAGCTGGCATTTTGTTGATGCAAGGTCAGTCTCATATCCTCACAGTGGAAAAAAAGAGGAATTAGTTTCAGTGTGTTGCAAAAGGTTATGACAGTTCCTCTAAATAAAAGGATATTTATATATACCTAAAAAAAACACTCGTTTGAAGCTTATTCCACTAAGACCACTGCAGTAAAAACTGATGCAGGTCACAAAACTTGTTCATTACGGGATTTCCTCATGCCTAACAGAAACCAGAGGTCTGGCCCGATCCATTACTTATAGACTAAATAGCTGCAACATCTATTACAAGTCCTGTTGTCATTTTCATACGCTGTGTTTTAAACTAACCTTTTTATTTTATTTTTTATTTCTTCACATCCAACTTCACTGGTACTAAATAAAATATCTGGCACAACCATTACAAATTCAAGAATTTACTTGCATCCTGCTTGTCAACAAGGGAATACAACTGAGACGATGAAAACTCACAAATTTGCTTACTCGAGCCTCTACTGCGTGATTCGGCTTAAAATATAATCTTTAAGGTGGCTCTTTTTAAAAATTATTTTAGAGCTTATTTATTATTTTACTGACTACCAGGCTTCTGCAGCGATAACACGAAGGCGAATGGCGAGTGGGCCACTTCACAAATTAAAACAATCCAAAACAATTGTCTCTTAGTGTGTCCAAAGTTTGTAGATTTGCTAACTGCATGGTGTTAGAAAAATCCTGGATTTTTAGTTTTAATATAGTGGGGTAACAACGGAAACAAGGACACCTTAAATCACAACATTTATGAATGAAGTTCAGCGGACTGTTCTCTCTATACAGGAAACGGATTCATGTGGTCACAACTCAGCCGTTCCGTGGACTCAACAGACCAAAGCTACCCACGGTTTCTTCTGAGTGATTATAATAATTAATATTTCTTTAGTTAATGAGAAATATCTACAAATAAAGCTAGCTAACATGATCAGATGAAAAACACGTTGCCTATCACAAGAAACGAGAATCAAAGTGGAATAAAATAAGCCGTTCGACTTAACACGTCATTTAACTTTAAAATGATATATAATTGTAAGTTACGCACACATTAAAGCTCGTAATGCTGACGTGACAACAAGGATTAAACGAAGCAGCGAGTTGCATAGGCCCGCTACACTGTTAGTCAGGAGGAAGCTATTACTGATAGAGTGCTGGGTGTGTCTGTTGAACTGAAGCGGTGTTAGCGGCTGCCACCGGAGCTTACCACCCAAACATACGTAAAACTTATTGAATTATGTCCGCCTGACTCACCGTCCGCGAGGCAGTAACAGTTGTGTAGTACAGTTTGATTCCCATGGCTGCAGGTCCTTTCACTCTCCCTTTGTGTATCTGCTTGCAAGTAGCGTTCTCTGGCTGGTGTCAAGTTGAGCAGTTAAACCGGAAGTCAGAGAGAAAGGTGGCGCCGTCTGCCAAAACAAATGTACAGAAAACACAATTCAACACGAGCCATTCACACTACCTGGTGTACACTTCAATAAACTAAAATGTGGATTAGAAGTATATAACTGCTACAGTGGCAGTATATAGCCTGGATGAGTGTACTTGTTGTATACTTGAAAGTATTCTTTTAAACTTCAAATGACCTTGTAAAAATTCGTAAAACCCAAAGAGATTTATAATTACTAGAACATCAGTTAAAGGTCGGTTGTGGCACAAATTGATGATCACATGTCCTACAGTAGAAAAACTGCACTTCGTGTTGTATTTAGCATAAAAATTGATTCATAAATAAATGTTGTAAAATATAAATTTGAATTTGAAAATGGTAAATTCTAAACTGCATACCCAATTTCAGGAAATAGAAACGTTAAGGGATCGTATTTGTCTTTATGACACTAATTAATTAGAAGTAATTATTGCATACAGAGTTCATGATGGCTCTTCATCCGCTGCATCCACTCAAGCGTCAACAAACGGTTGCCATGGAAACGTGCTGCACATCATCGCTAATGTACAGAAAACTGCCACCCGCAGAAATAAACCGGAGTACCATACAAAGATTTAGTTTTTTGTTAGACGAATTTTGGAATGTTAAATTAGGACTAAAAATATTATTCAGATAAATAAGGGACTGTAGGGAGAACTGAAAGTGCTCAAAACAGAAAATCATCGTGATTAAGGATCTAAACCAGGTCTGATCAGACCTCCGATGAATGATTTGAAAAAAGAATAAAACAGAGACACCACATCTGATCAGCGATTTAGTTCAATCTGAATGTGCAGCTGAAGAGGAGAAACTCAGAGTTACTGGGTCTAAACCTGCCAGCAAGCAGGTTAGTCTCACAGAGTCATTCTGTGAAACGGAAAACTCAGTTTCCTTGAACTCTGCGTTACATAACTCAGAGCTTTAACTAAACCGCTTTCTGGAAATAGGCCCCAGTACACAGTAGCAAGACAACAGAAACCTGTCGTTTTGCAAAAACTAGCTAGCCGAAGCTAACCTGAATATTTACAAGTGTAGCAGTAGCCCTCTAGGAGGCTTCAGTGGCTGGAGATTAACCTACAGGGCTGGAGGACAATCAGGAGGAGCTGATTGACTGCAGGTTGTGACTATTAAAACCCAGTGTGGGCAAGCTCTACCAGGACTCTTTCATTCCCTGGCCTGCTGGGACAGCGCTGGCTGCCATTTTATTTTAGTTGGTTTTATTTCTTATTTTTAGCATAGATTAGCATTCAAGTTGTTTTTAGTTTTTAACATTCTGTCCTCTTATTTTCTAGTGCTGGGGCTGGTGTATCCTCCGTTCACTGGTGCCATCCAGATACTGGGAGTTCACGTAGACTGTGATTTGGTTTGTGGTTGCATGCAGTTTCATTTGGAGTTTATGGGATTTGTGTTTTGTTTGAATATTTAGAATAACCCCGGTCTTGGCACCGATTGGTTGGGTCCTCAGCCGTAGTACAACTCTCTATCGTCTTGTCCTTCACATCTGTGTTTTTAAAGATTATGACCAATAAATGGCACCTGTCTGACCCACACTGACCGTTGTGGCCTCGTAATTGAAGCCTCTATGCACTAAATCGTGTCTTTACACCCACAAGGTTAAACAAGCGTCCACACACAGAAACTCGAGCTACACTTGACTAAATTTACCTGCTGTCCTTCAACCACTTAGAGAAACTGATTATCCATCCATCCATTTTCTGCCGCTTATCCGGAGTCGGGTCGCGGGGGCTGCTGCCTAAGCAGGGAAACCCAGACTTCCCCCTCCCACATTCAACAGCTCATCCGGAGGGATCACGAGGCGTTCCCAGGCCAGGCGACAGATGTAGTCCATCCAGCGTGTCCTGGGTCTTCCCCGGGGCCTCTTTCCGGTGGGACGTGCTCGGAACACCTCACCA
>JBAMHW010000019.1:4202374-4212533 GCA_037177495.1 Rhadinocentrus ornatus | reverse complement strand
GATAGATAGACAGACAGACAGACAGACAGACAGACAGACAGACAGACAGACAGACAGACAGACAGACAGACAGACAGCCATGTCCACTTATAATGTCCAATATGTTAAGCTATTTTTATCCCTCATCTTCTATATAACTGGTCAGAATTCATTTTTATACCTATTCTTTTTATAAATCTTTAATTTTTTTATGTTTGTGCTTTATGTCTTGCTCCAGACTGTCTGGAGAGATCTCAGAGAAGAGACAGGATGACTTAATACTGCACGTTTATCGTCTCCAAAGGGTCATTCCTGTTTTCTGTAACACAGTTTTATTAAAATCAGTTCATATCCTGTCCAACCTGCTACATTCTAATCGATATTTAGATTAAACTTGACTTTTGTTTTCAGGTGCTCTTTGTGTCTTCTGTTAGGTCCAACTCCCACACCAACACAAGTTGGTGTGCTGAGACTGGGTGCAAATCTTAGTCTGTGAAACAGAGATTCGGTGCTGATAACTGAGAATATTTCTTATTTTCAGGTGTTGATTACACAGACTAGCTGATTTAACAGCTCCTTATTTACTGTGGGCCACTCTCTAACCACAGTTTACAGGTGCAGGTTTTAACACCTTGTCCTTAAGTTTAGATGTAAAACAATTTAATAAAAATTATATTAACAACAATTTACCCTAAAGCACTAGTGAACATTTAGTGGAGGAACATCCACTTTTAGTTCTTTACAAAGCCATTTGATCAAACAGTTTCAGAACCGAGAAACCAGATAAGTCCTCCACTCTCAGAAGACCACAGCTTCATCTGATCTTGTTGTTTGTGCAGAGTACGGAGTCCATGAAAAGCTGTGGAGAACCTGCTGATACCACAGACACTGACCGACGGCACTGCTTTTCTATGGCAACATGACTCACATGGAGACAATCACCTGACACCTCATAGACAGGCTGGACATGGAGACAACATCCCCCACCTATAGCATTATTTATAACTGCCACTACTTCACACTTTACCTCTGTCTCACCCTGTTATAATGAAGTGCTTTATGTTACCAAAGACAATAAACATTAAATCTCCTTATACTGAGACCTGCCCCAACCCAAGGGTAGCAAAGCAAACCAAATAAACAAATAAATCACCTGGTATAAATGTAATTGTAATAATTTATCAGTGAATAATTTCACTTTAAATTACTGTGAAGATCACTTACTGATGTTTAAAGAGAAAAAAGACATGAAGCAAAATACACATAACACAAAAGCAAAAGGTTTGTTATTATAGAGTAAAGCTGCAGTAAAATTCTTTCTTGACACTCCTCATGAAGACTTTATTTGTAATTTCTCAGTGATATTTATGTACAGATCTGAGACCTGCACATCGTGAAATGTAATATTTGTTGTTATAGAATATATTTATTGTAAATAACTTCATTTTAATTTACCCATAATATTAATCTGAAATAAATCATCAACTTTGGAGTGAAAATGGTTGAATCAATGTCAATAAGACGAACATTGCTTCACAATGCTGCTGACCTCTATTATGAACACATTAGAGGTCTTTTACTTTGCAAGCTTAGAGACTGTAGAAATTACCCAGTACTTTTTAAATTTAGTTGGGGTTTTTTTTGTTTTCTTTTTGGGGTTGTTCAGTAATTCAAATTCAGATGATTTCAGTAAGAGTTAAAGAATAAAACTATATGTCCATCTGTACCTCCACATCATCTGGTGTGAGGAAACCAGTTCTCAGCTCACCAGACTGGAAACCAGTGTTCAGGGGCCTCATTTATCAAGCTTGCGTAGGAACAAAAACCAGCGTACTGCAAAATATGGTCAGCTTTTAGGATTTATTAAAAACCAAACTTGACAGGAAAATGTTCCTACCTTCTCAGCAACTCTGACCCTCCCGTACAAACATAATCTAGAGAAACGGGAAACGGCGACACCACCGGTCCAGAATAAAATCAAGGAAATGATGTGAAATGTGACATTTGTGTACAATCCACTATCACCTTTCACACCACATGTTAGATATTAAAGCTGTTTGCAGAAATAATATAATAATATAAGACGCACATTCCATATTAATTCTAAGAGCGCACGCTCAGGGGAAAAAAACAGGATTTTCAGGAAAAGGGAAATGATATTAATAAGAAGCTCAACCACTAAAACATGTTCTGTCATTGTGAAACAAAACTTCCATGTTATAAAATCCATCCAGATAAACCAGGTGGACAGTCTGCTGCCAGCATGTAGCATCAGTAGAAAAGTAGCTTTGGTCCTTCAGTCCAGCAGAGGGGACGCAGACTGGAGGCTGGAGGTCTAGAAGTGATGCAACGCTGATGAAACACACAAGAGGAGGATTTCCTTTATTTATTCTGACACAATGTTTTTTATTGTTGTCCCAATTTCTGTCCAGACGGTCTTTATTTCCCGCAACTCATGTCCACCTGGGTAATAGCGGTGATTGTGTCCCTCTGCATCGCCCACCCAGCTGCCCAATCGATCTTCGGTCTCCCGCATGACAGACGGATGTTCTACCGACTGAGATATCCAGCCGCATCATCCCTCATTTCTGACACTGCAATGACAGCATCTCCACCTGCTGCCGCTATTCTGTCTTTCTGACGCCAGTAATGCCCACGCCGTGCCCACCAGTTACACATTTTTACCTTTTCCAGCGTGGTCCATCAGGATCTCTGTCTCACAGCCCCAAATATTCCACTTTTCCCTTTTTTCCCCTCCCAAGCCGTCATGGAAATGATGTGATGAATATGTATTCCAGGCGTCCACCTGACCATTTATAGCCACCATGTGGGCGTGGGAAGGCGATCCCTTTAGAGTTGATTCTGATTTATGAACAGAAACAGGTGCAGGATGTGCGTACGCACGCTTTGATAAATCTGAAAGTAGAATTGCGCAGCTTATTCTTTTTGCGCTGCAGATGCCACCTGGAGTTTACTTTGCTACGCACAGTTTGATAAATGAGGCCCATGGTCTTCATATTAACCTCAAATCAGCAATAATTCACCTCACACCACAGTTTCAGTGTTTAGACAACATGCTGTAGACAGAAAAATACAGTTTACCTGTTAAGATGATGATTCTAATGAATATATATAATGTATAATACTGATCATCCATGTGTTTAAAACCAGTCTTCCAGGCAGTTGCTGCAGCCAGTCGGTGGTCTGGCATTATTTTAGACTTCACTCACTAACAGGTGGACTAGAAATCATCATGTACGCTGGAAAGTTTACTTGTAGTTTATGTGGAATTTGTTGCATCAAGTTTCCTCCACAACCTCGTGAACGACAGCAAACTCTGATTTATCGGGTTCATCTAATTTCTACAGACTCACATAATTCCACTTTGTTACACTCATCCGGGTTAATGAAAACATGTTTTTATTAAAAACAAGTTTTCTATTTTCTTTTTAGTAAAGCCAACTTGTCTGATTTTACAATGCAGGCCTTACCCAGTTATCCCAGTTAAACATATTGAGAATGAAAAATGTTTTAGGATTAGCATTTCTTGGAAAGCAAACCCCAGACATCACTCCTCCTCCCTGTTAATATTTGAACTCCTCTGTACCATTAACAGATATTAATAATGTCAGGGTGTGTAAACTGTGAACCAATGCCCCCAAAAGATTAACAACTGCCACCATGAACATGGGGCCTAACACACTAAGCAGTAAAAACCAGTATATTTCTGTGCACGGAGAGTTCAGTTTAAACATGAAGAAAATTCCTTCAGAAAAGTGAAAAAAAATTTAAATAATGAAATATAAATAAAGAATAATATAAAGAAAACTTTAAAAAAGTTGAAAGTAGAGATAATGTGTGGTCAGGAGGTGTGGGGGGGGGCTAATCAAAACATTTTAACAACCTTCCAGTTGTATCCTCCCTCCCACCAGAGTAAATTACTCTAAATGGGGTTATTCTCAGGCTAGTCAGCCCTCTAAACCTTTTATGTCCATCCAGTAATTGTCCCGAGGAAATCCCTCCTACTCCAGTTGGCAGATAGGATCACGGATGTAGCCTCTTTCCCTTTACCCTCCAAATGTGTAAAGGAAAAGCACAAGAAAAAGAAAAGACTGACTTTGACACAACTCTTACATGTGAGTGTGCATGTGTTTGCATCAGTGGAGGAGGGGCTGTGGGCTGTTTATATTGGTATTATTTTTATAAATTGTTGCATCTAAATGCAGCATTTAAACCGATTACTATACTGAATAAATAGACTGAGGAAAGCATTCCTGGCTGATTATGTTAAAACATAAAAAATTATATTAACACATTTAAAAAATTATAATAAATGAAAAATGTCCCCAAGACAAATATGGGTATCCCTGTAGGTAATACCACACACGAGTAGATGACTGAACTAACACGGTCTTCATGGCAGGACATCACAGAGGAAGGAAGGAAGGAAGGAAGGAAGGAAGGAAGGAAGGAAGGAAGGAAGGAAGGAAGGAAAGAAAGAAAGAAAGAAAGAACACTCATCTCACCGAAACTTTTTAAGTTAACTCAATCTATGAACAACATGCCAAACGGTGGTATGAAAAGTAATAATGAGGCAAATCCCTTCTCTCTCCTTTTTGCCTCCGTGAGCATTTAATATTTTTTCCTTCTTTCGTATCCGCCCATTTCAAAAACCTGCTACTGTCTGTGGGGTATTTAGCATGAAACAGATCTCCTCTGGTTCAATTTGACTGAATCCAGCTGAATTATCCGTCAATTCTCTACATAATACAGTAACGATCGTGAATGCCACTCTGAATCTACTGAAATAAAGCCAAGATAAATCAGAAAAAGTTCTACCCTGAACTCAACCACGTTTAGCACGCGCTCATCAGTTAAACAAGTCGGTTTATCCATAAGCTTAAATCCTACCGATATTTGACCTTGTGGTTACTGATTTTGGCAGCTAAAATCTCCCCTTCTTCTCCCTCCACCGGCAGATAGACATGCAACAGATTGAAGTGTTGCTCAGAAGTGTAAAGTAAGCGTCAAGCTGAGCGGAAGTAGGATCGGAGGTGCATTGATTTTACCATTAAAATAAAAGCTCTATTTTCTCCCTCATTCGTCCCGCCTGTATAATTTTCGTTTAAAAGCAAACGTTTGTGTGGTTAACATTATAATGGATAAATAATTTTGACTTTGTTATACACGTTTTAATATGTACAAAAGTAATTGCAATTCAATAAATAATAATTACAAAATGTATGGTATAAAATGACAGTTTCTATTAATCAGAAGAGTATTTTTTGTGAGTTCCCAACAAGTTAAAAAGACTGTGTCTCTTAAGCAATGACCAGGAAATGTTCCCAAAATGTTAAAAACTTTTAAGCTAAGAATATAATTGGATTTAAACTTCAATTTTGCAAAAACAACTTGCTCAGTTGACAGCATATTTGTTCACATGCTTGCTGATGTTCTACACTAGTTGTTACAGCAGGATTCCATTAGGGGGTGCATTGAAACTTCAGACCAGATAGAGTTTCTAAATTTCTTGGGTGTATATCAAGCAACAAACTTGGTGGCAATAGAGGAGTTTAGCATTTAGTTGATATTGAGATTGCGGCAGTAATATAAAACGGAGGTCCCTCAAACAAGCATGGCGTGTCTTGTCTTCTAAACGTTCAGTAATTTTTACAGCTGTCAATCCATAAACCTTTCATCCAGTCAAATTGGTCCCTGCATTGCCCCTAGCAGTAGTGATGTGCGATACCTCTCATTTTCTTTTCAGATCTGATACCAAGTAAAACACAAGCCAGTATTGGCGATACCGATCCGATACCAATACTTTGTACAGAAACTTAATGTGTTTGGAAAATCACTTTCAGCCCAGCCTACACTGAGGGTAACGGAATTGGAAGTTGCTTTTTAATAGAATACTTTGTGAATCAAACTGAATTTACCAGTAAAATGCATAAATAAATACATAAATACCACAATAATTGCATATGTTTGTTAACACGTACATATTAAAATATTTAGTTAACCATCATGCTGTCGTCTTTCTATCATATTAAATATGTTTCTTCTGTATTTTATTTTTAAAAACTCTCCAACGGCTGTTTTACTGAATATTTAATGACACCACCCTCTGCAGCATCCTTACCAACTGAGTTTAGGCCTGTTGAATTGGTGTGAGCTGATCTCAGGTACACATTTCACTCCAAGCTGATCTCAAACAGATATTTGTTGCAGCCTTTTGTTATTTCATAACCATATTTAATGCTGTACATAACAAAACATGATGCAATCATCTTTAGAACAAGGGGAACTCATGTTGCTTACAGACAGATTAAAATCCCTTTCCCAAAATTTAGCATCAGTGGTCCACAGCTCCACGTTTCCCCCTCTGAATAGTGGTTATTACCTGCCTGCAGCATTAAAGGACTCCAAGAGTGACGTGTCTCGCCTTTGGAGCACCTGTCTCGCTAATTTTCTCCTCTTTCTCTTCTTAATTTAAATAAATTCTGTGTTATGATTAATGTTTAAGGAGGTTTGTGGTGTTGCTACAACACCGCTATGTTTTCTCACACACACATCATACATTGCACCGTTGCTGTTCAGCTCCACACGTGATGCTACGGCCGGAGTGAGTGAAAGATGCTGCCCCTTCGTTGGGCCTTTTCACCTATGACTTTAGCAGGCGGAAGAAAAAGCAGTTCTTCCCAACTAGGTATCTTTTAGAGAAGATCCTGATAATATAATTATTTTCCACTATTTTCCAGTTCATGATAGACAGCATTTTTACCCCAAATCAGTAAAATATCGATAGTCTAGCATGAAAATGGATTCTACAACCCAAGGTAGCCACTATAAACATGCAGCCTTAGAGTATAAATTTACTTTTAGATATGCCTCTATTTGTGTAGCTTTTAATGCCTACAGACTGAAAGATTTTGGGTAATTTTTAAAGCAAATACAAGTGCAGTTCTCCAAAAAGCTAACAAAGTTGTCACGTAGATGTTGATTGAATGCTGAAAGTTAACACAAGCCAGGGAGACAGATTTTATATTGAGCAGAATAAAGCACCAGAAATGTTGTAAGGAAACATTTAAAACCTGCAGAATAGCATTGAGGTGTTGGTGATCCCAGCTTAAGGCAGTAATACCTGGAGGATTCCCGGTAGGCCGAATCTTGATGACTCCAAATGACCTGACAATACTCTCATTATGAAACATTTTTTGTTCAGGTTTTCAAAATCGAGATAAGAAGAATCACTGTATTGTGATGCAGTCTTACTTAACGTTGTGGTGAACCTTCTCATGAAATAAAAAAAAATATCCCCAGATGTTCACCTGTTTGCTTGAAAAACTAAAGAAAAATAAAGGTGTTATACACTGTAAGTGAGGGTCAGAAAAGAAATTAAAGTCATCGGACAGCAGCTCTAGTCCTCAGCTATAAAAACTTTACCAGAAGTTGTATTGTACTGTTTGCCTGCACTTTTTAATTGCTTAATATACTATATATACTTAAGGAAGAAAGTAAATTTAGACTAAAATACTTCAGTACAGAGAAAACAACTTTCTTTTTTTTTTGCAGTCTGAACTGCATGGAAAAAAAATTAACCAATCAGAAGACTGCTTCACAATTTACTTTTAATATTAAAACTTCTTGGGAGGATTAAAAGTCAAAATGCTGGTTTAGGAATCAGTGAGCTGTTAAAAGTGCAACAAGGCTACCCAGACTGAGGGTGTGAGGTGCTGGAACATTCTTTGTCAGTGACTATCTGCTCTGGAGTTTACATAGTTTACACATGCTCGACATACAATACATCATGTGGGCGGCACAGAAGCAGCTAAGACCAGATTTTCAGGTCTACTTTTGTCTTGCTTGCAATGTTGTATTGTGATATTTTAGAAATTTTCTCCAAATAAATTCATTCTTTGCTGAGTCAAACTCTCTGTAAAAGCAATCTGTAAAAAAAAACGTGTATTTTAAAAAACAACCATAGATTTACAACATCTTACTCTGAATGCAGATTTGATATTAATAAGAGTAGAAACTGTTATCAGAGTTTAGAGTTATCTCCAGTGTGGGAGGAAATTAGTTTAGAGTGGCAGCAGCTACTCATAAGTCTTTCGCAGAACTGCAACCAAAGAGTCACACAGAATGAAATTACTTCACTTTTTTCTGCTTTGTGTTCTCTTTAACAAAAATATATATACTATATAATTATAAATATATATATATATATGAGTAAGTTTTGTGTGGATACTGAGCTACTTACAGTGAAGCAAATTCACAAGACTCTTTATTAAAATGTTTTTGTAATTTTAATTATACAGGCTGCACACTTAAATCAATATTTAGCCCAGTTGTGGCAACTTCTAGTTACTATTATCAGTGTCCTCTCAGCAGTCCTTTATTCTTGATCATCAAGCATTGCAGTCACATCATCAGCATCTCTATTTCTCTTCCAGTTATAAATGTATTAGCACAACTTCTGATAAAGACAAATACTGATCATTAGAGTGTCAGTCTGCCTCTCCCTCTCTGTTTATCTCTTTTACAAATATTTACACCCTTCCTGTTACAAACCATACTCTCTTGGTAACATGACATCCTTCTTTCTGCTGCTTTTTCCCCACAATTTCTTTCCTGTTTTATTTCATGTTGCAATTTTGTCTGAATTTAAAATCGACTATTGTTTTTCTTACTATCCTAATATTATGTAGCACATACTTCATAATACATCATCGAGTCCATGTGTCCTCTTTTTGTTAAATTACACCCATTTGTAAACTACCCTCATAACTTCTTCCCAAAATTGTCACACCGTGTGCCTCAAGATTACAAGTTTACATTTAATTTAAAGCATAAAGTATAAGATGTCAATTATTTTTCATACTTTTAGTCTGACATGAATGAGGTGTGGTGGAGTCCAGGGTACTGAACAACCCCTTTGTTTTTTAGACAATTTGATGACAAGAAATTGTTATGAAAACATGAGATTTCATTTGGGGTCAAAATGACTCCAACAATAGGAGGGTTAAGAAAAATAATCAGTTTTATTAGAAAGTGAGTCACTCAAGGATGAGCATGTCTGGACATGTATTTTAAACTCAGCATTCTTTTCAAAGGCAGATCCTGTTTTATTTGCTATTAGCGTTGGTCTGTCATATAATTACCTTTTCAGTCCAAAACTAGTTTCTAATTCTGTCATTTCTAGTTTATAATGCATATATGGAATTAATATTATCCATTAATATACATGAAAACACCCCTCTCGTGAAAAATGAGACAAATAACAATAAAACAAATAGTTTTCTACTGCCTCCTGCTGACACATAAACCAACTTTACAACTGCTATAAAGTGTCTTTAGAAGTAGTTAATAATGAAAAATGTGAAAGTTAAAACTTTGAGTTATTTTATTCAAATTTTCCCAAATGACTTGCATGAAAACTGTAGGGTGCAGGAACTGCCTGCAAGGGTGTGTTGTAACCTCTAACACAGTAATTTGACCAACAATCAACTTGTTAGATATGTTTTACAGTAAGTCTTCCTTTCTTGTTTGTTTGCGTTACATATTTGATGATAAATGGCCTTGACCCATTTAATAACAAGGACAAAATTCTTACAACTGCTGCTTCATAATTTTTTTCACGCATCAATGAGCAGAGTTGTAGCTAAAGGAGCAGGGCCAACACTGCTGAAAACTGGAGTTATTATAAGACACTTAAAACTTTAAACACCTTTTTCCTCCAGTGTTCACTATCAGTTTTTGTCATAGTTTTGTTAACAACTATTTTTTCTGATGAAAATGAGAAAAGAACTGAATAAAAACTGGTGCTCAGGGACTATAACTATTGCTAAATTAATTAATATTTTATTCAAGATGGAAATATTCTGCAGAGATGGGATCCAATCAGACTTAATCTCTGTGTGTTGTAAGTAGGAAGATTTGGTGAGTCTGTGTGAATTATAGCCTCAGTTTCCTGTTCTTAGCTGACAAGAGTAGCACCCAGTGTGGTCTTCTGGTTGGACGTGTTGTGTGTTCAGAGATGCTTTTCTGCATATCTTGGTTGGAACCAGTTGAGTTCCTGTGGCCTGTCAATCTGCAATCAGTCAAGTTTCAAGTTTATTTGTATAGCCCTATATCACAACAAAGTTGTCTCAGAGGACTTTACAGAAAGAGGTGTAAA
>JBAMHW010000019.1:4175793-4186975 GCA_037177495.1 Rhadinocentrus ornatus | reverse complement strand
CACTGTACTTTTGGAGATCCTTGGCACTACTAATAAACCTGCGTTTTGAGAGCGAAGTGCACGGTTAGGCTGGTATGCACCTGAACATTGCCTAAGAAGCCAATGCTGCACAAGCCTTAAAATGTCCAGCTGCCCTCTTCATAGCAAGTGTAAGAAGTAGGGCTGAAACTTGTCAATGAGGTTCCTCAGTAAGATCCCAGGGGTTCAGGCATGATTTCACAGGAATGCCTTGGACCTGTTGTCTCAGGACATGAGAACGAGATTGCCCTGATTCTTGGGAACTATTATAAGTTTATATAGGACATTCTTTCAGAAGGCCTTTGGATATTGGTAGAGTCACTTCCCTCTGTAGCCACTCTACTGTACAAGTACTGTATCAAGCCACATTTTATTTTAAATAGAACGTAAACATATCAGATATTGAAAGATATTTCACCATTTCATGGAAAGTATTGGCTCATTTTGAATTTGATGGCAGTAACATGTTAAAAATGTTGAAACAGGGCTAACAAAAGGCTGGAAAAGTAATTAGCACAATTTAAAAACAACTGGAGGAGTAAAATGGCAGCAAATCAGTAACAGAACTGGGTATAAAAGGAGCATTTCAGAGAGGCAGAGTCTTTGATGTAAAGATGGGCAGATGTTTACCACTCTGCCACAAACTGCATCTAAAAATTGTGCAACAGTTTTAAAAAAAAATGTTCCTCAACATAAAATTTTAAAGACTTTGAAGATCCCTACATCTACAGTGTATAATATCTCTGTGTGCATCGGACAAGGCTGAAGGTCTTAACTGTATTAAAAACAGATGATTCTTTATTAGTAAATTACTGCATGGGCTCAGGAAGACCTCCAGAAATCACTGTCTGTGAACACACTTCACCCTGAAATCCACAAAAAAAAGGTTAAAGTTCTATCAAGCAAAGAAGAAGCCATATGTGAACACAATAAGCTCATTTTAAATAATCCGAGGCAAAGTGTAAAACTATACTGTAGTCATGTGGATCAAAATTGGAAATTCATTCTGGAAACCACAGACACCATGTCCTGCAGACTAAAGAGGAGAGGGAGCATCCAGCTTGTTATCAGTGGACAGATGAAAAGCCAGCATCTCTGATGGTATGGGGTTGAATCAGTGCCAATGGCATGTGCAGCTTCCACGTCTGTGAAGCTCCATCAATGCTGAAAAGTACCTGGAGATTTTAGAGCAACATCTGCTCCCATCCAGACAACTTCTCTTTCAGGGAAGGCCTTGCAGGTTTCAGCAAGACAATGCTGAACCACATCCTGCATCCATCACAACAGCATGGCTTCACAGGAGAAGAGTCTGGCTGCTGTACTGGCCTGTCTGCAGTCCAGACCTTTTGACCAATAGAAAACATTTGGAGCATCATGAAAGCAGAAATCCAGCAAACTTGTCCAGGACTGTTGAGCAGCTAGAATCCTGCATCAGACCAGAATGGGCCAACATTCCCCTAGTAAAAATCCAGCAGCTGGTCTCCTCACTTCCCAGATGTTTACAGAGTATCTATAAGAAGAGGGGATGCTACACAATGCTAAACATCAACATAAGGCTACTTTTAGAGATCTGTTGCTGCCATGAAATTCAAAATGAGCTAATATTTTCAATGAAATTATTAAAATGTCTTAGTTTCAACATCTGTTTGTTAAATTGGGGATAAAATATAGGTTTATGTGCTTTTTTTATTTTTTATTTTTTTCACATTTTAGAATTAGGGGTTGTACTAAGAAACTAAGTAGAACACAGGAAGCACGAGGCAACAAACGTTTTTTAATTAATCAAAATGTTGATCAAAACTCATTTAAAAATTCTGGTCTAGCTTTAAAATTGGAACAGACATGTATACAATATTACTTAAACCATCTCTGACTGAAGTCCTGGGAGCTTAAATTTAAATTTAGTCAGGCTCATCAATAAACATCAGTAATAACACTCATCTTTGTTTATTCTCTTTCTCACTTTACTTATTTCTTTTGAAAGTTATGCAGAAAAGTTAATCCACATTTTTGTCACTTCCATTTCCTTTGAATTATCCAATAAATCCCCCAAAAATCCAATAAGGATCAGATTTTTTTTGTGTGCATGTAAACAGGCTCACTGTTCTATTTTTAAGATAAAGCTTAAAACTTTACTTAGTAAAAAAGTATACCTATAAGCCTAGCCTGGGTCAGAGTTTACTCTGTCTTTGCAGTAATTTGGGGTGTATTAGTTTTAATAAATCTACTCTCCCACCTTTTTTAAACAAGGTTAAAAATCATATTGACTTAATTTACATTATGTCTATTTAAGTTTAAAAACTATTTTACTGTTGTCTGAAGCACTTTGAGTTGCAGTTGTGTTTGACAGGTGCTGGTGCTACAAGGATGACATCAGCCTGTAGCACACCAAAGTATTATAAGTATTATGTAGATGTAAGGGGGATTTTTTCTCACTCTTTCTCTGTGTAGCATTTAACCTCACAAATGTTTGTTTCCTCTCTTTTCTTTTCTCGTGTCCTCCTCTCTGATCCAGCTGTGCAGGCTTTCTGAAGACCTGGCTGCCTTTCATGATGCTCATGGGTATCATCCTTACAGTGGCCCTGGCCATCAACCTCCGATGACCCAGCAAGGCAGGATAAGGACACAGTGAATTCTCCCCTATGGAGATGGAGGACGTAACTCTGACATTCAGAACCGCATGGGAGGGGTGGGGATGTCACACAGTGCTGAACAAAAGTAACCGAGGAGACAGACTGCTCACCTCTAAGAGAGGAATGTTGGACAAGATTGTGGTTCGTCACTGACATTACTGCAGTGTTGAAACTGCAATACCCCAGTGATGGAGGTCCATTCAAAGTTATCTGTCCTGACACCAACATAGTTGAAACACGCTCATGCCTTGCTTTCAAATTTTGAATGGATTGGGAGTGTAATCCCCCTATTTCAGTCCTTTCAGACTTTTCTACCAGGGAGCACGTACAGGTTATATCATAGCTGCCTTTCTTGAGAGTTTATTGCATCTCACGCTTGATCTAAAGTAGCTCTTCCACAGTGCTGCAGTTAAGAGCCAAACAGAAACTATTTTTGTGCATTTTTACACTGTAGATATATGAAACAGTCTTCATCTAAAGTAAAATGTTTTCTCAGAGGTAAGTTTATGCATTACATGTTTCACTTCAAGGTACTGTTAACGTCAGGTCATCAGTGCAAAGATCAGACCAACCTCAATGAATGTGAGGTTGTGATTAATTTCAGGTTTTCTATAAGGGCCAAAGGAAAAAAAAAAAAAGAAAGAGTCTGTTCCTAACCGTTTCCGGAGTCGCAGCCCTTATGTGTGCTACATTTTTAGTTTTAAGGTTAAAAAAAAAAGTTAAGTCTACACGATGTCTGCCACTCCAAATCTGTTGCCATGGCGGTCGCGAGCACTCTCAAATCATCTCATTGTTTGCAAACGGGGAAAAAAATGTTGAGACCTCTCTTTGTCTGCGGTGCTGCCAGAAGCAGCAGGTAGCCAGGATCCTCAGGTTTTTCACGCTCACCAATCCCTAACTCAATATCCCCCAGTTTCCTCTGATGGGTGAGCAGCGTCGCTCCTGCTGCGTCACACCTCTGCAGATCAGATTCCAAGGTTTGCAAAGCTTCAACAGTTGCCAACCAACATCCTGCAATAATCTGAAGTAGATGTCACCGAAAAGGGTGTTTTCTTTTCTTTTTTTTAGCCGTAGAGCTAAGTTGGTGCCAGTTTTTCTACACTCTGCTCTTGTCATCAGGCTTCTGAAAGCAGATCTTATGTGGCCTCTTATTTCGTCTCTCACCTCTGTTGCCTGTAAATATTTGACCACACATTAAAGTGTACATCAGGTGCTGTTTATGAAACATGACTTAAACTTTATGTCTCATGCTATAAACTTATCTCCTGAATTATTTACATTTATTGTAATTCTGAGTCAACTTTTGAATATCAGGTCTGCTCGGCAGTGCAGCAGACTCGTGCCTGGGAGAGTTTGTGCGGTAACTGTTCTTCATAGCGACTGAAAAGAGCATTCGGTTGCACGGCAGCATGTGTGAAATACATGCATGCAAGAAAACGAACGTAAATGTCTGAGAGTTCAGGAATTTCCAGCTGTGGCCTCTGGAATAATAATTAGCTTAATTTTATTGGAGCAAACTGCCTCGTGATTTATTTCTATATTCAGTGCTCATTATTTTCCTCCTGCTCTCTCTTATGATTGCTGATTATCTTTAGTAAGAATAATTAATATATTGGTCTCTAACAGACCTGATTATGTCGATCTGGATGTGATGCAAATAGCCTGTTTTATGTGTAGACCAACTGTAATTCCTTTCAAAGCATTACAAATAGGAATGAAATTTAGAATTTGAGTCATTGTCTTTAAAGCTATAAAAATACATGATTTGACACATATACAATAATCTTTTTAAGCTATGTGAAATATTCAAAGTTTTTTAAGCACTGGGTGAAAAAAAGAAGACAGCAGTTAAATGGAGCATGCTTTAAAAAAAGTGGAAAAATGTTTAGATATGTACCCATTTAATATCCACGTCCAAGCTTATTTAGATTTAATGACAAAATGATCAACACATTTCTGTTTAAGTGCATATAACCCAAGAGGTCATTCATTATAGTTTGAGCTATTAAATGCCTTTCAAAATCATCTGATGTTATTACTGCTGCACAAATAAAAGCTACTTGTGTGTATATGGAAAAAAATGTGCAGACAAATAGTTCTCAATGCATGCATTGAGTGTAAATTATTTAAATAGTTTTAGATGCTGCCTGCTGTGGTGCCTTGTATTCAAGAGACACTTCCAAGAATGTGGAGACCTGGGTTCCCAGCAAATACAAGACAGTTGGGTTGCCATTATCAGTGCCACGATATCCCGATGAATATATATATACTTAACACTGATCTGCAAATTCAACACTCGTCTGTTTTACTAATTCTTTACATATCTTTTATGCTGCTGCTCATGTGGCGATAGAAAACTTTAAGAATCCTGAAATAAAACTGTGAACTCTGAATGTGTTCATGACTTACAGCTCTAATACAAATAAAATGTATTTATAATTGTTGAACTGTGTCGGACTAATCTTTTTCCACAAATGGGTTTCCATCCGTGAATCATGATGGCTGTGTTTCATAAAAACTGCCAGTGGGAGGGATGATGGCTCAGCTTGTCCATGAAGTTTCTATAAATATTCTCAGTGGTGAATCCTGCAATCCTTAGAAGTTGTCTGAATATGCATATTTTTTTTATACTCAGCTTAACAGTGGTTAAAGTCTAACTAGCCATTATTCTACAGAGAACTGTGGCTTTCAAAAGCTTTAACCCTAGTTAAGTCGCTTTAATTTACCCTTTCCAGTCATTAGAAAACAAAAAGTACTTTCCCAAAAACCCCTATAAATATATAATCAATCCTGAAATATGCTAACAGTAACAACATGGATTTTGATGCATTGAAAGGGATTTTTTCAGGTTTGGGTTTAAAGAATACTACCCTTTTTGGGTCTTTTTTTATTTTGCTAAAATCTTTCTAAATTCTCGTGGACACCACTAGACATGGAATTATTAAAAAATATGTTAACCCTTTGAATGTCAATTTGATTTTACAATATCACTGCTTTCTTTATAAATATTAACTTTTTTCATATCTACTTACTACGCTTTCAGGTCTTTAAAAGACCAAAATGTATTTTTCCTAAATACAACTGCATAATATTACTGGTTAAATCTGACTTGTCTTCAAAAACAAACAAAAGAAAGACAGCCCCTAGTCCCCCACCATGTGTTATATGGATAATAACACATTTTTTATGTAAATTTTTAATTTTTTTTTTATTTTTAGAAAACATGTAATCCGATTGGGATTTAAATTATTAAAATAAGTTGAATAATTGCATACTCGGTATTTTTTATTAATGAAGTTGAATGAAAGATCTGAGCAAAAATGACCATAAAGAAAATTTGAATAGGAATCTCGAAGTATTTTTTAAGAAAAACAAAAATGCATTCCATATAAGGTAACACTTCAAAAACTAAAAAGTCCTAATGACCTCCATGAGTTTACACCCCTCCCCCGTCTTTATAACACCTGGATGGCTGGAAATACCAGAGCCATAGCTGAATGTCTCAATTTCTAAAAGAAAATTAATGAATTTCTACCATTTTTTATTTATTTTTTTTAATTGGCTTTTTGCGGCAACACAAAGTCCAGATTTCAGATGCTAAATACAGACTCAGGTGAAGGTGATGTTAGCCAAAAACCCTGCTGCGCCACGAGTGATATAATGAGAAAGAGCTGGCATACCCTCCACCTTCTCTCCTCATCCAAAACTCCTGCCAGAAAGGGAGAGATCTCGTGGTTCCGGACGGGCAAGGAGAGAAGCTCCTCCCCGCAGATCATCGCACTAGTCCTTGGTCCTTTTTAACTTTCATTGCTGAAGAGGAAAGAAGCGACGCCCCGCTGTGCCACGGCAAAAATGATCAAACACTCCCTCTAATCAACGCGACCCCCACTTCTGTTCTCATGGAAATCAGGGTCTGCCTCCCTGCAACACTTTCTGCAGATCTGCAAAGTTGAAGGCGCATTTCCAGCCGGGACGATCAGCGACAGGGATGTCTCAGAGAAGCTGATCGTTCCGTTCATCCCTCCCCCGCATCCAACTTTTGTACGTTTTTCCTTTATTTCTTTTTTTCTTTTCTTTGTTTCATTACAGTTTGTTCTCGAGCCGTACGTTTTTTTCCTCTACAGCATGCTGGATTTGACGCGAGCTGTCGTTTTCTACGCGCTCCTCGGCTCCGTTTATGCGTCGTGCCCGCCGCGCTGCGAGTGTTCAGAGGCGGCTCACACCGTCAAATGTGTCTCCAAAGACCTGCGGAGTATCCCGATTGGGATCCCCGGATACACCAGGAATCTTTTTATAACCGGGAATCTAATCAGTCGAATCGGTCCGGAGTCTTTCAGAGGTCTGGATAACGTGACCAACCTGTCTCTGAGCAATAACAGGTAGGACTCTTCAGGTCGCTTTCAGTGCCTTTGTCTCATCACTGTCATGCAAAGTAGATGTAGAAAGAGAAATCAAAGACAAACTGACAAACATAGAGGGTCACAGTTTGTGCCAGTGGAACATTTTTTTTTTTTTTTTTAGTATTTTCTAATATATCCAGTCATGTTTTTATATCTGGAAACATTCTGACTTTGTTTCAAGATTTTAAAGTGTGATTTGTCTCCTGCTGATTTCTCCAAACCTAGAATTTCTAAGGTGGAATCCCAAACCTTTGCCAGACTCCTATGCCTCCGATCTCTGGATTTGAGCAACAACCAGCTGGCTGTCATTCATCCCGAGGCCTTCACCGTCCTCAACCAGTCTCTGCGAGAGCTCAACCTGAGTCGAGCCCTCTACAACCACTCATCAGTTATGGACTTGGCCACGTCTCTACGCTGGAGCTCCTTGCAGACCCTGCAGGTTCTGGACCTATCCGACAACAGCCTCATCTACTTGCCTTCACGCATCTTCTCCCACCTGAGCGGCCTGCGGCGGCTCCAGCTCTCCAACAACTCACTGGTGGCCATCCATAACTCCACCCTTTCCGGTTTAGAGAACCTGGAAGAGCTCGACCTCACGCTCAACTCCCTCAAGATCGTTACTGAGGAGGGCATGGAGGAGCTGGACTCCCTTCCTAGAGCTGATCTCCTGCTGGGGGAGAACCCTTTCACATGCACATGTGGAATTGAACCTTTTGCCCTTTGGTTCAACAGATCTCAGGATCACGTTAGAGATGCAAAGAGCCTCATGTGCGCCTTCCCAGCCAGCATGAGGAACACATCCATGCTCGCTGTGGGCACGCTGACTCTGGGATGCCACCAGAGGGATGCAGGAGCAGACCTGGCTTTTCATACCTCTTACGTCTTCTTGGGCATTGTCCTGGGCTTCGTAGGACTCATCTTCCTCTTTGTACTTTACCTTAACCGTAAGGGGATCAAGAAACGAATCTATGACATGCGGGACGCCTGCAGGGAGGTGTGGGAGGGTTACCACTACCGCTTTGAGATTGACTCTGACCCCAGGTTATCGCAGGTCTCCACAAGTGCTGACGTGTGAAGGGAGCATCACCCCAGAGTATTTTATTACAAGACTGACTTTTTTTCTAATGCATTTATCTTTAGAAGAAAATTGAATATTACAGATTTATCTGTAAATATATGCATAAGATAGTGTTAACCAGCCCCTGTTATTTGATGCATGCACTCCCAAATGATCCAGTTCTTTACGTACACACTGAAGCAAAAGTAAGTGTCTGAAATCAGCTCAGTGATCTGAATCAAACCGACTCAGTATTCTGTCAGACCTGGTCTTTATCTTCAAACAGGCAACACAGCACTGCAATAAAATTCGGACACAATGAAAATAAGCCTCTGGGAATTTCAAGCATAATCAGTCATTCATCTTTGATCCATCTCAAGCCCCTTGGTCCCTCCGGCCTCTTGTCCCAGGGTGCCAAAGACGAATTCAGCTACCAAAAGCTTTTTCTTTTTTCCCCAAAAAACTTATCCTTTAAAATCACCACTCCTCTCTTTGGCTGTTGGATTAGAAGAGAGGGAGACAATTCAGCACAGGTCAGCGGAAATCTCCCTGCCCCTTCATGCTTTTTCTTATTTTTTATTCATGAAATGTCACTTTGTTTCAACTCCTTGAATTTTATTGTCAAAATGATGAGAACCAGTTCCGAGCTGAGGCCACTGAAAAAAACCTCCCTCCCTCCTTTAAGATAGCAGCCGCTCTGGAGGCTCTTTGAAGGAAAAGTCTGGATCACCACGTTTTTCTGTTTAGGGGCTTTTCTTTCCCGTGATGAGATACAGATGATTCAGAAACACCAGTTATGTTGTTTCATTCAGAGGTTTAATGAAAAGTAAAGAGAAAATCTTCTTCAAATATTCCCCTAAATGTTTTGCTTTTCCCTATCGGAGCCAAGTTAAGAAACCTGTCCTTTTTGATAAAGTTTTCCAAGCAATTCCTCAAATAACACTGGAACCCAGAGCCTTACATTTGATGCACATGTTTAATCTTAAAGTGAATAAAATTCAAACAGGGTCATAATTGTTTCAATAAATGACAAAAGCAACTCTCTGTGGTTTTTCGATGAAGAAGACACGGCAAGCTGCCATTTCTCAATGTGTTTATTGTCCAAATTGCTAGCTCTCAGCGTATTTGGAATTGAGGTGGAGGGGGTTAGATGCACTTAAGTGAAACGACCTTCTTTTGTTCAAAGCCAGAGCTGCATCTTCATCTCACCAAAATGGTCTCAAACCCCTCTGGGAGTGATTCAGAAATGTTTGTAATGTTTATAACAACGAGCCTTGTTACTGCATGTGAAATTACAAATGAAGCATTAAAAAGTCTTGATGTCTGTATACTCATTTAGCTCTCATGTAATCCAGTGTTATAGAAACCAGAACTGAATGTGTTCGTAATGTTTGGACTGAAGTTGAGGTATCGTTTCCCCTCGAGCTGCAGCGCCACGTTAAGCCAAGCATTTACTCGCAAAGAAGAAAACAATTGAGGCCCGTTTGCCGACACAAAGGGGAAGCTCGGATGGCAAGACGCTTAAAATAAGCTTTGTTTTCCAGCTTGGAGAAAAAAAACGATGCCTTGTGAGATTCATTCTTGTATTCTTTTTTTCCAGCTTTCACAGATGGCCATTATCCCCGGGTGTAATAGGATTCACTTATGATGACAAAGTTGAGCGCTCTGATCCAGCTATTGTTCAAGTGTCATCATTCTTAATTATTGTCTGTGGGAGGAAAATCCCAATGAGAAGCTTTCATTCAGCTATTACACAACATGTCACACCCGGGGCATTAAGCCGGCCACGGGTTATTGGTGTCAATTTGCAGAACAGAAAGAAGAAAAACTATTCACTGCATGTCATTACTTCCGTTTTCTATCATTAAAGTGTGCATTAGAAGCCATGCCTTTTCTGTCCTTTTATGAGTCTGCTTGTTTGAAAAATATATGGTGTTTTGGCCATAGGCTCTGCAAAGACCTACTCAGCAGGGATGCAATGAAAAAGGAGGAACTCTCAAATACACCCAGACACTTTCTATTACTCCCCTGCAAAAGAGAGGCTTGTTAAATCCAGAATGATTGCTCCAATTACTCCTTCAGACTGCATGTTGCACATGTCTGATGAAAAGATCACATCTTTATTTCTACTTTGCTTTCAGTTCCCACAAACCTTTTGTTGCACTGCTGAGGTTTCTTTAGAGAAAAAACTTAAAAAAAGAAAACTTTTACAGTCTGATGTTGCTGTATTTTTTTATTTTTTTGGAGCATGTGGTTTGCACAAAATGCGCACTGAACATACGTCTTTCCATTTTCCCTCTGGAGCACAGCAGGCTTTTTGATTTTATATGCCTCCTGTCTCTGGGAACAACTTGGCACCATTACATGGGTTTGATGGCTGTGATAGGAAATATGCCTTAAAAGTAAACACCACATCTGTGAGGAATTGGACATGTTAGAAAGAGACCACAACAATGAAAAGCATGACGACAGAGACAAAGTGGCATCTAAGCCCCAATGCTGGAGTAGAATGACAAATACAGCTGTCTCTCTCTATCAGATTAACACACACATCATTTACATCTGCCATTACAGGATAAAACACTGCATGTATTCTGCTTCATATTAAGTGTTTAAAACTCAACCAAGCTCATACCAAACTCCACTCTTTTGTCTTTTCTTATTTACAATGAAAACCTATTCATTGTGTGAGTTCACTGAATCCAGCAGCCCAACCACCCCATGCCCCATCCATCACCCCTTAACAAGTCTGGCCAATAAAGACTGAGACTTAACTACAGGAGTGGTTCCAGTGGGGTATTGTCCTGCTTCTCAGTTGATCAATGAGACTAATTGTGGTTACCCGTGGATGCAGGTGAGGAGGAGTTGGTACAGCTGGTCCAACTGCCCATTAAAGCCACAAGACAACTCATTTTTCACTTTTATAAAGGCAGGAGCTAACCCACACTGAAATTCAGCATGTAGGCACACTTGAATGCTGGTACACATGAGCTCAGTACTTTGAGGTCTTCCTTAATATAGATATTAAAATCAAGATTTAGAATTTCATTTCTCAAATGAAAGTAGAATATATA
>JBAMHW010000019.1:4145413-4155832 GCA_037177495.1 Rhadinocentrus ornatus | reverse complement strand
GGCCCCCTGCACTGGACTTCCGCAGACTTCACCAGCATGTTCATGGCGAGTGCAAAGAGTATGACTGAGATCATACAGCTGGTGATAATCCCTTTTTCAAGTTTGTGCCAATCAGTAGTCGTTAATATCTGCCTGTGTAGTTATCTTCCTACACAGTCAGATTTTTTTAGTTTGCGAACAACACCACCCTCATTGGACTAATCTCTGGTGGGGATGAGTCTGCTTACTGGTGGGAAATTGACTATCTGGTGTCTTGTTGCAATCAGGACAACCTGGAGCCCAATGCTCTTAAGACAGTCGAGTTGGTTGTGGACTTCTGGAAGAACGCTGCTCCACCCGTCCCCATCGCCCTGTGTGACTTCCCAGTTAGTACTGTGGAGTCCTTCCACTTCCTGGGCACCATCATCAGTGGGAGTTTGACGTATTCTGGAATGTCAACAATACTCGCACAGTTTTCTATGCTAGAAAACTTACAAACCCCCCTAACGGCTTTTTTCCACTGAGAAATGCAATCAATTTGCCAACTTTTTTTAGCCCATGTCAGCTTCAGTATACAGTCTCGGAGGCAACTATCATGGGGAAAAGCACATAGGAGGTAAAATGACTGGAAGTGACATTAGACATCTTAATTGTTGACATTTTCCCCCAGAGATACCCAACACCAGTGATTCCCAAACTGGGGGGCCCAGAGCCATAACAGGCCAAATAAAGGCTAAATAAAACACTGCTAGCAAAACATGGACACATTTGTGAAACAATGATAAATCAAGAACAGAGATTTCAACCACCAACAAAAAAAAAGAAGAAAATATTATGAGGCATATCTTGCTTCCCTAGGCATGACCAGGTAATGGTCAAGTAATGGTAATGGTCAATGGTGGGTAATGAAGACGGATCACAGCGTGTTGTATGTCTCAAAATATTAGCATATGTAGTCGCTTTAAAAATCCCACAAGAAATAGTTTGGCATCTGAAATCAACATGTACTCTGGACGTACCATCTGATTTTTTAAAAAGTTTCTACCTCAGTAGAAAGTGCTCTACTTATAGTTAACAGCTCACTGGCATCAGGCATTTTTCCCAAGTCACTAAAGATAGCTGCCATTAAGCCACTCCTAAAGAATAGGACTATGGACACCTCTATAATGAACAACTATAGACCTGTATCTAACTTTTCTTTTCTATCAAAGATTGAAAAAGCTGTATTTCACCAGCTTAATGACTTTTTAAATTAAAGTGGAAATCTTGATTAATTTCAGTCCAGCTTCTGACCTCATCACAGCACTGAAACAGCTCTGGTCAAAATGCCATTAGGTTGAATACTGATTCTGGTCTAGTATCAGTCCTGGTTGTGTTGGATCTCAGTGGTGCATTTGATACTGTAAATCACAGAATCCTGTTGCCCAATCTGGAAAATTGGGTTGGACTTTATGGAGCATCCTTAACTGGTTCAGGTCCTGTTTAAAAGGAGTTATTTTGTTACAATTGGCAGCTATTAATCTAAGCAAATGGCCATGACTTGTGGAGTCAGGAAGAAATTATCAATGATGCTTATCAGGGATCACCAAAAAGTTTGGTGAAGTCAAATTGTACAACAGAAGAACTCACAGCTATGCTTGATAGTGAAAGACAATTTCCACGCACACACGAAGGGAACTCAAAGGATTGGGACTGAACAGCCTTTAAAAGAAAAATCAGTGAACCTAATCAGGAAAAACAAAAGCCTCAGTTTGCTAGGGAAAGAATGGAAGGTTATGTGATTTGATGAGTCCAGATTTGCCCTGTTACAGAGTGATGGGAGCATCAAGGTAATATCTCACAGTCGTATCTCAAGCTCACAATACCAGGATTCATGGGGCTCAGATTGTAAAAGACTTATTCAGAGAACACAAGACATCATTTTCACATAGATTTCATCATAGATCGGCCACTAAAGTCCAGACCTGAACCCTGTTGAGAATCTTGGGGACGTGCTGGAGAAGGCTTTGTGCAACAGTCTGACTCCCATACTCAATACAAGATCTTGGAAGACGTCATGCCACTCTGTACAGGAATAAATGTTTTGACAATGCAGAAGCTTATTGAAATGATGCCACAGTGAACATATGCCATAATCCAAGCTAAAGGTGACTTTTTATATTTTTTTATATGGGTGGAATATTACATCAGTGAATCTGAATTGGAAAAAGTGATATGGAAAATAGATGGCTGGAGTATTATGGTATTGCAGAGGTTCCCAACCTGGGATCCCCATGGCTTAGACTGTTCAGAGCCAGTGTGATTAAAAAAACAAGGCCATGTTTCCTTCAAATGGAACCGGCGTTTAGGACCCTGAAAACACAAATTCTGGAAACAGTCATTTAAAGCTGCTATACAACAGTATTTAAAACATATGTCTTTAGTTAACATAAAGCTACTTAGTAGGCCACACTACAGGTGGAGCTACAGTGGTTGAGTAGTTCACGTCTATCCTGGTGCATCATTTTATTAATTAAAATTTGTCTGAAAAATACCACAGAGCAAATGATTTGTCCATATTAAATAAATAAGGGTGTTTATTGAGTAACCTTTGGTTTTATGAAATAACATCTCAGGACTCAGCCAGAATGCATCAATTCTGGTGAAGCTAGATAATGAAAGCATAAAACCACTTCGCTTCACCACAGGGCAGGCTGGGAGGTCCATGGCTTTTTGGTAGTTGCATGAAGGAAGTATTCAAAGAAAATAGGTTGGGAACCACTGTGTTAGTGTTTGCTACACATCTCCTGGTCTACCTGTATTTATTAAGGTGTCTGCTTCCTCACTCATGTAAGGGTGACATGTCAATCAATGAGTGAGCTGAGAGTGTGTGGACAAATGGAAAAATTCAGGAGGTAATAAACTCACAGCAAACATCTTACGAAGATTTAATGTACATTTATTCTTAACACGTGGAACATATAGTATAAAGATTTCATACTGATAAATGATATTCATTAAGCCAAAAAAAAGGAAAAAAGAGGAATTTACATCAAGTCTTTAGCTACATCATCTGAAATACAAATATGCAGAATTCGCATCACTGGAAAAAAACAAAACAAAAATAAACAAAATTAAACTGGTTTCTTCATCGAGGTTTAGTTTGTCATGTGTGAACGAGCTCAAATGAAACCGCAGACACCGTTGTTAATATACTCTACACCCAGACCAGAGACAAACTTGAAGTTCTTTTTATTTTTTTGGGTGGGTGTGGGATGTGGGGAGGGCAACGGACAGCAACTGACCACCCCCTCTTTTGTTTGAAACAGAGTGGGGTACGGTGCCCAATTGTAACGGATCAAATGGGCATCAAGTCATCATATGGCGCACTTGATGCAGAGATGGGGGGGGGGGGGGGGGGGGGGTTCTCACCCCCCAAAAATCAAAAAATGTAAAAACCCCCACCCTCTCAAAGAGAGGTGTCTTCTCCCCCCCCACCCCCCTCTCCCCCCCCCCCCCCCCCCCCCCCCCCCCCCCCCCCCCCCCCCCCCCCCCTCCCCCCCTCCTGAATCATCAAAGATTAAAAACGGTGAAGAGCAATACAAGTTCAGAGAGAAGTGTAATGTACATCATATTTACACCGCAGCTTGGACTGCATCTAGCGTTGAGGACCAGTCCTATAGGTGACTTTTTAATATAAGGGTCAAGTCATACAATCAAGGGACAAAGAGAAGAGGTCGGGGTGTTGTAGGTTCACCATACTTTGGGGGGAAAGCCTTTTTTTCTCTCTCGACAATAACTAAAACTGATTTTTAAAAACTACAGTTTGCTGCCAAGCCAGCGTATCTCAGTGTGAAACAGTATTATTACAGTATGTTTACAGTTTTTAAGGTGTACAGTACAGAAAAAAGTCCTACAATCTACTGCACAGGCCTCCAATGACAGACGTCTGTTCACAGCCAATAATGTGGTTCCTGTGGGGGCTGAAGTATATAGCATTCAAAGATACAGCAATTATACCACACCACAGTCCATGAGTCTATGTAGCCTCCAAACATGAACCATAATATTGTTTAGTCTGTGCCCACTTCCCCCTGCCGACGCCTCTCTGAGGAAGAGAGCAAGCACACGTATCCCCCAAACTCACTGTAAACGAGACAGCAACTTTGGTTACAGTTTTTGTTTTTCTTTCTTTTTTCTCTTTTCTTGTTTTTATGGAGATTTTTCTTTTCATTAAAAAAGAAAAAAAGAAAAAAAACAAATTCTGTTCTATTCCTGGGTCCCAATCTGCTCTTCTCCACCAGTTTATTTCCACGTCGCAGCTACTTCATGATATTCCTTCCTTTAGTGAGAAGCAGGGGTAAAAAAAAAAAAAGACAGTGGAATCCGAGGTGATTTTGCATAAATTAAAATAAAAAAAATAAAAATAAAAAAAAGATTTACTTTTCGCTCACGTGCCAACGGACGCATACATACACACAAACCCACGCACATGAAAAAAAGGAGGCTTTAAGGAGGGGGGAAGGGAGAGAGGCAGAACAGAAATCTCCCGACGGCTGTCATGACTGGCCGATCAGAAACAGAACGTCACAGATTACTTGGGACACCAGAGAGTTCATAAGAGGTGACACAGAGATGTCTAGTAACCTTGACTCGTACAAAGTGAACTCAGAGTGGTTTTCCTCTACTTTAGCGAGCGCGTGCAGTGCCCGGGCCGCCCGCCGCATCATGTCCACGCTGGTCGGTTCAAACTGGGGACCACCCTGCATTTGTAGCAAGGAGCTCTGGCTCTGCTGGTACTGCGTGGCGGCTAAGCTGTCCTCTAAGAACCCCAACAAGTTACCCACACTGCCTTTCTGCACGGCGATGGCCCGTGCCGCCAGGCTGTCACCCTGGGCTAAGTTAGCTAGTAGGACGACCGCCATTTCCCGACATACGGCCACCTTGCGCTCGCCAACCAGGCGCACAAGGGAGCCATAGAGCTTCTCCAGGCGGCTGAATGGCGGCGTTGCCAGAATGAGGTCGACGTTGTTGTCCTGGATGCTGAGCTTGCTGAGGGTCTCAAGGACCAGTCTCTGGGGTGAAAGGGAGCTGTGGGGCCCGAGTGTGGGGAAGGGATCTAGGGCCTCGGCCGAGGGGCAGACGGCCCAGTGAAGGAGGCCATCCAGCAGTGGGAGGCATATACTCTCTGGGTAGATGGAAAGGTCCAGCTGGCCGGAGATATTGGCCAAAGTCACCAAACAGTTCTCTCTTAACACCTCCAGGCAGTCCCACCACCACTCATCTCTCTCGCAGCTCACGCCTTCGTCTTCCTCCTCCTCCTTCTCGTAGGTGACTGGTGCCTGTTTGCGTTCAGGGTGCCTGTGATGGAGCAACACCAGGCGGCCCAGCAGCAGCAGGAGGCCCGGGTGTTTGGACATCTCCAGGTCATTCCCGGGAACAAAGGAGAGGCTGCGAACGATGTTGGAGACGCAGATGCAGCGCCGTGCCAGCGAGTCCTGCCAGTCTGACAGAGTGCTGAGTGGCGTTTCGTCCTTGCTGTGAGGCTCATCCTCCAAGATTTTGATGTTACGGCGGCTCTTAAGATCAGGGTTGATGCTGAAGAGGTATTTCCCGTTCTCTTTCTGCTCCTCGGCGCCTCCTCTGACGACTTCCTCTGTAACCGACCCGGGACGGGCGGATAGCACGTCATCGATGGTGGCAGTGACCGGTGCGCCAATGGGAAGAGGAGACTTGTGAGGTTCGGAGGACTGGGGCTGTCGTGGTAGAACCTTCTCTTCTCTGCAGGACTGTGATTTCTCCAGGTTTTCCATTGCTGTTACCGCTGCCTGTACTTTCTTGCGTCCCTCAGATGCAGCCGGTGTGCGTTTCCGATGCTTGAGAAGATCCATCCGGCTCTCAAAGTGGGTCTGGATGTGCTCAGTAGTGTCTCCACCACCGATGCTCCAGTGTATCAGGCCACTGTCGAAGCTCTGCCGCTGTCCAAGCTTGTACAACTGGTTCACCAGGAATGGATTCTTTTTCCGCACCACTTTAATGGGGAGTTTATCAAACTTGCTAGCCTGCTTGGGTTTTTCCAAGTGGACGTTGGGGTCCTGGGAGGACCCTGAGGTAGAGCTATTGGCTTCCTTGGTAGAAGACTCCCTATCCTTTTCTTCTTCTTCACCATCTGACAACTTATCTCTCAGGGAGCTCTCCTCCTCTTTTTTTACCTGGACACGCAAGGAGGTGTCAAGACGTGTTTTTGTTTTCTCCACCTCCTCTTCCTCATCCTCCTCGTCCATGTCCATGTCGTCACCCTCAGGCATAGGGATTTCATCATCAGAGTCCTCAGCCGCATTGGGGTCTATAAGGGTGCGCTGGCCAGGGTCTCCCACTTCATACTCCTTTAAGATCCCGAAAATCTCAATGAGGCAGCGTCTGAAGTACTCCACCACCAGCTCCAGGAATCCTGGCAGCTGTGAAGCCAACCAAGAAGACATCAAATCAATTTTAACAACCAAAAGCATAAAACTTTGCAAAAAAAGCACTCAGATTGGTGGTACTCGCCTGGCAAAGATTAAAAGTAGTGATGCTGTTGTCATCATACAGTAAAATGTTGATGGTGTCCAAGGCCCAGGTGCTTTCAGCTAATAAACCTGACTTTAGTGACATCATTACTCTCCAAGCCTCAGGAGTGCCTGTAAAAGCAAAAACAGAATGAATGTAAGCAAAAATAAGTATTTATTATCATGCAACATATAATAATAAGACTGATTTTCATTGAGTATTGTCATTTTTTAAATAAACCTTTTAGCCCAGTGCCCATTTTTTAGGCCTCTGCAAAAAAAAAAGAAAAAAAAAAAGATTTTGTTACACAAGATCTATTTCAATACTTTAAGACGTGTGTTATGGCACACTGCATGAATTATAGTTTCAAGCTTGCCTAAAAGAAGTAAATATTTAGGATGAATATAAATGTCTCTTTGTAATGATAACCCTCTCTCAGATTTTAGTATATGTAAACATTATCTCTACACATCTACACGATACTTTAATTTAAAACCTCTTGTGTCCAAGGTTGAAACAGAGATGATTATTCCTGCTTTTATATCCTCACATCTGGACTATTTAAAGTCTTCTTAACTAGGAAGGAGCAAGTCGTCCAGAACACACAAATAGGCCCATATGACACCTGTTTTACCCTCCCTTTACTGGTTACCAGTGCATTTTATAAAACATTTTTAAATTTTGACAAGTAATTTTAGAGCCAGATGTTACTTGTGGTAAACAGTATTTTGAAGCAGTAGCTGTGGATCGCTCCTCCTTTTTTCCTTTAAATGGCGAGACACTTGATATATATACATGGTTTAAGACTATGCATTTTCAACAGGCTTTCGGCTGGTTTTGTTTTTAGTATTTTATTCTGTTAATAACAAATTTTCTCAATTTTATTCTATGCATTTTCTTTGTATTGCTCTGTGAAGTACTTTCTGATTCTATATTTGTGAAAGGTGCAATACATTTATTAGTGCAACATAAGCAGTAAAAAAGTGCGGGATTATGTTATAGGGACATATGACGTAACGATAATTTCTGTGTTTTCGCGCATGTCAATTTGAACAACATGTGCATAATCTACCTGTCTCAATCAGAATGAAGCTTTTTGAATGAACATGGTCTGATCAGAATCTTCTGATAAGAATGTTTACATGAAGCATTTTTATTTCGATCAGGTTTGTAATCTGAATACTTGTTTCTATGTAAACATGACTAATGTATCTAATTACAGATTCAAGTGAGCTTTCTGATTCCAAAGCAGGGAGTATGAAAGGGAGAAAAGGCGGACACGGAGGTTGTTATTCGGATAAAAGGAAAGTTCTTTACCAATGTCTTTCATGGTGAGCCGCCTGCGAGGCTTAAGGTGCGGTTGGCTCGCCTCTACAGAACCAGGAGGAAATGCCACATCTCGCCGGATCATGGGTTGCTGCACGGGGGCCTGGCCGATGTGGGAGGCAGGCACTGGGGGTCCGGCTTTCTGAACCTTGATGCCAGGATGCATGTAGGGTGACTTGCTGGGCGACGTCCTGCTTTCTATTGGCCGGGGCATGGGAGCTGGGCTGGACACCTGGGGAATGTGGTTCTGGGAAGTCTGGTAGGTGGAGGGCAGAGGTCTGGTCATAGGTGGTCCGGAGCCTGCAGGGCCAAATGGGGGCTGCCGCTGGTTGACATGGCCGGGCCACTGTCCCTCGTGGTTCATGCGTTGGTCTGATGGCATCATATCCTCCGAGCGGTTCATGCCGTGGTATCCGGGGCCCTGGCCTGGTACGGGAGGTCCCTGACGGTTGGGGTAGTTGGGGTAGCCCATTTCGTTTCGGCCCTGCCACATCGGACCCTGAGGGCCATCAGGACCAGGAGGCATTGGACTTATCATTTGTGGAGGCATGGGGGATTGGGAGTTTGGGCCTGCGGATGAAGGTCCTCTGTCTCGTCCGAAGGGGAAGGGGAACTGGTTCTGTGGGCCTGGTGGTCTGCGATCTCCACCGGGATATGCATTGTACTGGTTATACATGTCCTGCTGGCCCTGGTGCCCTGAAGACTGGGGTCCAGATTGCTGCTGACCACTGTAGGGGACGTTGTACATTTCTCCCTCGTGGCGCTTGGCTGGAGGACCGTACCCTCCATCCACAGGACGCTTGTAGTTCTGTCATTAAAAAATACTCACAATTACAAAATACCAAGTTTGTTTCATATAGAGGACATCAGAGACGAGAATGGAGACCTCCGATTCTTATCAGAAAACCTAAATGTGATAAATAAGATTTTAAAAAGAGAACTTTAACAACACAGCATGGGTACTAGAAACGTTGAACAAAATGTCCTTACAGGTTGCTGCTGTGGGTACATTCCTGGCTGCTGATTCGAGTATGGACCACCAGGGGGGGCTCCTTGGCCAGGGTATTGATTTGTAAAGGAATCATGCCTGAAAACAACAACAAACATTTGTCTCTTTAATAAATGTACACACCATGCTCTCATGAAGCTTAGAACTCATATCATGACAGAAGAAAAAATGCCTTCAGGAGCATCAGCATTGAATCAATTCATTGATAAAACAGGTCTTTCTGCTCTGAATGAGACTGACCGTTGTTGTGGTGGAGGACGGCTAGGAGAGTACATCCCTGTGTCAGCACCAGAAGGCATCATGTTAGGTTGAGGTGCTCCGGGCCCCATGTTGCCATCAGGGCCCATACCTGGTTCCTGTCTGTAAACGGAAAAACACCATTAAACAGCTGTGTTAACTTAAAAAACATCAGAGCAGGTCTGATCATCTTATATCTTGAACAAAATCTAGTTAGCTTACCTTCGGTCATACCCGTATGGGTACTGTTGTCTCTGACCCATCGGCATGTTGCCCATTGGGCCTCGGTTATACTGCTCCCCCATTGCACTGTTGGGGCCAGGAGGCATGAACTGTTCTCCAGCTTTAAAAAATAACAAAATGGACCAGAACACCATTAGAGTCAGCTCTAACAGATATCCAGTTTCTGATTTGATGGCGAAAGCAACTCCCACCTTTTCTCATGCCTCCAAAGGGGTCCTTGTTGGATTCAAAGGGGCCCATTCGACCCATCATCTCTGGACCGCCCATCCCAGGCTGGTAGCCCTGAGAGTTGGGAGTCATGGCGTTCTTTCTGGAAAATGCTGGGTCTCCACCATCAGCGAAGGGGTCCTGCAGATTAACGCTACTCCTTTGAAACAAAAGTTATTTGTTTATTAGGGACAAAGCAAAGAAACATAGCAGATGTAAAGACCAGCTGATGTTTTGGATAAAGAGTATAATTTATTAAGCAACAGGTTGGGCTTTAAATAGGAAGAAAAACTTTGAGTATAAACAACACTAATATAAAACAGAATAGACAAAGTATAAACAAAGAATATTAACTTAATTCCTATCTACTTGATATAATCTGAAAACAGATGCACAGACACTTCAGAAATAACACGACCTTGCGGACATTATGCGTTTCCTAAGTGGGTACGTTCTTGTTTTCCAGATATGATTATCTTTTATGGAAAAAGACAATTTTTCAAATCTAGTTCTGCAGTCAAAGATTTACCAATTATTAGTTCCTGGTGACCTGCTGCCATCCTGTCTTTAGATGAATCCACAAAGTGACCCATTTAAACATTATTTCAGAAAGTATACATCACTGAAGCTTTTGAAACTTATAAAACTTACAGTGAGGAAACAAAGTATTTGAACACCCTGCTATTTTGCAAGTTCTTCCACTTAGAAATCTTCAAGGGGTCTGAAATTTTCATGGTAGGTGAGAGACATAATAAAAAAAATAATCCTGAAATCACAATGTAAGATTTTTTAACAATTTATTTGTATGAAGCGGCTGCAAATAAGTATTTCAACACCTGAGAAAATCAATGTTAATATTTGGTACAGTAGCCTTTGTTTGCAATTACAGA
>JBAMHW010000019.1:4133170-4145313 GCA_037177495.1 Rhadinocentrus ornatus | reverse complement strand
AACGGTGGTCCCAGCTCTTTTCAGGTCATTGACCAGCTCCTCCCGTGTAGTTCTGGGTTGTTTCCTCACCTTTCTTAGGATCACTGACACCCCACGAGGTGAGATCTTGCATGGAGCCCCAGTCCAAGGGAGATTGACAGTCATATTTACCTTCTTCCACTTTCTGAGGATTGCTCCAACAGTGGATCTTTTTTCACCAAGCTGCTTGGAAATTGCCCCGTAGCCCTTTCCAGCCTTGTGGAGGTCTAGAATTTTTTCTCTGGTGTCCTTGGACAGCTCTTTGGTCTTGGCCATGTTAGTTGTTGGAGTCTTGGATTGTATGGGGTGGACTTCTAATTTAGGATAATAAGTGGAGTGCAGAGGGACTTTTTAAAGGCGTACTAACAGGTCTTTGAGGGTCAGAATTCTAGCTGATAGACAGGTGTTCAAATACTTATTTGCAGCTGTATCGTACAAATAAATTGTTAAAAAATCATACATTGTGATTTCAGGACTTTTTTTTTTTGATTATGTCTCTCACAGTGGACATGCACCTACCATGAAAATTTCAGACCCCTCCATGTTTCTAAGTGGGAGAACTTGCAAAATAGGGTGTTCAAATACTTCATTTCCTTACTGTATGACCTTCTACAACCTGGCATTAACATATGTAGACATTAGATTTGTTGTCTGCACCTTAAAACCTAATTCTGTTTAACTGTTGTACACAAATCAGCCAAAGCAAAGCTCTGCTATTGACATCTACCTTCAATAAATTAAACATTTAAGTCCAAAATCAGACAATCTAAAAAATCATAGATGTTAGAGTAGCTAAATGAGGCACAACAGTGGATTTTTCCACACGTAAATCTACAATGGCTGAGCGTTTCATCTTCCAGTATCGTCTTCATCTCGCTGTGATGATTCAGTCCCCCCCCCCAAGGTTCACGTTTAATGTTATCGTGATGACTGCTGACAGAAACATGACATTTTCTGTGCCGTACCTGACACCAGGCATCGGAGGCATTTGTGTGTGAGGGGTGGAGGCTGGAGTTGGGGGCTTCAGGTCTCCCCCTTCTGCCATTGAGCTACTGGTGGACTGGGGAGTCTGGGGTCCTTGGAGGGATCCAGAACCAGCTGCAAAACAAGGATTTAAAATGGTGAGCACTGAGGTGAACTCTGGTTTGTGAAAGGCAGAGATTATCTCTCTGGTCTGAAGGTTGTCTAATAGTCTAAACACTGCTGGGGGGTGGGGTGTCTTTGTGAACACATGCTGCTTTTGGCAGTCCTAAAACTCCCATCATGACATTCTGAATTGCTACAAAGAGAGTGCAACCGGGGAAATGGTTGAATTGTCTAGCTTCGTGGAGACGGGAGGCAACCAGCTGACCTGAGTGTGTGAAAGTGACTGATGGTTTGTTTGTGTTGTGTGTGACAAGGCAGTGCTTATCCTTAACTTGAGCTCAGGACTTCTCACTATTTACACTGATGAGTCACAGGTTCCCATTCATTAAACCGCCACACTCACACACATACACACACACAACATGGGGTCATTGGCAGGTCACATTTATTCACATATTTTTTCACACACAAACACACATTAACTGGCTCAGCCACCCCTCCTCCCTCTAGGCAGGGATTTCCCTTTACTAAAGATGAAGGGAGGAAAAGGGGAGGATCTCGTCAGGACATTAAAAAAAAGTAGCATGGCAGAAACAGAGTCTGAGAGGGAATCGTGTGACTTTTACACACTAATACACACTCTTCTCTCATTCATCATTTCTGGCTCAGCGCTAATCTCCAGGGAGTGTTGCTTTGCTGCTGTAGCCCTGGGCCCAGGCACCGGAAAGCAACGACAAGCCGGTGATGGAGCGCCACTTTCACCATATCACTTCATACTCTGAGCTTTCCTTGCCGTCCCCTCCTCATCCTCTCCCAGCTCTGACTCAGGTGTCGTCCCCCCCCCCCCAAGTCTGATGCCTGGGTCTTAGCCAGACTGCTCCTGGTGTTGTTGCCCCGGCAGCAACAATGCAACGCCCTCCAAAACTAATAGATTCATAGTGGTCCTGAAACGACCCCTTCCCTTCCTGCTAATCCTGCCGACTTACTGCCAGTTTCTACACTGACTTTAACTCAACATTCAGACCTCACTAAAATGTTTAACTCACCACTTACATCAAAATTAAGGAAATCCAGAGGATGTTGTATATTTATGTGCACTTTGACCCCCACATCATCTCCTCTAATAAACACCCAACAGTGATGGCTTATGGAGGACAAATAATAGCTTATAACTGATCAGTCTGTCCAGGAATTTGCTGTAGTGACTCCACAGCAGACGGCGGTGCTTACCTGGGCTTGGAGGCTGGATCTTGGGCTGGTTCTTTTTGGTGTCAGTGTTGAAGAAGTCCGGCGGTGGGTCCTCGCCGCGCTCGATCTTGCACTCGAAGGCGTACAGACACTGGATGTACTGCTTCTTGAGCGAGCTGGCGGCGCTGCTTGATGTGCCCACATTCAGGTTTGTGGCCAGCTCCCGCCACTTCTTGTTCTTGTTCACCTAGAGGATGAGAGAGAGGACAGAGGCTCGGAAAACTGAGCGCAAAACAGGTTAAATTCAGGTGAAACTGAGGGCGTACCTGCGTTAGGCCGCCAATCTCTTTGACGCATATGTAGAGCCTGAAGAGGTCGAGAGGCTTGCGGCCCACGGCGGGAAGATTGTTCATGCCCATGGCCTTCTCCTCGGCAAAGGCCAGGTATCGGTCTACCCACATCTTCCTCTCTGGCTCTGGCCCGAGCTCATATAGTCGAGTGATCTTCTCATTGGTGATGGTGGATGAGCTTGACTTCTGTGGGACAGAAGTAAACCAAAACTAAGACTTAAAGAGAAACAACAAAGTCAGCTTCTGTTTTTATTCAATTTTTACCTTTTTGGATTCCGGTTTGGGAGTCCCGTCAACTTTGTTGTTCATCTTTTGAGCAGGGTTAATTTTGTCCATGCCAAACTCAGAACCAGGAGCCATTCCTGCGTAGGTCGAACAATAAAAACATTATTAGCCTATAAGAGGAATCTTTGAACTTTTTGACCTTGGAGCCCCAATTTTTCTAGTACAAAGTGGCCCGTGGATCCTATCACATACAAACATTATTTGTTAACTGATCTATCTCTTGGTTTAATTTAATTTAAAAAACTAAACTGTAATCACCTACACAACCAGAATAAAACCTTGCAGAAGCATAAAAAAAATGAGACATTTAAAAACAGATGAGAAAAAAAACTGATCAATAAAATGTAGCAATTAAAAAATAAATACATTGAAAATAAGAAATAAATCTAATTAAATAAACTAAATAAAACGTGGTTTATTGAAATATAAAACAATTACATAAACAATTAATTGTACTAACTTTCCCACGAGCATTTCTAGATGGTGCTTTAGCTTTGAGGCTTCAGTGCTGGATAGCTTTAGCACACTTTCTCCACACCAGGCCCTCAGCTCTGCCTCGTTAACTCGGTTTATGAAACTACACTTAATAAATTGGTGTGCACTTTTTTTTCAAAGCAAGTTTTTGTCTTTGAGCGGGTTGGAACTATTTTTCTCTTGATTTTTTTTTTCTTTCTTTTTTTTAGAGCTGATGCAGATCCCAAATTTTGTTTGGCCAATGGCCAATAAGGGCTGCAAAGTTTTTTTAACTGCTATTTCGAGCCGATACTGGTTTTATTTCCTTAATTTACATCATAAAAATGACAATGATAATGTTACGTGTCATATTGTTTGTTTAAAAAAGAAACAAGTAAACAAACAAGTATTAAAAATGAGTTCTTAAGTTCTTAATTCTTCCCAGTTTAGGAGCTGCTGGTTATGACCAGAGACGCTCTGCATTTTCTCCCGTCAGCCTGTACCAGCTCCTGTATGATTCAGCTGCGTGAGCTGCTCCTCCTCCTTCTCAGTGTCCTTAGAAAGTAGTCCTTGTGCCGAGGAATTCCTATTAAATAACATTAATAACTCGTATGAGGTGAAAATGCTGCAGTCTGAATGTTTAGAGAACCTCCGGTGAGTTAGCAGCTGCTGTTATCTCATCTGCACCTCACAGAAATGCTTACTGTTGACTTTTCCTTCAGGTTATATCTGGAGTGATGAACATATCTTTGCTAAATATTTGTTTTGTTTTATACATCAGATGCATTTAACTAAAGAACGGCCAAGGCCATTTTTAAATGTTTTCAAAAACTCTGTCAAATAAAATCATGAAGCTTTGCTGGTCCCTGACTTTTCCTAAAACTACGTGAATTTGCATTAAAACAAGTTTAAATATTTAGTATGTAAAGAACAGAAGAAATATAATCATATTCTGGCCACAGGTGGTTATTTTCATTGCACATTGTTCTATTTTTAGATATTTAGATACTCTGGATCAGATGATGTGGAAGTATTCTGTAAAGGGTGACCTGCAGAGATGGAGCCATGCTGGATTTTATAGCATACTGGACTGTGCAGGAACAGATCTCTAAATAATCAAGAAGTGCACTGAAAATCTCAAAGAGGTTTCTGCAGTTTGCTGGCAGAAAAATGTCCAGCAGAGATTGTGAGCCAGAAATATTCCTGCCTTCTTTCTGTATCGCAGTCGTATCAACCACACGCACGCTGCCATCGTATGCGAAGCAGCACGTGCATGTGGAAAGAAGGAAAGAAAAATACTGTCATGACAATCTACACTATTTACTATTAGGCTAAAACAACTATTTAGAAGTCACAACCAGAGCAGATCAGGTCTCTTCTCCTGCTGCACAGCTTTGTGCTACAGCCACTTCTAGGCTTCATAAAATTAAAACAAGACGCTTTATGATTCAGTGGAGTTTTGACTCTACTGAAAACTGTCTTTGGACTCCTTCAGGTCAGCAGTATTTAACTCACCGGGGGTGTTGTTGGCCATGTTTGCACCCATTGGATAAGGCCCTGGTCCTCCCTGGTTCATCACTCCATGCATGCTGTTCATGCCTGGGCCATATGGAGAGCTTGGTCCCATCATGCCCTGGGACATGTTAGGGTAGCCCGGTGGCCTGAAGAAGAGAACAACTTTTTAGATGGAAACCTTACAACATATTTACTCCATAAAAACACATTTTAGTGTCATTTTCACTGATGATGGAAGGTGCTGCCTTTAATGATTACAGTAACTGTCATGCTCATGATGGCTGCTCTGTAGGCTGAGCTTCCATGCTTGGGGTTATTGTTTTTTCTCTGGCTACTTAGGAGAACATAGTCTCTTCTCGCAGTCTCTTAAGTTTTTTACCATAAATAAGCATTTGGTCTGCTGCCATCTGCTCTGAAGAACATTCGAGCACCAAACCGCACAACAGACCGGCTTGCACGTGGGAAGGGACGCTCATTTTTCATGGCTGCACAAGCAGGGAGCACACATGCTGAACAACCGAGATGAGAAAAAAACTCTCCAGGCTGATAAGTTTTTCTAAAATGTTCCCCCTTCTTATGTGTCATTGAGGGCTTTAAGGACCCACCTGTTGTGTATAGAGTTTGAAGGTCCGTGATGCATGGAGGGGCCGCTGTCCTTCCTGTTCATGCCAGGAGGTGGGCACATACCAGACCCCACTTGAGGAGGCATGCTGCCCATATTAGAGCCCATCCCAGGCCCGTAGGGTCGAGCCCCCATCTGTCCAGGACCGATCCTGCCAGGCGGCATGTTTCCGTATGGACCCCCGCTGCCCTGGCCAGGAATGGGGTTCATGGAGCTACCCATGCTGGGGCCACTGGGGTAGTTGGCATTGGGCATCCCTGTGTACCCAGGCTGCCTGGGATAACCTGGAAGTGTTACAGATCAACATTAGAACTCCATTAAGACATCCATCTCATGACCCCCTCCCACAACTGCCTAGTCCATGGAATTCAACTGTTGAAACACCAAGTGTTAAAACAGAGAAAACTTCCATTTACTTCTCCCTGATGAGTGTTTCACCAGTCCGACTCTAAATTTACCCTTAGCACCGCCTGTTCTGACAAGCTGCCGGATGAAGCGGGCTTTAGCTGGCCCCCGCTGTTCCACCCTATGACTCATAGCAGAATTTCTTCAAAGCCCATAGAAACCGTCTGAGACTTCAAAGTGAAGTAATTTCATAAAAAATATGAGAGGAAATATCAAAGCTTTTTTTTTTTAAGTCTGGTCTGTCTAAGAACCGGTGACAGTCGTAGGATGACAGCTGCTAACTCATTCATTTGGGTTTTTTTTTAGTTTTTTTGTTTTTTATTAAATCTTTATTGACATCTTGCAATTGATTTAACATATGTCCAGTTCACCATCAGGGTACTAGCAAGAGCATCTTTGTTCTATTCTAGTCATTAGAATAAAGATAAACATAAATGTACCAACACAAAAACATAAGGGAAAAGAAAAGAAAAGGAGAAAACACATAATAAAAAATAAAAAAATAAAAAAAGCAAAAAACATATGCTCATCAAAGATAAACAAAACAAAGGATAATTTATACTTGGGAAGTGAAATTTAATTGTTGTGTTATCTAAGGCTGGTAGAGTCCAAAGCTGGCCTGCGACTCATTGTAAAGTTTGTTAATTTTTTCTAACATAAATCAAACGGGTCCCTCTTTTAATTTACGTCTGCTGTTATTCTCTCCATCCTGTAGATGTCCATTGTTATGTACATCCACATGTCCAAAGATGGGCTCTCCTGTGAAAGTCATTCTGTTGTGATGGCCTTTTGGCTGGCCACCAGCAGGATGCTGAACAAATGCTTATCAAGCATTCAAGTGTTCTTTACTTCAATGCAACTGAATGAAAGCCTCACCTTGTGGGCCATACTGGCCCCCCTGAGGGCCGTAGTTTCCCATGGCATTGTTCTGGGGATAAGGTCCCATCCCAGTATGCATCTGACCTCCTGAAGACTGGCGTGGGGATAAGGCGGAGCCAGGTTGTCCAGGAGACCCGTACGGAGGCATCTGAGGGTTGCGCATGTACACTGTAGGGGAATGGGATGAAACAGTCAGTAAAACAGAAGAGACTCAAGGCAAAAAAAAAATTCATCTGTCTGCCGTTACCCTCATGTGACCTGGCGAGCAGACCACACATACACACACACACACTCATTTAAAGGCACAGCCTGGGGGAGAGTTTATTGTGGGAGGAATGCATACAAATGAAAACACTAACACCTAATTGCTTCAGGGGGTGAAGCCCATGTTTCGGCCCTGCTGGTGACTGAGCAAATAATGTTCTGTGAGTTTTGAACCATTGGTTAGGTTTGCACTTACCCCTGTCCTGGCCCATCACCGTCTGGTTCATGGAAGAATGCATTAGGCTGTCGGACTGGACGCTGGGTGGTCGCGGTGGCATCTGATTACCTGCATGAGAGCGATGATGCATTAGGTCAGAGAGCTCAGGATGGTTTCGAAATCTGATGATTTTTGTTAAACTTTAGCAATAAATTAATCACATCCAAGCAAACAGAAGTAAACAAAAAGCTGCTGGTGGTATTGTAGCCATTGTTTAAAAATCAGTCTCTCCTGTTTGTTTAACCCATTGTATCAGAAAGCATACTGGCTCAAATGGACTGGAATATTGTTTTGGTTAGGTACACCATGTTGATATGTCACTTGAAAATTAGTTAAAGGCTTCGTAATGAATTAATCTCAATTAATCGCATTTGCACCAAAAAGCTCATTTTTTTTATATAAATGTATTTTAGTGGACGACTGAATCAAATAATAGACACAGAAATAAATATTATAAACTCAAGCTCTAGTCAAGTCTGGAAAATGCACTTAATTGCATTTAAATTCCAAACAATAGAAACGGCAATAGAAAAATGCCTGACCCAAAATAAACAGACCTAAAGTTTAAGTGTCATTTTAAGTACTTTAACTAGCAGCTCTAGCTGTTCTCTAATTTAGAGTTTACAACATGTTACAGTACTTTTAACTTTTAAATTTTTTTATCAATACTCTTCATTAATAGGCATTAATATCTAACGGTGTGTCAACTTTGCACGTTTTATTTTCAGTCTTGTCGTGGAGCAGAGGTGAACGTCTCCTGCTCTGACTGCAGCTGTGAGTGCTAATGGACTGGGGAGGGGCGACAGCGCTGATCATTGAGAAGAAGTAAACATGCTTTCACCTCAAAAGAAGTTGCTTAATTTGTTGCTAGTCGCTTCTTTGAAATAAAGTCACTAGATGAGTCCAAAAACTCGCTAAATACAGCATCAAAGTAGTTAAATTAACAACACGGATTTAGCCAAGCACTGATGTCTCAATTTTATGGTGCACCAGAAATCGTGCATTGACAAACGTTCTGCATTGTTTGGAACACAAACAATATTAAATGCATTGATTTTTTTGTAATTAATAAATTTTTCGTAATTAACGCATTAAAGTATGCATATAAGAAAAAGAAGCAATACTGAAATGCAATAAAAATAAATAAAAAAATATTCAATGAGTAACTTAAAATAAAAATTTGTGGGCTTAGCGGCCACATACGTGGACAGCACTTTTTAGCTCTTATGTCCACAACCGTGTTAAGGGCTGAACTGACTGTACTGTGAACTCGTTTGTTGGGACTTTCACTGCCATCTAGTGGTGGCAGAAGAGTATTTACACACTATCAACAAATTTAGAAATGGTGGCAAACACACGGCAAGTTTCAAGTGGACGCTCCACTGAAAAACAGTAACCTAGTAAAAAGTCCCATAATATTTTATGGTTTATTCTGATTTAGACATTAATAAAAGTGTTGTACATTTGTCATGAAATGCCAATTTGAAGAAAAAAAATTTCTATGTCGCTATAAATGAAGTACACATATGTGTACATATGGACTGAAGCTCCTCTAAACCGCTAATATGCTAGCAAACATGCACACATGTGGAATAAAAACCACTCTCTGGTGCAGCTAAAAAGCTTTACATTGTCCCAATTAGTTAAATAACAATTAAGTAACTAAATATATACATATATACATAAATCAGTTGGACTGAAAATGTTACTAAAAATACAATATGCTAGTAGAAATATGTGAGTTAGCTTACAGCTAACTCTGATGCAGCTAAAAAGCTGTACATTGTCACATTGTCCCAATTAAATTATAAATAAATAATGCAAAGATGCATGGTAACTACATAGCAAAATGACAATGATTTTTATTACATTTTTTCATGTTTTTATTTCCAGAGCATTTTTTTGTGCAAAGAGCAGTGGAGCTATTTTGGTCAATGGATGGGGAAAACTCAGATTTGGACTTGTCTGATAACAGTGATCCCATCCTGGATGAAAAAAACAACCATAACCACAGGAACAAAGCAGCAGTGAGGATGAGGGTGACACTATGGATGATGAGGAAGACCCCATTCCTGAGTCCAATGCGCACAGCAGAAGACGTAAACATCTCTATGGTGCAGATAATGGTTAGCAGACCCTATAGATATTTTTTAATAATTTTTTTATGCAGTTAGGGCCTCGGGGCTATGTGAAGAATTAGGACAGGGACAGAGACAGGTACAGGTAGAGGTTCAGGTTCAGCCCACACTCCCAGATGTCACCGTCGAACTCAAGAAATTGATGCTGGAACTTCAGGAGATGACTTAGAAGAGCCAACACCCAGGACAAGTCAAACTAAAGAAAAGGAAAAGGGAGAATCCAAACAAGGTAGGCCGAATTGCTATTTTTGAGGGTAAATCTTAAAATCTATACATTTTCAAGTATTTTATGCACCCACACACCTCAATTGCTGCATGGGTAAAATTAAACTTACTGCAATAAATACTATTTTTATTATAATTCTGATTGTACAGGACGTGGAATACACTGGAAGGCGACTCCATTGGTGCCAAACCTTGCAGAGTATTATCATCAAGATGACGATGATCAAGACAGACATGGCTGGACCCCACTAGAGTATTTTGAACAATATAAAGATAGAGATTTGATGACTATGATTTCAGAATGCTCTAATGTTATGTCTCGGTCAAGCAATTGGGACCCACCGAAACATGTCAATTAATAAGGTTTACTACTTTTTTGGTGCCTGTATCTAGATGTCCTGCATTCGATACCCAACCATTAGGATGTACTGGTCCACGGCCTTGAAAATCACTGTCATCACTGACAAATTCACCCATGCCAGATTCTTCAAACCTAGAGGAGCAATAAAAGTGGTGACTGATGATACTGATGTGCCAGAAAACCTGAGGATGTTGGACAAATTCTGGAAGGTGAGGAAGTGGACATTGCGGATGGTAATGTACTTCACAGATCTGGCTTTAGCCAACAGCCGGCTACTCTACCCCAAAGAGCGTGCAATATCGGCTGGCCAAAATACAAGACCCATCCAGTTCCTTCAGTTCCATTTGGAAGTGGCTAAGATCCTCTTGGCCCAGCATCACGGTGCAGATGCAGAACTTTCAGATCACTCAGAGGAAGAAGATTCTAATTAGGGGGTCAAACGTAATGTGATGGAGTTGCCTCATGTCTCAGTCCGCAGAAGAGCCAATGCCCACCTTCCAGAGATGATCAGCCTGAAGAATGCGATGCGCTGCAGGCAACCATGATGCAATGGAAGAACCGGAGTGCGTTGTGTGACCTGCAAAGTGTTCTTGTGCTTGCAAACCGAGCGCAACTGCTACTCAGCCTTTCACTCATAGGTGATGACAGTGATTCCCAAGGTGTTCCTACAGTGATTGTAGCCTTTCACATATCCTTTTCATTACATTACTAATGCATAGTTTCACAAGCCATACTGTAACCGCAAATGTCCCAATGTGGGAGAATGTTTGTTTTTTTTCCGTTTTGTTTACTTATTTTTTACTATTATCTTTACAGTAGTGGGCTAATGCAACAGTGACAATTAAAATTTGCTTTGAATTTTTGTTTTCTATATTGTTACAAGCATACGATGTCATCTTGCAACTGATCTGGTTAAACTGTTCAGAACGGGCAGAAATGCAATGTTTTTTCTATTGTTTTTTTTCTCTGATAATCAAAACATGTTAAAAAATTTGGAATTTGGACTACAAGTACATAGCATCAATATATGAAGCTTGGTTTTTATTCTAATTGGGTTAAAACAAGCCCAAATAGCAAAAAGAAATAAAAAAAAAATGCATGTAAAAAAAAAAAAATGCTTGGGCCTTAAGAGGTTTAAGATAATCCTGGCACGTCTCAGGTCACATGGTCGGCAGTCCTTCATCTGTACCTGGCACAGCAGCGGGGGACAGCGGGCCGGTGCGAGAAGGGGTGATGCTTGCAGGGGATCCTACGGGTGAGGGTGAAGGCCCACGTATGCCTGGCATGTGGGGCGGGGTGTGCGGAGAGAAGGGCGACTGGGCCGGGTTACTCTGCTCGCCCTGACTGCTGGACACCCCTGAGGTGCTGACGCCCGGGCTCAGGGCCGCCTCGGTGCCAGTGGGCAGGTCGTCAATGGAGCCAGAGAGATCCTGAAACAACAACAACATCACGTTTATTATGAAAAAATTTAAGTTTAGATGTTGTGTTAATAGTTTCAAATTGATTTTATTCATAAAAATGAACAGAAAAAAAGAAAAACAGACTTTCACGTGTTAATTCCTTATTCAACAAATAGCACATCTCAGAAAAAAAAGAGGAAAAGGAGGTTTAAGCTCAAACAAACAGACATAACTCGTTAAGTTTGATTTACCGACATATACTAGATATGTTTCCAAGGATTTTTGAACACTAATCACATGTGTTTGAAAGCAGATAAGACAGGAAAAGTGTAAGAAAAGACTTTGGGCTGCAGCCAGCTTGTGTGTGTGAGATTTCCATGGGAATATTTTGCCACCTTCCAGTGTGTTTTTTTTCTTCCTTTTTTTCAAACAACAAAACATCCACTACTAAATCTGAAATAAGGAGAAATATTCCTCCAAGTCCTTTCTTAAAAACAAATATTTCTTAGTCCTTTTATTAACCCACTTAAGTTTACCAAGAAACCCAAGATATCAATAAAAGGAGGATGGGCCAACAAGAAACAAAATACAAAAACAGACCAACAGTCCGAGAATCAAACACTGCGACAATGGACCCCAACAATAATTCTTTTTTTTTTCTTTTTTTTTCCCTGTCCTGTCCAGCATCTTAACATACAGAATGGTGGTCTGTGTGCCATATTTTGCCGGACAGATTT
>JBAMHW010000019.1:4070427-4085221 GCA_037177495.1 Rhadinocentrus ornatus | reverse complement strand
GTTGCTGGACCACCCTGCCCTGTTTCTAACATAACGCCAAAATAAACTTCACTGTTAGATTGCATTAACTCACCTATACAGCAGAAAGCTGCAACCTCCGTGTTAGTCCCTCTCCTCATTAGCTGCCTCCATGTCGTAAATACTCCACCGATGTACACTCTTATTTTCTCCCGGTTATTATTTCTTTTTTTCTTTTTTCATGGCTATTTTTTTCCTCCATCTCGCAGGCAAAGAGTATAGATGGTCCTCCATTTCAATGTGAGCTGGTAAGCTGAATCATCCACAGTCGTCTTGGCTTGTTTACACCACCCCCGTGCCCTCCTCCTGAAACAGCGGGGACTCGCAGGTAAAAACGCACAAGGCTAACAGGTTTTTCCCCTTTTGGCTACTATATATAAAGATGGCGATGCCTCCAGCCTCCAGTTGGGTGCGCCGCCACCTATGTATTTATAAACATCTAATTCTAAGCTACGAGAACGCTTTCATTTGGATGGGATTGTGATTAGACTGGTAAAACTGGTAAAAATTTATGAAAGCAATTCTTGATTTTTTGCTAACAAAATACCAAAAAAGCTAAACACTATACCTTTAAAGTCAAAGTTGTTGTTAAATGGATAGAATCATTGTTACAGTCATTTAGCAGACACTTTTATCTAAAGCGACTTACAATGGGTAGCCAGGAGCAAGGTGTTAATGTTCGTCCCCTGGGGGATTCGAACCCTTTTCTCCCACATGGGAGACTGATGCGCTACCAATTGAGCTAACCAGCTGCCACGTCCTTGAGGTTGTAGAGGATGGCATTTCAGGCACATCCCGATTGGACTCGACTACAATCCAGATAGCCACGATGCGATTTATAAATTTTATAAAATTTTTGGTGCATCTTGATGCATGTTTCTTTGGAAGACATTTCTCCTGACCACCAAACATGGTTTACCCACAGTGCCCTGTGTTGTAGTCTGTTTCCTGTATTTGGTTCCCTTGAAGAGAACCAAGACCTACTATTGTAGGTGGAACACAGTTATCATCTTTGGTCCATCCAGAGCCAGGTTGCACATTCATACCTTCCCAAATGTAACAGATTTTCTGAGCTAACAAAGCCACCTGTAGAAGCTGATTTACAACATGTTACCTTTTAATCCAGAGGGTACAGTTAGCCACTATGTCTGTTACACATCTGTTGACCAGGGGCTGCACTTTCAAAATTTCGAGTTTAAAGAACTGTTTTGGTAAAATACGTATTTATAAAAGCAATACTTGATTTTTCCTAACAATAAAACAAAAGCTACACACTGTACCTTTAAGAAAAATGTAAAAGATGTCCACTCTTAGCTTCCACTGATTAATTTTGTTAAAGCTCTTAACTTTAAAAGGATATTTAATAACTATATTATAGGTCCATATATTGATTTTTATTCCAATTGTGGAGCTACAGAATTTTATCAAATTATAAAATAATACCATCAAGTTCCCAAATTTAAAAAGAATGTCCTAACATCTCCCTTTTTGCCAAAAAATCTAACATTTAATTGAATAGAATACAACACAGGAAGACAAACATGCACATTTTAGTACATTAAAACGACAAATTGTTTGACATGTCTGCTTAAAAAACAAATCATGTATATCTTGATCTTATACTAAGATTGATACTTCAATTTTGTGAAAAATAAATTGCTCTGTATTGACGAAAATCTCAAATATTAAATTTGCCATGTTAGAAATAATAAAAATCTAATAATACATGGCTGGAACTGCTTTACATTTATCTATTTTACTTTCAAACAAAAAATAATTGCAACATAGCTACTGTATTTCAGTGGAAAAGTCCTTGTCATTTTATCCATAATATAGGCTTTACTTTTATATGCTTTTCTATAATGGGGAAGTGGTAGCCTGGTGGTTATAGAGGTGGGCTTGGGTTTGGAGAACCCAGGTTTAAGTACCCAGCGTGCCAACAAAGTTGAACCACTGTGGGCCTTTGAGCAAAGCCCTTAACCCCTCCTAATTGCTCACCGGGGCCAAAAACATGGCAACCCACTGCACTCCAATACATTTAGAGATGGATCAAACGCAGAGCCAAATTAGTAAAAATTATTATAATTACGGTTATAAAATTACTTCTATGGTGCATACTGCATTTAACCAGATGACACGCTGAGCACTCAGCAATGACAAAGAACTGCTGACCTTGAAAACTGCTCAATTAAATACTATATTTCATCTACATTTTCCCCTTTTTTTTTCTCTGAAGCTTTAATAAAACTGCTTTATGACTAAGCTACTCTTTAACTTTCAGCTTCCCTCTCAGCCCAGAGCTGTGTGTGCAGCTATTAGCAGCAGTCAATGCAGAAACGCTGTGTTTGGGGTCTCGCGTTATGTCTTGGGACTTTCTTAAAGAAATATTTGCCAATTATCTTTGATTATGTTTCAATCCATGTTCAATTTGGAATGGTGGTCTTGCAGAGCAGACGGGGCATCCCTGATGACTCCTCCTGTGTGTAAGGCTGGCATTATGCCATCCAAAACAACCCCAACTGCAAATCGGGACTCACGTTTGTTTCATTCAAGTATGCTTAATAAATTTTAAAAAACTCAATTACCCTCTCACCTTTCTGAGACTCATCCAATAACATCTTACATTTTTTTTTAAATAGCAAAAACTGCCTAAAGGCATTTTAGCCTATGTGAAACTCCTTCAAAGATTTGAGTTGAGCAGCAGAACATCTACGATTATGGAGCTTTTTTATTTAAAATGTTATGTGAATTTATTAAGTTTATTATGAAAACTTTGATTTCTATGGACTGACACCAACTTAAAGTTTGAATATAAAGACATGTAAGATCCATCTAAGACATGAAATCAACATTTAAAAAGTTCTGCATTAGCAATCATTGGGGGAATTTTGCCACCTACTGTAGCAGAAAACAACAAGCATTCTCAATAAATCTATTCCCATTCTGTTTGTTGAAGTAAAATCCTGACTTTACTGTGCTTGTAAACATATCGAAATATTTTTGAGAATAAAAGCAACAGGATATGCCCTTGAGGGCATGGATACACAGTGTAAAACAAAAACCTCTAGCAGCAATACAAGTTTTGTTTTAATATATGTACAGATGTTTTAAATACAGGTCAGCTTTCACTGACTTATTCTGTCACCTAAAGAAAACATTACACTCATAAATACAAGAAAAGTGTCTGTAAATGTATGATAACTTCTTTTCTAAAATTAACCTCTGGTAGAAACTTTTGAACATGCTTATGGTGAGATTAAACATAATAAAAGAGGATGCTAATTAAACCAAGCAGCAATCCACAAAAGCATCCACGCGCTTTTCATGTGCTCTGATATAAAAATACCAGATAGCCTAGTTTGACGATCAGAGCCACACGACTCTGTTTACTGCTACCAATGTCAAATCACAAATTATTGGGGCATCAGGTCTAAAATGTTTGAAATGGAACATTTTTGCTGCCATTCAAGCAGAACTGTGAAAGTGCATTATGCAGCTGTAATAGCCAGTGATTTACCTCAATGTGATTAAGCAAAGTGGCAATCAAAACGTGTGAAAAGCTGTCATCTTCCAGCTTAAAGAAACAAGTGTTGGTATCACTTCTCCAGATGAAAACTCTGTTGTTAATGGAAATTATCTATGTGCTGGGAATAAAGCAGGAAAAGGCAGATGTCTACAGCAGACATGTAAACTCACACAATACAGCACAGCCTGTGGCGTTACAAATCTACCACCTGCATATGCAAAACCATCTTAAATATATCCACAAATAATACTTTTATTAGCAATGCCAAACAAAACTGTTAATATTCTAAGCCCTGGTGCTGATAAATATTGCTTGAATATTTAAATTATAAATTTCTTAACATACTAAAGCTGTTTAAAACAACTACACATGTGGTTGTTATCTCTAAGGTGAGAGATGCAGGTGAGCACTGTTGACAAGGAAACCCTGCCAGCTAAAGTAAATTAGGCTACCTGTAAGGAGGAAGAAAAAAAAAAGAAAGAAAAAAAACAGTGGCACTTGGCTGATGCCTCAGTTGCTTGTAAACACAACTGCAGCCAGTCCATCTATCAGGTGGGCCAAAGAAAGAGATGTTTAAGCACACAAGTCTTCTCCAGTCCTGATCTGGAAACAGTGGAAAGCACAGTAGTACAACGGTGCCACATGACCACACCTACTCTATTTGCTGTACCAGAGTCAGTAGACTTGGAAGAAGCAATGCACCCACTTAGTATACCCAACAGCAAATATAGAAATAAAAAATAAAGTCAGTGGCTAAAGAAATCGTAGCAGAGATATTAATCTGCACATGTAAGCTTAAGGATAAATCAAACATTAAAAAAAACAATGGCTGATTCACATCAGTGCAGTCAGCATGCAAATTACTGCAGTGGGAGGAAGTGAGCAAATGGTGCTTGCAAAATGCTTTCAACAAATACAACTAAAGAGAGGGTTATTACCAAGATATTCTGTCGAGTTCCTAATGTTTGTCCGATAACACAGCCTACTTGGATATATTTTAACAAAAAAATATATATCAGAAGTGAAAGTTGTGTATTTGCAAATAAATACGTTTAAAATTACCCCCCAAAAATTGTAAAGGAATAGGGACTATGTTTTCTTGGTAAGGTGGAATAACACAACGGAGCAGAGGGGGCTGTTTTTCTGCAGCCTTCCATTAGAAGCAATTATAAATGGCCGAGAGCAGAAAACGGGGAGCCAATCAGATCTCGGCTCGCATGTCAACCTAAGACCAACTGTCTCCTGGCTTTGACAGCAGGATTTTACCTCCATAATTCAAATCCCACAGCATAGGCAATCTACACTTTGCCAACTCCAACCAACCGGGCTGCGTTTACAATGAGATGCACGGAGTCGAAAAGCGGGCGAAAAAAGAAAAGAAAAACGATCCGGGACGCTACAAATACTCCTTGTCAAGACGAATCACTAGCGATCACAGTCACATTTTGATTCTTGTAAAGAAAACACTTTAGTTGGTGTAGAATGTTGCGAATCCACCGAAATGTAAGACATATATCTACTTACTCATATAGCGTTTTTTTTTTACTGATACACAGGTCTTTTACTAATGATTATGCAAATGTCATTTAACGGCTATCGCTGTCATTTGCATGTTGTTTATTGCCTTGCTAGCTACTGACAACTTTTTTGGCACCGGTGGGAGTTGGACATTTTCGATTTTTTAAAAGAGCCATTTTCTACAGATTCTCGCATTAATAACTGCTATATTAACCTTCACAGAAGAAACGCGAAGAGGAGTATCACCTTATCTTGCATCTGCGCGCGCGCACACACACACACACACGTTCTCCTCGCTAACTCTTGCTCTACTTAGCCAAACTCCTGCCCTGTACCGAGCAGGGACCCACACCAGCACATACAGCTCCCAAAGTTGTCCCTTTCGGAATATACGACTTATTTTTCTTGTCTAAACACAGCTGCAGGAGTGGTACTGACAGAAAGAGAGAGGCAGCCATTTTAGAGCTCTTGCTACATAGACATGGCTGGTCCAAAGCAATATGCAACTCTACAGTGGCTCTTTCTCAGCTACTGAGTGGCTTCAACTCTTCACAAAGTGTGGCAGGTTTAGTGAAGTTTACCTGATTTCTGTTTGGAGGTTGTCCAGTGTTGCCCGGGCTCATTGGAGGTGGATGGTGGGTCCTTTGTTGCCAACCCGAATGGACCCCACCATACTGACTGCTACCCAAATCTCCTGGTCCCTTGTTGGCCCCTTCCTGATTGTTATAGTCTCCTTGGGGGTAGTTGGGGTAGCTCCGAGCAGAACTGGGGGATGTCAAAAGCTGATTTAAAGTAGGTGTGGACGTAGGCTGTTGGTTTCCCATGTTATATCTCTGATTATTATAAGAGGCAGCCATAGCGGTGGTTCCTCCTGCTGGCTGTTGCTTGCCTGGCTGCCCCCCAGCAGCCGGAGGCTGGTTGTTACGCGGGGAATTCATGGCCCCGTATCCTTGGCCCTGAAAAGAAGTCCTGTTCTGGAACTGGCTGTAGTTGTTATAACTGTTGTGGTAGCCGGGTTCGTGGGAATTAGGGGGGTAAGGGTCCATCATGCCCGGCCCCGATGCAGCTGCCATGCCAGGGCTTTGTTGTCCGCCATATTGATGAAAAGGGGCCCGGTTGTAGTGCTGGTTGTAATTGTAAGGAGGTGGAGGAAAGGGGCCAGGGTGGTGATGGCCCATCCCGGAATGGTTACTCCCTTCGGGCCCGCCTGTATCATTCTGATTACTGCTATTATTATTTATCCTGGGTAAATTTCCGTTGCCGTTCTTCATGTCAGGATCCCCTCCTCCCCCAGCATTTCCAGAAGCGGTCCCGTCCTGTAGCTCCTTCTGGCCTGGAGGTCCGCCGTCAAGTCCCGTTTCCTTATTTTCATGCTGTTTCTCTCCCGGTACCGACTCCACCTGCGTGTCCCGATCCGGCTTTTTGAGTTCGGATGGCGGGCTAGTGTTGAGAGTGGCGACGCTGGCGACCTGAGCGGCCATGATATCCCTCTCTCTCTCCCCTCCACTGTTTCTCTGCCTCTCTCTCTCTCAGCACGGCGATTCACTCACAAGCAAACTCCAAATAACCATTGAATATAAATACAATTATATTTGTAACAACGTACCCTTTGTCCCGGTTCATTCCCCCCTGTTCCCTCCGCCCGGACTGGTATCCGGTAATCCACCGCGACTCCGGTAAAAGTTAAAATAGAGAGGGGAAAGTTGGTGAAAGACTAAATGAGTAAATACAGAGCCAGGGAAATGATTTTCACCGACACTAGTCTGTGTGAGTGTATATGTGTGTATGTGTGTGTGTGTGTTGAAGGAGGGGAGGGGGGGTTCTGTTACAGAACGAGAGCGCGAGCTAGAAATCAACCAGACCAGCACGAGGCTCCGCGAGACACAGCCATCTTACCGACCTATCGCGAGGAAACGAAATCCCGGAATGGAATTTTAGCTAACACAGGATCTGGACTCCACTTTCTGCTTTAAAGCAATGTTTTATACCGAAGAAGAGCGTTTATTGAAGGGTTATTAATCTTTAAACCAAACTAGCACATAAAAATGTAGCTTTATTAGAAAATTATTCTCAGTTGGTATAATTTAATTATAATTTGGGGGTTGCATATAAATTATAAGCTCATCTAAGTGACGACAGAAGGCATTAGGATGATGAAATGTTTTAGGTTTGCCATTTTATTTAAGTTTTTTTTTTAAATTATAAATATATACTTTAAAATAAAGTCATGTCTAAACAATTATTTTTATTTTACGTTTGTTAACAAGCTACCAGCTCATAGTTTTTGTTTTTCTATCCTCAAAAGTTTACAAAATTAAAGTGTTACACATAATTACAGACCTTTATATACAAGGTGTACTTTGGTGGCAAAATTCTACTTAATGCCATTTAACATTTAGTCTTTTTTTTCTTCTTTTTTTTTACCATCCAGCCTTAAACGTGATACAAGTCAGCAATTCTGACTGCAGCAAATCTTTGTGCATAAGTGTGTGACACATTCACGGTCATTATTCTCACTATCTTATCTTATTAGGTGGCAAAACGAGTAACACAAAATAGGCCACAATGTCTACCATGAGAGTGGGATAATGGGTGGAAATGACTGCCTCCATGTGACTGCAACTGCAAATGAGAGGAGTGAGCACAGCAGCGCAGGAGAGTGGAGGAAAGCATGAAATTACAACTTGCACAGCTCTGTGCAGTGTATGTGTGAGAGATGAAGAAGAAGGATGGGGGGTGGACTGAGCCAGTCACAGAACAGGAAGTAAAGACGGAAAAAGAGAAACAGTGCTGGTGGAAAAGTGACAGTGTGTATAAACCACTGAAATTTATGCTTAGCATATTGTCTGCAGAAAGTCAAATCTCACGGCAGCACACACAAAAACAAATGGTAAGAGATTTAGAAGAAGGCTAAAGTCGCTCTATACAATTAATAGGGACAGACACTCTACAGCTCTTCACCAATCTCTCTCTCTCCCCACCCCCTTTCTTCATGTTCTCTGCCTGCCTGCACTCTCCTAGCAGCAGCCCTCATGCTGCCTTCATGTGCTGTGGGTATTTTCTAAATCACATTCAGTCATTGATTTTCTGTACTGCTTAGTCCAATTAACGGTCATAGGGAAGATGGAGTCTATCCCAGCATTTAACAGGCGAGAGGAAGGGTACACCCTAGACAGGGCAACAGTGAATCACAGGGCCAACATAGAAAGGCAAACAACCACTCACTAGGGAGAATTTTGAGTGACCAATTAACCTAAGAAGCACGTCCTTGGATGGTGGGAGAAAGCCGGAGTACCCGGATAGAACCCATGTATACACAGGGAGAACATGCAAACTCCACACAGAAAGGCCACTTTCGAATCTCCTCCCAGCCGAGGGGGGAGAACTCGAGCAACTAAATATGACAAGAATAATTTGAAAAGTCCAATCACATTTCATTCCCAACATTTATGGTTTTAGAAAGTGAGATCAGAGAGTGCTGAAGCTATTTTATGGATGCACCAAAGCACTGAGATTAAACACAGTGTATGGCTGGCTGAAAGAGGCATTTTAATGGCTTGATCTGAGAAGCCCAACCCTAAAATTAAAACTAGTAAATGCAATTTAAAATTCAAATTGGCAATTTATATATACACATATACAGTATATACACAGATAGACCCAAAGATGCTTCAATATGTGTTTATTTTCATGATCAGAACTTAAAACTTCGCCATACATACTGCAGTTATGGAAAATAATAGATATTGACAATAAGGGAATGTAGATGGCACATATTTTGGGTGAAGTTCATATTTAACAGGCCATCCTCTGGAAGGCAAAGAACACTGTAGTTTATGGCCAAAATACATCTGTGAAATGTTCAGAAAATATAAATTTAGCCGAGCTCTTGGATCCAAAAGAGTCTGGTAAACTATTTCTGAAAAGATCCTCGACTAACATTGTAATAAGGCATTTTCCTTAACTTGCATTTACGTTTTTCCACTAGTTTGACACTTCTGGTATCAATACATAAAGGACATCAAGATGTAAAACATAAAATAATATTAAATCTTTTACTTACCAGTCATAAAATGATCCAAACAAATTATCAAACTTTTTTTTTTTTTTTTTTTGTCTTTAACCTGTCCTATCCAGCATCATAGCAAGCAGAATGATAGTCTGGTTGCTGTATTGTGCCGAACAAATTTGCTTCGCCAAGGGGAGGCTTATGGGTATAAGGCTCCTCTTGATAGTCTGATTCCTTTATTTATTTATTTATTTACTCTTATTTATTTACTTTGAATCATGGAATTTATATAATCTTGCTGGACCTGACCAGAAGGGAAAAAAAAGAAAGACAGCAAAAAGAAACTAAAGGGTAAGAAGAAAGAAGAGACAAAAACACCACAGACAGAAGACAGCGACCCTTCAATCCACACTAATACCAGACAACAAACTGCTACATTTGTACATAAACACACCAGACATTTTTCTACAGCTTTTATAGAAAAACAGAGCTGCCAGTGATAATAAATAATAAATAATGACCAAATCAAAAAGACATATGACAAATATATCACAACACTGACCAGATACATACTCACAGAACAAAAAAGAAAAATTATCTCCCAGTGTATAAACCTACTGGACAACTTAGTGACTATGTCAGCATGCAGAGGATGAGGAATAAGGAGTAATCAGTGATGAGGAGTGATGAGTGAGATCATGCATGCCTCTACGGAGGCTAGAGGCAGACTAGGGCAGCCCAGAGACCCGGGCCATCAGCAGCAACCCCGAAGCACAAACCCAAGCCACCCCACCCCGAAGACGAACCCAGCCCCAGCCGAGGGTGGCAGAAGAGTGCCCCAGTGAGAGGCCCCCCCCGGTCTTGGGGCACAGGCCCCAGTGGGCCAAGATAGCCAGCCATCCAGAGCGGCCCAAGCAAAGGGTCCAGGGCCCCAGGAGCCTAAGCACTCACTATCACACAGTCACATCACACATGATTTAGATACGGCAGACAGGGCACCCCCCAGAGCCAGCAGCCCATCAGCACAGCCAAACTGGGCCCGGCCCCCGGGGCAACCACCTCCCCCCGCCACCCAGGGGGAACAGGGGTGCGAGAGGTCCTTTTCGTATGTTGTTTGTTCAAGAGTAACACTCTAAAGCTAGAATAAGACGTAGTGCATGCACAGGTAAAGGCTCATTGCGTGTTGCAGGATGTACACACTGGAAGAAGATCAAATCAAATCAAGTTTATTTGTATAGCCCTATATCACAACAAAGTCGTCTCAGAGGACTTTACAGAAAGAGGTGTAAATACAGAGTCAGTAATAAACAACATGAATGTACAGATAAAGAACACACAAGTAAGAAGAGAAGAGAAGATGGCTAAGGATTCACTGCGAGGCAAAAGAGAAAAATTTGTTTGGGATGATGAAGAAACTGAGCTTCTTCGAGTAACACTGAACTACAAAGCATAAAAATTGAGGAAGGTGTAGACTGGGAATTGGAATTCGTCACATTGACATCATATCCTCCAGTTGTGCGCTGTTGTCACGGAACACAGACCAAACCTGGTTTTAGACATGATCGGTTTCATTGAGGCTAATTCCGGGTTTCGTGGGGATGAAAGGGTAGATTGCTAAAATACTTATGCTGTTTTACTGCAGTTTGGCTCCATGGGGATGGCCCCTGAGTGTCCCAATCGAGTTATGACTGTAGCTTTGATTTAACTGTGCATGAATACACGTTGAGTGACCTTAGCTCTGATATTGATAACCATTTACATGCAGCATATTTGATGCAATATGACTTGGACTGAATAAGTCCAAAGTCACTATTTGGGGAACGGTAGGTATTGTCACTTTCATATTAGTTTTTCTGCCACTACTTACTGCTTGGTCTCTGTATCTGAAAACAATAACAATTCATGTGTTCACAGTTAATAAATTACCACCTTTTCTATTCCAGGATGTAAACATGCATATATAAATACCACAACACAAGAAAATAAAAATGCATTTAAGTTGATTTTTTTTTACAACTGGAGAGCACTTAAATGCTGCAACTCTAGGCTTTCACGAGTTTGTGGAAGAGCACGTGAAGGCAGCATCGCTCTTGCAAAGGCAGCAGAACTTTGCTATGTGAACGTGGGGGATGGGAAGCAGCAGTGCTCTGCTCTGCTCAACCAGCTCTTTCTCTCTACATTGCAGGGCTTTGAGCCCATATAGCTCACTCTGCATGTGGATAACAGCTTCTCTTTTCTTTTAATTAAGTTTAATTAAAAAAGCAGAAAAAGCCACATGTATCCTAAATCTTGCAAACCCAACTTGTGTCTGTTTAGTGAAGGAGAGAATGCAGGGTGGAGGGGGTCAGCTCAGCTGCTGTCTGCTTATATAGGCTAAGGGAGGAGTGTGTGTTAGCAGAAAGCACAGATACAGAGCTGTAAGAGAAGGGGGTAGGGAGCTTCTTCTTCTTTTTAACATAAACTTGGTGTTTGTTATCAGAGTGAAGTCTCTTCTCGCTTCTCTTATACATTTAAAAACAGCCCAACAGTCTGATTTTCTGTGCTCTGCTCTCTCAGTCTTATTTTAGAAGAAGCTTCAAAATGTACTGCATTTTCAGCATTAACCTTGAAAAATATATACGTTTTTATTCTCTGTGCAGCTGCAAAGTGACTTAAAACAATTAAGTTAATTTGCTCCATTATATCTCCTTAGGGAAACAACAACAAGATGCAAAAAGACCTCCTGTGCAGCTGGGAGTGTCATGCATTTATTTATGCGATTCTTGTTTTTACAAGGATAAAGTGTTTTCCTAAAATGCCAAGCTGCCTGTTCAGACAAGCTCGACAGCAGCCATGTGAATATCATGAAGACCACACGAATAATAAAAATATGATTCTTTAAATTAATATAGCTTGCCAAGCAGACTTTTCTGAAATACTGATCACCATAATAGTTTACAATTGATGTCACAGATTAAGAATGACTGTGGTGTTGATGTCTGGGTCATGTAAGAAAAGATTGAGACTTCCCTTCATAGTATTTTAAAACAGAAAAACAAATCTTATGTTTAACACCAATTCCACAAAAAGTCAGGACCTTGTGTAAAAGATAAATAAAATCAGAATGCAATGATTTGCAAATCTCATAAACCCACATTTTACTCACAACAGAACACAAACAACATAGCTAATGCTGAAAGTGAAATATATTACTATTTAATGGAAAAAATTCACTCATTTTAAATTAGATGGCAGCAACACATCTCTAAAAAGTTGGAATGGGGCAACAGAGGGAACATTTCAGAGAGGCAGAGCACTTGTGAAGATGGACAGAGGTTCACCAATCTGAGACAAACTGCATCTAAAATATATGTTTATATAAATATTTCAGAACAAACTTTCCTAAACATGCAATTGTGAAGACTTTGAAGATCCCACCATCTATCGATGATATCCCACCATGTGTGATATCATCAAAAGATTCAGAGAATCTGGAAGAATCTTTATGTGCATAGGGACAAGGCTGAAGGTTTGAACTATATACTGGTGATCTTGAGGCCTTCAGACAGCACTGCATTACCAACCGACGACTCTCAACTGGAAATTACTGCATGGGCTCAGAAAAACTTCCAGAAATTATTGTATGTGGGCACAGTTTGTCATTAAATCTACAAACTCAGGTTAAACAGAGCTTTGATCTGAACATGATACAGAAACACTGCTTTCTTCTCCAAACCCAAGTTAATTTAAAATGGTCTGAGGCAAAGTGGAAAACTATTCTGTGGTCAAATAAATTAAAACGGGAAATTCTTTTTGGAAACCATGGACACTATGTCCTGCAGACTGAAGAGGACAGGGACCATCAAGCTTATCAGTGGACAGGTGAAAAGCTTGCTTCTCTGATGGTATGGGGATGCATTGGTGTCTATGGCTTGGGCAGCTTTCACGTCTGTGAATCTCCATCAATGCTGCAAAGTACATAGAGGTTTTAGAGCAACATCTGCTTCCATCCAGAACACGTCTCTTTCAGGGAAGACCTTGCAGATTTCAGCAAGACAATGCTAAACCACATACTGCATCCATTACAACAGCAGAAGAGTCCGGCTGCTGAACTGGCTTGCCTGCAGTCCAGGCCTTTCACTAGGCTGGCAGGTGCCCTAGGCAAAACAGGAGTTTTGAAGCCCACACCATGTGGCAAAATGCTTACCGAAACTGAAGATACATAACTCAGTCACACACATTTAGTAACTAATATACAAATTCTTCTCACTTTACACAGGTTGTTACACAAATGCTGCCTGGATTTTATCACATTGGGCTCGTGGACCGCTGATATGTGTGATTTTAAGGAAGAACCTTAACAGCCCCCCAGCCACCTTTTCCTCTATGATAAATTTTAAATTGGCATCAGATATTTATTAGAAGATGGTAAAGGAAATAAACAATGGAAGGTTTTGCTGAAAAGATTTGGTAAAAGTTTATTATTCATGTCATCAAATCTAGGAATAATTACAAAATTTTTATCAACATAAATATTCTATGAACATAACTGCAAAAAAATGGTATTCTTTAATGCTCTAAGTTTGTTTAATTAATCTAAGCCTTGAAGTCTGTCACTCTTACTCAGTTTTTCCTCTTATTTTAATCCCTTTGGATCCAGTCTGGGAATGAAGCCACACAATCACCAAGACAACCCAATAATGTGGTGTGGAATCTCCTAACAAGAGCGCAGACAAATTCAGACAAACATGAATGGTACACATTCATGTGTACAGTAAAAAAACACAACCCTTACCTGACAGAAGTGTACCCAGAGAAAATTTGACAGTCAAGAGTCTGTCATTAGGACACACTTGCACTAATCATGGGTGTCCATCCTACACTGAAGTAATCCTGGTCACAAGCATACACTTTCACAGTCAAAACTGCTGGGTCCTGTCCAGATGGTTGCCAGGCAGCAGTTCAATACATAGTCTGGAGTGTGTAGAGGAAGGAAGTACCACTTTGCGAAGTGCTATGCGCATCCGGTTAGTTCCCAGACACTTAATGTGTGCGTGTTGAACCTGCTTGTTTAAATGCACACATGACAAACACATACTCACTGCTTTGTAAACAGTGCAGGAGTAAAGAAGTCCGATAGAAGTCCAAGGTTTCCTGTGGTTTTCCTACCAAATGCAGGTAATCACTTTTAAATATAAAACACAGTCAAGTCCCCACAGTCAGGGCAACAATATATGTTTAAACCAGACATAGAGCTGTGATAGATGAGATAGATAAAAGGATATTAAAAATTACTAGGAGTATTATCCTACTGCCTCATAAGGTTATGCTTTAAATTATTCTTTTGGTCATTGTTTCTACCTAATTTGATAAAACAGTATCAAACTTTTCACAGCTCACACTAAGACCTTCACACCACTGCTCCTGTCTTTTTTTGTATTATTGTATCAAGAGAAACCTGATGCTTTATTACAAGTAACATCAAAATTAGTAGGACATGTTTAGGTTACAGTACAGTGCTTTTATCTACCTTCTTTGTGTATTGGTTTATAATTTGCTTGGGGCTGCTTTATAAAAAAAAGAAAATATGAATTATTGTGGTCCACACTGGTACCAGCACTAAATCTTATTGTTGGCTGCAGATAATAACATGGTATCAGTGTTGGATTTGTTGGACTTAAGTGCTGCTTTTGACACCATAGACCACAGTATTTTATTGCAGAGGTTAGAGAGTGATATAGGGA
>JBAMHW010000019.1:4016915-4030944 GCA_037177495.1 Rhadinocentrus ornatus | reverse complement strand
CCCCCCCCCCTCTCCCCCCCCCTCCCCCCCCTCTCCCCCCCCCCTCCCCCCCCCCCCCCAAAAAAAAGAAAAAAAAACAAAAAAAGGAAACAGGCAAAAACAAACCTGGAAGGAGGAAAATAACCAAAACAATCTCAGTCTATGCTGTGGTGGAGAGTCAGGAAGAGGAGAATGCTTTACTGCATGTTTGATTCAAAATCTCAGCAATTTAAAGCTAAAATGGTGTTAAATATCATACATGATATACAGAAAAAGACTGGAATATAATAAAATACAATTAAATATTAAATAAATTATTAACAATTAATAAATAAAATAAATAATAAAATAATAACAGAAAATATATATGTAAATATTAGTTTAAAAGCAAATACATTAATAAGATAAATTAGTTGGAAAAAAGAAAGAAATCCTCCGCCTTGATGATCCTAGGAGCTATGTTATCGGGTCTTTATGCCCCTGGTAGGATAACCCATGGCAAACAGGTTATTAGGGGAGGGACAAGACAAAGCACAGCTCAACAGACCCCTATGATGATTAAGAAGAATAGATCTAGGTGTCCCTTGCCCGGACATGGGGCACCGGGGCCCCCCTCTGGAGCCAGGCCTGGAGGTGGGGCACGGAGGTGACACCTATGGGCCTTTGCCCATGGGGCCCGGTCGGGCTCAGTTTTGTTTGTGCTTATGCACCGAACAACAGTTCAGAGCATCCACCCTTTTTGGAGTCTTTGGAAGGGAAGTTGGAGAGCACTCCTTCCGGGGACTCCCTCATTCTGCTGGGGGACTTCAATGCTCACGTGAGCAATGACAGTGAGAACTAGAAGGAACTGGGATTGGGAGGAACGGCCCCCCGGATCTGAATCCAAGTAGTGTTTTGTTAGACTTCTGTGCTCGTCATGGATTGTCCATAATGAACACCATGTTCAGGCATAAGAGTGTCCACATGTGCAATTGGCACCAGGACACTTTAGGCCACAGTTCGATGATCTAAGTATCATCAGAACAGGGAAAATCTGGACAAAAACAGCCCAAAAATGGGTGTAGTTGCTCAGAAAAGGGTTGATTCTTACTTTTTCTGTTCACAAGACCTTTTGTTGTGTCGTTGCATAAGCCTGATATGGGTAAAAGGGTTTTTTGTCCGTTCTGCAACATCTGCACGGAATTTGTTGCAGAATAAATGGAAATGAATTAAGCTGATTTAATCAAATGCTTTTAAATCCAAACTGAGAGTTCTTGAAGTCAAAACTACTAAATACACATTTTTTTAATAGTTTTTCTTTTTGTTTCTTATTTGTGTTTTAACTGTGTAATTTTGTGATTGTTGCATTTGCTGCTTGCTGCCTATCTTGGCCAGGACTCCCTTAGGGCCGGGATATGCTTGCTGTAAACGATGGAAGCATGACACGGCCATAGTTTAGGTCTTTGTCTTGCTGTGCCAACTCCACATTACAGAATTTCCTCTTTGTGCTGTCAGATAGAGAACCGATCTATAAACTTTAATCTTATCCTTTCTACATTTATAGATATAAACAGTCTCCTTAATTTATTGTGATGTGACGACAGACATCTGGTCTGGTGTAAACAAAACAAACTGTCTTCTCATAAGTTCCTCTGTAATTTTCCTTCTCCTGTTCTGAGTCAGTCCCTGTAGTGTCAAAGGCATGCTATCATTAGCATGCCAAAGGTCCCCAAGGTCTACTGTAGGGCATTCAGAGGGCCGGCAAAGGCCAAAGAGAGGTCTGTGGGGGGGGGGGGGGAGATTCTTTTTATCCCTTTTTAAGGGAGGGGTGATTAGAAGAGGAAAGTTTAGATTTCCTGAACTTGAAATGGAAACGCAAAAGTGAGAGACGAAGCTCAGGGTTCAATCCACATTATAGAGGACTGAAGCTTTGTGTGTGTGTGTGTGTGTGTGTGTGTGAGTGTGTGTGTGTGTTTGTGTGTGTGTGTGTGTGTGTTACTGGGTGGGGTGGGAGCGCCTCAGTCTTTACTGTTGTGGGATTTAAAAAGGTGTTAGTTGGAGTATTTTTTTACTGGCTTTCTGTCTTCACAATATTAAGGTTAAAATCATTGTGACAAATTGTAAAATGCTTGCAAATATCCCTTTAACATTATAGATAAGTCAAAGAAAATCACATTTAAACGTTGCAAAAGCTTTACAGTCTTTTACAATGTAGTTCCAGCCAAAAGTTGGGACACACTTTTGGAGTGTATCCAAAATTTTGACTGCTACTAAGGTGTTATACTCAGGAAAAACTTACTCAGTTTACAACTGGAGATATTACAGATAATTTAACCAGTGTTTTTTTGCATTACCAGACTATCAGTTTGTGCTAATAAATTATTGATTTTAAAACCAGTGTCATCTGTTAAAATTACTATTCAAGTAACTTGAAAACATGTTTGCAGTGAGTTTAGTACATATGTAATGAGTTCCCACAGACTGAAAGGAGTAAAAGCAGGGGCAGTGGACTGTCGGCGTTGCTGTAACATTACTCTGTGTTTTATGACATGTATTTCAGCTGATTTATCCAGGGAGGTGGGCGACGTATTAATAATTATTACCTGAGAGATATTTTTGCGTTAGAATGCTGTGGTTCTGGTGATTAAATCACGCTGAGAAACTGGTATTACTTTGGTCTATTTTGTCTGACTAGAAGGAGGACAACTACCCCCATTTTGTTGACAAATCAGCTGAAATAAAATATGAAACACGAGGAAACTCTTGGAAAATACATCTGAAAGAAGCGCACTGTGGCCTACTGGTATGACTTCTGTGAAGAGTAACAACAACTATAAACTGTTGCAACGGAGCTTTTCTTCTGTAGGCTAACTAACAAATTAGCCATTTCTGTCATTTTATATAGCAAGTAAGAGTAAATAATCCGACTTAAACGGGAGGATAAAGTAGTTGCTGGACCACCATGCCCTGTTTCTAACACAATGCCAAAAAAACTTCACTGTTAGATTGCATTAACTCACCTATCAAGCAGAAAGCTGCAACCTTCGCATTAGCTTTGAAGTCCCTCTCCTCATCAGCTGCCGCCATCTGGTAAATGCTCCACCGATGTACACTCTTTTTTTTCCCGGTTATTATTTCTTTTTTGTTTTTTTGGCTATATTGTTTCTCTGTCTCGAGAGCAAAGAGTATAGATGGTCCTCCATTTCAATGTAAGCTGGCAAGCTGAATGATCCACGGTCGTGTTGGCTTGTTTACACAACCCCTGCACCCTTCCCCTCCCCCCAAAACAGCGGGGACTTGCAGGTAAAACGCACAAGGCTAACAAGTTTGTCCCCTTTCGGCTACTGTATTCAAAGATGGCGATGCAACATGGCATCCTCTAGTTGGGTGCGCCGCCACCTATGTATTTATAAACATCTAATTCTAAGCTACGAGAACACTTTCATTTGGATATGACTGTAATTAGACTTTGGTAAAATACGTATGTATGAAAGCAATTCTTGATTTTTGCTAACAAAAAAAACAAAACAGCTACACACTGTACCTTTAAAGTCAAAGTTGTTGTTAAATGGATAGAATCATTGTGGAATTTCTTCTTATTTTTCTATAAAAACAAAACAAAAAGCCCAAAAAATTATTAAATGAATACAAGTAATCATATATTGTACTGGTGATTTTTGTCCATAACCTGTTTGTCTCATAAATCATGGAAACATTGTGTGTTTGTATAAGAGAGAAAGAGCGTGTTTTTTCTTCCCAGGGCTGACTCATCCGCCTCCCTGTTTACTCATTTAAACCAGCAAAGTTCTCTGGAAAATATGCATCGTTATAACGGTCTCTTTGTGAAGCACCAGCCTTCTGTAATATTTCTCACTTAAGTGAGTGTGCGCTGATGCCCAAGCAGAGACTGCATCAGTTAACCCTCAGCTTTCCGGGCAGCAGCAGTGTGTGTGTGTGTGTGGAGTGAAATGCTTGTGGGAAATCTGTAGTGGCTTTTTCAAGCAAACTTCAAATTTCAGAGCAGACATTTGCTCACCGTGTGGGATGGAGATGCTCCTCTTTCCCCTTCTGTTTGGCCAGTCAGTCAATCTGTTAGTTAGATTGTGTTGTTGTTAGATGTGTTTCGTTGTTCTGTATTTTAATCAGTATTAATGTGACAAACACACTGTCACGGAAGCTGTGGATGTGGTGAGGACCCAAATGCAGGCAGGAGAGGCAGATCAGTGCAAGTAAGAAGGGTCATATTTAACCTAAACTCAGGGAAATATACCATACAGGGGATGAGCCACACTAACAGGGGTGAAACCAAACAAGGATCTGACAAAATAACTGAAAAACCTGGGACTTAAATACACTGACAGACAAATTAAACACAGGTGACATGCATGACCAATCAGACAAGGTGTGCTAATGAACAAAAACCCAAGAACACAAAACTAAACCCTGAACACCAAGAACAAAAACTAAAAAACATGACCAAACTAAACACATGAAATCAGAACAGAAACCATAAACCATGGCAGTACCCCCCTCAAGGGACGGCTACTAGACGGCCCAAAAAAAGTCCAACGAAAACACATCGGCCAAGCTGGGCGGGGGGAGGGGGCCCGGAGGAGGGACTGGGCCAAAGCAAAACAGTCCGGGAACAAGGTTCAGGGGGACGACCCGGAGGCGAGAAGACTGGGGCACTGGCGGACGGCCAGAGGACAGCCCAGCCTGGAGCTGGATCTCAGGAGGACATGCAGGCAGGAGCTGGATCCCTGGGGAGTTCTGTAGCATCCACCTCATGGTGTGCCCAGGTGCCTGAGGCAGAAAAGGAGCCCTCTCCTCGGCGGTGCGAACCAAAAGCAGGTGAGGAGGGTCTCGACCCAAGATCCCCTCTGAGGTGGGAACCAGAGGCCGGTGAGGAGGAGCCGGACAGGACCGTGGAGCAGACGTGAGAGGCTGAGGAGCCGGACAGGACCGTGGAGCAGGCGTGAGAGGCTGAGGAGCCGGACAGGACCGTGGCGCAGGCGTGGGAGGCTGAGGAGCCGGACAGGACCGTGGAGCAGGCGTGGGAGGCTTAGGAGCCGGACAGGACCATGGAGCAGGCGTGGGAGGCTGAGGGGCCGGGCAGGACCAGGGAGCCGGCGTGGGAGCCGGATGCGACGCTGGAGACAGAGGCGTGGAAGCCGGAGGTGACGCTGGAGACAGACCGGGATAGGAGTCAGAGGCTGAAGAGGAGCCACTAGAGGCAGCATAGACCTGGGCGCAGGCGTGGGAGGTTGAGTAGCAGGACAGGACCGTGGAGCAGGCGTGGGAGACTGAGGAGCCGGACAGGACTGTGGAGCAGGCGTGGGATGCTGAGGAGCCGGCAGGACCATGGAGCAGGCGTGGAACGTGAAGCTGGTGGCGACACCCGTGACGTGGACCGTGGAGCCTGTGGCCAAACTGGGAACGTGGACCATGGAGCCAGTGGCGACACCAGAGACGTGGGCCTGGGAGCCAGCTAATGGAGTTCAGCCCTCGCTTTTTGGACAGCGGCCTCTAACTGTGGGTCAGCTGCTCCAGTAAGGGTGAGGTACTCCACAAGTCCAAAAAATTACCAACCTGGTGGCAGTTGCCACCCGTACAAAGGCCTCGCCAGACTACTCAGGTAGGAGTCCTTGGCCAGGAATAAACAGTCCTCCAAATGTTCTCGCTCTGTCAGATCCTTATATGGCCAGCTCATCCTGCCTGCTGGGTCCATTTCTGGTCAGATCCTTCTGTCACGGAAGCTGTGGATGTGGTGAGGACCCAAATGCAGGCAGGGGAGGCAAGTAAGAAGGGTCTTATTTAACCTAAACGCAGGGACATATACCAAACAGGGCATGAGCCACACTAACAGGGGTGAAACCAAACAAGGACCTGACAAAGTAAGTGAAAAACCTGGGACTTAAATACACTGACAGACAAATTAAACACAGGTGACATGCATGACCAATCAGACAAGGTGTGCTAATAAACAAAAACCCAAGAACACAAAACTAAACCCTGAACACCAAAAACCAAGAACAAAAACTAGAAACATGACCAAACTAAACGCATGAAATCAGAACAGAAACCATAAACCATGAGACACAAAGCTGAACTTAAAGCCAAGTGTTTTCTTCCTGCAGCTACAAACAAATCATCTCTGTTCCCCCAATAGGCACAATCTCAAAACAAAATCTTAATTTGAGGGTATGAAGCTGCTTCCTGTTGTGAATCTGTTTGTTGGAAGGGTGAGCAGAGGCTGGGGGCAGGTGGGGGTTATGTCTGTATGCAGCTGCTTTTTAACACTTCTCTTCTTCGTCTCAGTCTTCTAAAATAAAAAGGAAGACACTGCTGAATGATATGGGATGCAAAGGTGTGAGAGAACCCCTTTACATTTATGGCCCCTCTAGAACTGGAGGAAGTGGTGCAGTAAAGTTGAGTCACGCTCTAAAGCCCTTACTCAATTCCAAGTACATCACAGAGAGTAAAATCAGAGGTGACGGACGCAGAAAAGAATCATGTTTGGAGCATAAAGGCTGTAGTTTATATGTGATGCATTAGGCTTCAATAAGCGATTTAATACCAACAAAGAATTTTTTCAACTTTATGTCGCCCCTTTTAAACACAAATGTCACATATAGCATGTAGGAGCCAAAAATTGCATTAAGGATAGTTGAGATTTTTATTGTAGGTTATAGTGCATTTGTGTTATTTTTTTGTACTGTGGTGTTCATTGTTCTACACCATATTTACTTTTTGCTAAGTTGTCAAATGTGCTACAGCACCTGAAGCAGACTACGTATGCTCTTTGCGACATGAAAAGTGCAATTTTTGATATGTCACTAAGATATGTTACAAAAAAACGTTGCTAACGTGAGTGTAAACTGAGATATGTTGTGAAACCCAGGAGAAGCTTGGATGTACCTACTGAAAGACATTTGGAACAGCGTAAATAAAACCACAATAACGACCTGAGTCTCCGGTAGTTTGTGAGTAAGGAAAGGTAACATATTTACGAGTCAAGCCTATCTAACCTCACCTTCTGTTAAATGTAAAGATTGGCTTTTAAGCAAGATTGGTGGTTGCCACTACATTAAGTCAAATAACCTTTGTCTGACATCAAACTGGATTACGTTGCGGATACAGGAATTCAGGAATTAGACGGAGCCCATAAGGACTATGTTGCTACATCAGACAATATTGTGTTAATTAAGGGCTCTGACTTGACGATAACCTGGATAAGTTTGGTAATCATCCCATTGTTGAAGCTGACTGGTCACCTAATTGTTTCTTTCTTTGAACCACAAAGTAGCGACGAGGAGGGTGAAGTTACCGAAGACGACCACAAGAGGGAAGTTGTGTCTACAGAAAAGGGTGTCGAGGACAAACTGCATCAGTGTATTAATGTAAGAAGACCCAAATTTAGACAGTTAACTGCCAAATCAAACCAAATGGAACGCCTTATGGGAGATGATAATAATTTGATACATATTGATCAAAAGCAAATGAAGAGTTACTGTAAGTTGTATGAGGAATTTATTGAACTGAACCAGTCAGTGAAACTTTATTTGAAAGAGGAAGAAGCAGAAGCTGACAAAACTCTTTGTTTGTGCCCAAAGTATCCAACTGCCAAGCTTTTATGAAAAGAGTGGAGAACTTGATTGAGGAAGTAAAACTCCATAAAGACTTATTAGAAACAAGTGGAAAAGACATGACTCCAATGGACATTGTTTCAAATGTATCTGCAAAACAAAAGTCTGGCAGGTCTTCTAAACGTAGCAGTCAAGTAAGTTCATCCGCATCCTCTGCTACTTCAATACGCCTGAAAGAGGAGGCAAATAGAGCAGCACTTATTGCAAAGGCAGTAGCACTAAAAGAAGCCCAGCTAAAGTTGGACAAAGAGCGGCTGGAGATCGAAACTGAGCTGGCAGCTTCTGCTGCACGAGTCAAAGTATATGGAGATTACGAATCACCTCAGCAACAGCATTGTGCAATTGCAGCATTACAGTCAATTCAGCAGGACGATGACAACAGTCAACCCAGGTATGAGACATCACCACCTGGACTGAAGCACAGAGAAAAGTCAGTGCTTTCTAATGAACCACCAGCAACTTAAGCAAAGTCACATTCTGATCAAAGGTCAAGCTCTGCACCTGCAGCTGAGCCACGACAGCAGAATAATGACACAAACGAGTTACACAGCATGATGAAACGTCAAACTGATATTACAGAACTGCTCGTATAAAAACAACGGTTGTCATTTTTGCCTCAAAGAGACATTCCTCTGTTCCATGGTGATCCACTTGAATTGAATTGAAACACTATGGAGGATGTCGAAATCCAACTAACATGAGGGCTGTGGCATACAAGCCATGGCAAAGTGGCGGGCCCAGGCATACGAGATACAAGAGCAACGAGGGAGGAGAGCCAGATTTGCTGACCTTGTCAAGTTTGTGGACAAGCAAGCTAAAGTCACGACAGATCCCCTGTCTGGTAACTTGCTGGAGGGAACAGGAGACAAAAGAAAGGACAAAGGAAAGCTTGACATCAAGCGACCCACAAAACCAGAAGGAAAGAAAGGAAGCAGTTTTGTCACTAATGCTACTCCTGTCAAATTTGAGGAAATCAGTATGCAAAAGACAAAGGCTGAAATGACAAGTCCCAGTAGTGCCTTCAGTAATCCATGTTTATTCTGTGAAAACTATCACAGCCTGGGGGAGTGTCAAAGGATGATAGGAAGCCCAGATAAGGAAAAAATAGGCTTTCTCAGGAAAGCAGTATAATGCTTTGGATGCTTAACTAAAGGACATGTAAGCAAAAACTGTAAGAAAAGGATGACATGTTGTGTTTGTGCTTTGAAACATCCTAGTATGTTACATTTTGAAAAACAAGCAAGCTCCAGCAACGTAAATGTAGTTGAAGCCAAGGTGCAAGATGTTGCTGCCACACATCCAACAGCTTCAAGCATGTCGGTGGCAGCCAACATCGAAACAAGTGCATATACTGGGGCCGGAGATGACTGCATTCTTTCGATTGTACCAGTGCAGGTGGAGTCAAAGAAAGGCAGCAAAATGGTGGAGACCTATGCTTTCATGGACCCAGGTAGCTCTGAAACATTCTGCACTGAAACCCTTGCCAGACAGTTGAATCTACAGGGCAGACGTACAGAACTGGAGTTGAAAACAATGAGCCCTAAGCACCAAGTGGAAAGTTATCTGCTCACAGACAGAAGTCAGTGGAATTGATAGCACCAACTTTGTTGATCTGCCCAAAGTATATACACAGAAAAGCATCCCAGTATCAACAGAAAACATCCCAACACAAGAAGATGTAGAAAAATGGCCATAATTTAATTTTTCGTATTAATGCAGATGTTGGACTTCTCATTGGGAGCAATGTTCACAAAGCATTAGAGCCATGGCATGTGATCAATTGCAGAGGCAATGGGCCATATGCTGTTAAAACTGTTTTGGGATGGACAATCAACGGTCCACTTAGAGATCACACAAACAGTCAATCAGAGAACTGTGGATGTTCACAAGCTACAGTAAACCGCATATCAGTGGAGAATGTAGAGCAGCTTATGTTACAAAAGTACAATCATGATTTTCCAGAACATTTGTGTGACGACAATGTGGAAATGACACAAGAGGATCAACAGTTCATGAGTCGCGAGAGGACTCTACGTACCACGCTGATGGTCATTATGTTATTGGTCTACCAAAGAAGAAGTCTGTTGTCACAAGGCCCAACAATCACAGTGTTGCAGTCCAAAGAGCTCTTACACTGAAAAGGAAATTCAAAAGGAATCCTGTCTTTCATCAAGAGTACAGTGACTTTATGAAGGATATGATCGAAAGGGGTTATGCCGTCAGAGTCCCTTAACACCAGCTAAGCCGTCAGGATGGTAAATTATGGTATGTCCCACATGACGGCGAGTTTATCACCCTCAAAAGAGAAAGTTACGAGTGGTGTTTGACAAGTGGTGTTTGACTGTGGTGCTAGCTTCCAAGGCACCTCACTGAACAATGAGCTTCTGCAGGGCCCAGATTTAGCAAAGTCACTAATTGGAGTGTTGACACACTTCAGAAAGGAGGAAGTCGCTATGATGGCAGACATTGAAGCAATGTATTACCAGGTAAATGTCCCTGAAGAAGACACAGACCTCATGTGCTTCCTATGGTGGCCTGAGGGAAATATTGAGCAGGACATGGAGGAATATAAAATGTGCATTTATTTGGCGCTACATCCTTCCCGTCATGTGGTAACTATGCCTTATGAAGGACGGCACTGGATAACTGCATCAAATCATCATCAGAGGCTGTGGATACAATCCTTAATAACTTCTATATTGATGACTGCTTAAAATCTGTCAAACACACAGCTCAAGCTATTTCCTTGTACAAAGACCTCAAAGCTCTGTGTGCCTCAGGTGGATTTAACTTAACAAAGTGGATAAGTATTGGCAGAGTTTTTTGACATTCCTACCAGAAAGCGAGAGAGCCAAGGAAGTAAGAGTCGCTGACTTGAGTAAAGATGCACTTTCAATCGAAAGAGCACTTGGAGTTCTGTGGTGCATAGAATCAGACTCATTCAGGTTCAGAATAATAGTGCAGGTAACCAGAAGAGGGATCTTATATACAGAAAGTTCCATTTAGGATCCTCTGGGTTTCCTGTGTCCATTTACTCTCCCTGCAATAACACTGCTGCAACAGTTGATCAAAATAAAACTCACCTGGGATGAGCCTGTTCAAGTGGTTCGCATGGCTAAATGACTTGAAGCAGCTGTCTACATTCACCGTAAGCAGATGTTTGAAACCGTTAGGATTTGGAGATGTTGTGACAGCCCAACTTCATCATTTTGCAGACGCCTCCGAGAGCAGATATGGGACTGTTTCATATCTTAGACTAGCAAATGATAAAGGTCGAGTACACTGCGCATTCATGCTAGGAAAGTCAAGGGTCGTTCCCTTAAAGCAAATGACAATTCTAAGAATAGAGTTAACAGCAGCAGTAGTAGCCATGAACATTCACAAAATGCTGAAAAAAGAAACTCAAATGCAACTGCACGAATCAGCATACTGGACAGACAGTACAACCGTCTTGAAATACATTGAAAACAACACATGTAGATTCAAGACTTTTGTAGCCAACAGGATTTCTACCATTCGGGAATTTATTAAGCCAGAACAATGGAGCTATGTCAATACAGTAACAAACCCAGCAGACTGACAAACGGCCCTGTTACTGGGTTTGTTGACACGGCCTCAGTGTCAACTGAGAGATGTTGTGAAACCCAGGAGAAGCTTGGATGTACCAACTGAAAGACATTTGGAACAACGTAAATAAAACCACAATAATGACCTGAGTCTCCGGTGGTTTGTGAGTAAGGAAAGGTAACATATTTACGAGTCAAGCCTATCTAACCTCACCTCCTGTTAAATGTAAAGAGTGGCTTTGAAGCAAGATTAGTGGTTGCCACTACAGAGCGCTTTATAAAATAATAAAATTAGACCAACCAAGGAATAAAAGCAATCTGGAAATATCAGTACTATGACCTAAATGAAAACAAATGGGTTTAAAAGATATAAGTTTTTCAAAACAGACACGGCGCCTGCATTTTGTGTCCAAGCTGGGAGCCATCCACAAGCGAGGAGCCTGAAAGCTACTCTGGACTCCGTTCACAGGACTTCAATCCAACTTGTATGGCCAATTTTGGCCCATATCTTATCTTTTTATTAAAGTCACAGTCAGCATCACATTTTTTTCAAATCTGACTCAGGTCACTTGTGTTCTATTGAATTGGATACTTAAGGCGGATTTATGCTCACGCAGCGTCTGCGTGCGATCGGTTATGGCATTGGTGAGTTTATGCCTCTCCTCTCCTTTATCAGTTGGTCATAATTTCAACAGTTCCAACTGCACAAGACTGAACCAGGATAGTCCGGGGGACAGTTTTGAGAGACTGCCTGGTTTCTAGCAGGCTAGAGTTTGCTTTTTGGTCCATACCAGAGTTTGAATTGTTCACGGTTTTTACTATCTGTGGAAGCACACCTGGGTTTGTTTAAAGCAGACTAAACAGTGCCAGTATGAATGTGCCCTGAGATAAACCAGTTACCTCAGTTTATCTGAATTTAAAAGGAGGAAGATAAAGGATGTCTAGACCTTGAAGTCTTTTACACAAAGCTGAAGTTTCTGTACCTGCTTAGTTTTCTCAGGCTTCATTGTCAAATAGAGCTGGTATAATCGGGATAATTGTGGAGATGTCTTAATGACTGTAGAATAGAATAGAATAGAATAGAATAGAATAGAATAGAATAGAATAGAAAAGAATAGAATAGATGTATGCTATATTCCTGATGATGAAATTGCCCAGAGCAAACAGGTAAAAACAGTTGGATAGGGCCAATAACCATGAGGCCCTGAGGAACACCATGACTAACATGGCAAAGTGGCAGAATCACTGATTATTAAATGATTTTTTCATAAAGAAGCTCATTAAAAACTGAAATGTGAAGAGGGTATTTTGAAAAATGTAAGTGATTTATTTCACCCTATAAATGTTATGCTGTATCGTTAGATAATTATTACAAATCAATTCATGAAAAAAGCAGCATTTGAATATTACAGATGTCAACTGGAAGTGCTTAACATGCCATTAAATGCTATTTATTACCAGTATGTCACCTTCTTGTAATCTGTAACTGTTTAACATGCTCTGCTGTTGGTACCGCAAGAGTCATTTCTACTACTGAATTTTCCAAAACAAATTTTAGTATCCCATTACTGTTGCAAATTTACAACATTTCACTATTGTTACAATCTTATTAACTTTCATCTCATCAAAAACATTTTCTTATTGGTTCTTATTGTTGTTCACATTAAGGAAAAATGTTAAGAAATATTTTTCTCTTTTGTCTTAGAGTGAACTTTATAGGGGTAAGATGATGTTTCCAAATAAAATGTGTCTTGCACTGATGGTACAGACTTGGTGTTAAACTTTATTGATGAAATGTTTATGTTTTTTACATTAAATATTTTTACAAAATTTTTTTTTACACACTATTATTAGGAAATAAAAAAAGTAGCATCACTATGTAAAAAAAAAAGAATTGTGATGTTTGGGTAATAAAAGACATTAAAGCAACAAAAGTGTGAATACTCATAGTGCGTGTCCTTTTAGTGCTCTATAATACTGAACTTTTGATTATAATAGTGTGATTGTTTGTGTAATTGTGATTGTTTTTAAATGTTTGAAGACTACGGATGGAAACTAGCTTCTAGCTAAATCTGGCATATTTAAACGTCATGAAAATGTACAGTGTTCATTAATGTACATTGTCCTCATCAAATAAACAAATAAATAAAATTAAATGAAATAATACATTAATGTAACAGTCTCATACATTATATATATTAAAATTCTATAAAACCGAACTAAAACTATAGTAGAAAATTATAGCACCAGAAAAAGGTGAGCAATAATAAAATGTGCCCACCTCTTCGTGTGATGTTGCCACAATGAGATGGTAATATTATTTTTACTGTACATTCTTTCTTTACATGAAAGCATTCAAGCAACAAGACTGAAACTGTTGCAGAGATTTTTACTGATGTCTAATCCTAAACATGTATTTAAACACGTAACCAGGTCCGTAACACTAATTCACATGTTTAAAGGGATTTTTAAAAAAGGGATTGGGCTGGATGAGTGCTGAACTTGACTCTCTTGCCTATTGATCTGTGATGTGATGTTATTGTCCCCTCTCTCTGACTTTCTTTTCAGCTGCTTTTTTATGCAGCAGATTCCTATGAAAAATATTACATTTCACAAAAGATGAGATCATGGCTTGATTAGAAAAAGTGTCTTTATATAATCTATAAAAAAAACTAGCAGATTGTCAAAAGTGTGATCACATTAGGATAGTCAGCTAGACTAGGTCTGATGAAAGTCAGTTTATTTGGGGGGGGGGGGGGGGGGGGGGGGGACCGGCCCCCCCGGACCAAACCCCTCCCCCCTCACCCTCTCCCCCCCAACCCCCCCCTTCCAACCCCCTTCCCCCCCCCCCCAAAAAAA
>JBAMHW010000019.1:3905033-3915250 GCA_037177495.1 Rhadinocentrus ornatus | reverse complement strand
AGCTGCATTCAGCTTCTATGCTCCTCACGTCTGGAACAAACTCCCAGAAAGCCTCAGATCAGTTTATTTAGATCCAGGTTGAAGACCCACCTGGTCTCTGCTGCGTGGAGCTAGTTTTTATTTAGAGTCCGGATCTGGATCTGGTTCTGGTAAGCTGGAATCTATAAACTGATCGTGTTTGAATGCTGTCTTTCCCCACACTGGAACTTTATTTCGTTCATTTTATCTATTTTATTTCTTTCTGTGTACATTTAATTCATTTTGTTTCTTTTAATCTTAGTAATTCTGACGCGCTTGCGCTGCTTTCTGCCTCTGCTGTGATGGTTTTATGTTTTGTGTAAAGCACGTTGAATTGTCTGGTACAAATAAATTAGCCCTGCCCTGGAGGAAAGACATCAACAATGATCTGAGGGAAGCCGCTCTGCTGCTCGTAAATCTGGGAAGGGTTAGAAGATCATTTCTAAATGTTTTGGAGTCCATTACTCTTCAGAGAGAAAGATTATTCACACATGCGTTCTTGAAACTTAATATTTTCCAGCTGAAGAGGATTTTGTTGCACTGGTTCAAAAATACCTTTGCTTCTGACATGAGATAGGCCCAGCAGTGCGTTGAATACTCGAAGACCTTATCGTCCTCGATGACCCTGTCACCTTGGTTTGTTCCATGATTCGGTAGGAGCTCTCGAAATAGGGTGTACAGGCCTTCAATTACAGCTATCTACATTGTAGTAAAACAAAAACAATCAGAAGAATTTGAATCAAGGAAGAAACAAGAAATCAAAGACAATCACCCAAAAAACAACAGACAGCAATTTAATATCTTTATTTGTCGCTGTGGTTACCTTTTGACTCCTGGATATGTTTTCATTCTTGCAGAGTAACTGGTACAAACTTTGGGCCAGAGGGTTGCATGCAGTTAGTTTCCGGATGTAGCCAATCAATTTCTTCTGGAAATCCACTGCTTGTTTGTACTTCTAGAAGAGAAATTAAAGTCGTGAGAAATGAAGGTAAACTCTAAAATTCTCTAAGTCTAAGAAGCCTAAGACTATTGTCTAGAAACTCGTACTCTACCTTAAAGTTTTAGCCCACTGAAATTATGTGTGTGTGTGTGTGTGTGCGTGCGCGTGCTTACGATCATATAGATAGATGAGAGCAATATGCTGATTCCTTTGGGAGTTTGCTGAACTGATGGAGTAACGTCATTGATAAAGAATTCCTGGGAAGTTTGGGCCTCTTCCGCAAATGAGGATAATGAGAAGTACGCTGTTGACTTCTCCGTGATCCCACAACTCTCCAGTGAGTTGCTCATGTCCGTTTTACCTCTGACACAATATTGGTAATCAGATGATAAACACACATGAAAATGTAACATTGTTTATATAAATGCCGCTACAAAATGTCGACATGCTTACTTGTAATGAAGAATGTGTGTTGGGATTCCACATACACGGGAAAGCTTGTTCTTCAAACTAGAGACTGTGTCACTTTCCAAGTTAATCTTCACCTCATACTCTCCCTGTACAAGACGTGACATGTCCAGTAAAAGATTGTTTAAGCAAAATTTAAGATTTCATCACATCCTGAATGTGACTTAATGCATTCTGTGTAACTAGTTGTGGTCAGGGCTGGAAGTCCTGAACCATACATTCCTAAACGTATTAATGACTCCGTCAGTGCCAGAACATGCATCCTGCATTGTTGCGACTCGGCACAGAGAAGTGGTCCAAAGCATGACTACATTTTACAAAGACTGATTGCATTAGCTAAAATATCTCTAAAATGTAATTTACCAGCAAGGGTGGAAACACAAGTAACATGCTCAGACATCGTGCTACTCAAGACGGGATAAACTTCCAGGAATGCCGTGTATAAATCTCATAACGTGATTTGCTAATGCAAGAAGCACACTTAATGTCTGAGGACACTCAAAGCTTCGTCAGGGCTAGTATGTATTTGCCTCATGTGGGAATGATAGAAGCTAAGGGGTTGTAATTTTAATAACAATTGCAATTTAGATGTATTCAAGAACTCAGCGATGAAGCAGACGTTTTCTCTTCTTATCTGAAAGGTAAGGTCAAACTAAAGTATTAGGCAACATGGGCCTTTATGCCCCAACTCTATATAACCCTTCCTTTTTTAGGAAACTCGAGTTGAAATGAAATGACCTCGGACATCACCCTGCTATCTTGAGGATGGGGAACTTAGTCTTGGACCATATTTTAGACCGAAATCCAGCTGATACCCACATAAGTAGATCAGCTCGAGCCCCACTGGGCTTTTGCGAGGACACTGGACTCATGGATGTGTGGAGACTGCTTACAATTATTACTCACCTCCTCATGGTTCATAGACTAGACTAGATTTCTTTCTAATTTCAAACTCTTCCCCTGTCGCATCCTCCATTATTGGGAAGATATTCATTTCTGATCATGTCCCTTTGTTTTTTAGTTTGCTCCCTTTTAGTAAAACAACCAGCTCCTCCCAATGGAGACTAAACACCAGCACTATATTTGGAGTTCAGAGAATCTATAAGACCTCAAATGAATATTTATAAGGAAATCAATCTGTACCCTCTGCTGGCATAATTTGGGAAGTGTTAAAGCTGGTTATTAGAGGCTATATTATACAATACGCCCCTTTCAAAATATTGTGTAAGATTTTCTGTTGTTTACTGGCCAAAACAGACGTCTGCATGTAAATGCATATATATGACACATGTTATCATCCCCACGAAACTGCTTTAGTACATACTGCAAGGCTGTGGGGGGCGCTAAAGAGTAACGCTCCAAGGCTAGAAAAAAACAGCGCATGTGCAGATGAGGTCTCACTGCGCATTGCAGGAAGTCCACATCGGAAAAAGAAGAGAAGATGGCTGAGGATTCCCTGCGAGGCAAGAGAGAAACATGTGTTTGGACTGATGAAGAAGTCGCGCTTCCTCTTCAAGTAACACTGGACTACAAAGCAAAAAAAAATTGAGGAAGGGTGGATTGGGAATTGGTGTGTGTTCGTCACATTGACGTCATATTCTCTAGTGGTGCGGCTACGCGGTCCTCACAGAACCACGGGTGGTAGAGGTCTTAAACCGATCCACCTCAGTACCTGGTTTCAGACATGATTGGCATCATGAGGCTAATCCTTGGTTTCATGGGGATGAAAGGGTGGATTGCTAAAATATTTTTGTGGTTTTACTGCAGCTTAGCATCGTGGGGACGGGCCTTCAGTCTCCCATGTGGGAGACCAGGGTTCGAATCCCCTGGGGACGAACACAAACACCTTCTAGTTGGGTCCTTAGGCAAGACCCTAACGCTACTATCTACCCATTGTAAGTCGCTATGGATAAAAGCGTCCGCTAAATGACTGTAATGTAATTGGTGTATTGTGACCTCGGCTAATTAATCCATATGACAGGTAAGCTGAACAGGCAGTGCCATGATGCCATCTTTAAACTACAGCTGCCAGCAAGTGACAAATAGCATTAACTTCGCAGTTTCCCTACGAGCCAGCGCAGAGTTATTGAGATGTGGGAAGTTAAATGAGCGGCTTACTACCGCGGCAAGTTAGAAAATCTGTTAAACTGTCATTCTCAAAAATGCAGGACCATGTATATGCTGCAGGCGAGCCATTTTACCATCGCTAAAAGAAATGAAAAAGGGGACTTAGACGGCAGCGTGACCTGACAAACATCGGGCTAGCCTTCCCCACGTGGGAGGAGCTCAAGAAGTACTGCCTAAATTAGACTAAAGCTAACTTTCTGCTAAAATACACCAGCCTCACTGCTACAGAGGTGTATGCTTACGTGGTTTCACTCACTTTCATAGACATGGTAAATGCCGGTAATGCGGTAAAGCCGGACTAAGTGGGATAAGCTAGCTTTGTTCTTAACTGCTCTGAAATGGTTATACTCCTATCTCACAGATCGAAAATTCTTCGTAAGTATGGATACTGCTCCTCAAGAATTCATAAGGTCAAGCGTGGGGTTCCCCAAGGATCAATTTTAGGCCCACTTCTTTTTAATTTGTACATATAGCCTCCTAGGGATGTCATCAGGAGACACGGCATTGGTTCCCCCCAACCAAGAGGAAACTTAGGGGTGACCGAGCCTTTTCTGTAGTTGGGCCGAAGCTGTGGAACCAGTTGCCTCCTCATATTAAGGCCTCGTCACTGTTTTTAAATCACTGCTTAAAACTCGTTTTTTCTCTTTGGCTTGTAGCACTGGTTGAGATGTTGGTTTTGACTGAATATTTTGAATGTTTATTTTGACTGAAGGATATACATATTTACTGTTTCATACTGTTGACTGTTTTTATCGTATATGTTTCTGTATTCTCTTTTTATTATTTTATTGTTTTTATTTGGTGTGAAGCACTTTGGTCAACCGTGTTTTTTTGAAAGTGCTATATAAACAAAGCGGAGTTGGAGTTGGTTTCCACAGCTATGCTGATGACACACAGCTTTACATCGCAGTGTCTCCTGATGACCTGGAGTCAATGTCCTTTAAAACTGTATCTTAGATATAAAGTCATGGATGACAGAGAACTTCTTACAGCTCAATCAGGACAAAATTTAAGTTTTAATTATCGGTCTTGATGACAAGAGAGAAATTATTTTACCAAACGACATAATTTCAATCCCTCTAAGTGTGTGAAAACCTAGTTGTTCTTTGCGACTCTGAGCTTGATTTTATTCCACACATCAGAAATGTCACAAAGACAGGATTCTATCATCTTGAAAACATCGCCAGAGTCCGCCCATTTCTGTCCCTTGCCAGCAACGAGGTGCTGATGCTTTTATTTCCAGTAAATGAGATTACTGTAACGCCCTGCTCTTTGGTCGTCCCACAAAGTCCATTTCGAACCTACAGCTACTTCAGAACTCGGCGGCACGCGTTTTGACGAGGACCAGAGGGATCACAGTACGCCAGTTTTAAAATCGCTGCGTCGGCTCCCCGTGCGTTTCAGGATTGATTTTAAGCTTCTATTAGTAGTTTATAAATGTCCTAATGGTATTGGGCCTTCTTATTTACCCGACTTCCTTTTAAATTATGAACCCTCGTGGACCCAGAGGTCCTCTGGTACCGGTCTCTTAGTTGCTCCAAGGGTAAGGACCAAAACATAGGGCGATGCCTCTTTCCACAGTTACGGTCCTTGTCTGTGGAACATCCAGCCAGAGAACCTCAGGGCTGGAGAGACTGTTTAGTGTGTGTATATGTCTTTTTTTTTTTTTTTTTAATTTGTTTATTTTTATGTAGTCTCTTTTGCTGTGTGCAAAGGCTCGTTCTGTTTTTAATGTGCATAAATTGATTTTTTTTTCATGTAAAGCACTTTGTGTTGACCCAGCATGAAAATACTTTATAAATAAAGTTTGATTTGATTTGATTTACTGTGACAAAAAGCCGGTGCTGTGTCAAGGCCAGTTTCCCCGTTGAGATCCATTCACCCTGTGAGAACCAGATGTTTTCCCCCTGACCAGTTTTGATCCAGAGGGAACTTGTTCACCTGTGTTAAGTTCGAAATAAAACAACTCAGTCACTAGTTAATACTCCTGTCTTCGTTTCATGGTGGTCGCATATGTATACTAAACAGTATCGCTTCACAATCAGTTTCCCCTTCTCAAAACATGATTGTGAAAGGGGGAAGAAGTCTGAGTTACTGGTATTGTGAAGTAAATGGAAGTAGGCAAACTGCGTTGTTGTGAATATAGCGGCAGTGTATAAATTTAACTTTCAACTTCAGAAGGAAGTTCTTTGTGTCTAACAACCATGCCCAACATATTTCCATCGTTGGGGAAGGCAACATTGATCACTACTGCTGTATTATATTATATTAGAGCTGTCAAGTGATTACAATTAATCAGATTAATCACAGCTTACAAATGAATTAATCATGATTAATCATGATTAACTATGCCTGAAATCTGCCCGTTTTTACTGTATTCTATCAACAGAAAGAACAAGCAAAAGCTTACTTGTTACTTCTTTTTTTAACATTAGATGATTCTTTTAGTTGTAGTAATCAGATTAATATTACATAAAATAAAGACCTCAGAGTTTATTTCATTTGTGTCAACCTTTTCCTGGTCAGGGCCCCTGCCTGGCCCCCATCTAAACTTTTCTAGACCCACCCCTGTACATCTAGTATAAATTCTTCTACCTGTCACCTATTTTATTAGAGAGGAGTGCTCCTCTGATTTGTATCTCAGAACCAGTTTATAATTTCTATAATTACATTCTTGGCCCCTAAATGATGAGACCTGTGTCTCCAACATCTGCACAGCACCAATGATTTAGAAAAGACATCCCCTTGCCAGGGAGGGAGAGAGGAGGAGGCTGCCACACTGTGCGGAGTGCGGACCATTAGAGCGGTGATGTTTGAGCAAACTGGGATTTTTTTTATTAAACAAAACTATCATGCTTTATTAGAGGCTCTATAATTAATTTTGCTAACTGCATTTTAATTGCATAACATCAGTCGTCCCCAAAAGCAAAGGTTTTTTTTTATTTAAATGTATTTAAGGGGACAACTGTCTTTTAAAATGTTTTTGTCCACACTCTTCATTAATAGGCATTAATATGTGACAGTAAGCCAGGGCAGGATCGGCCAGCAGCAGCTTTAAACATTTCATTTTATGTCTCCACTTCTTACTAACAGAGGTGAACATCAGCTGCTGTGACTGCAGCTGAGGGCTTCTGGACAGACGAGGGTCCTGCAGCACCACACACAGCTCTTTAAGAAGAGTAAACTTTATGCGCTTTTATATCAATCTCCAATACTGCCAGAAAAAGTCTATATTTGTTGGTAGTCGCTTTTTTAAAATAAACTTGATGGAGGGGTCTGAAAACTTGCTAAAGGTAATGCCAAAGTAGCTCAGTTGGCAACGCTGTGCTAGCCTAGCTCTAACATGTACATATATACAATCTGAGTACCAGGAAATCGTGCACACGATGGAATGCAAACTCATTTTCTGAAATAAATTAGGCATAATTAACGTGTCAAAGTCCCGCTCCTATATACAGTATATCTATATATCTATATATCTATATATATATATATATCTATATATATATATATATATATATATATAGATATATATATATAGAGATATCCATCTTACCAAACCATCTCCAAGAAAGAAACTTAACGAATCGTTTAACTTACCTTGAGCATGACATGACACCGCACTGTGTGTGTCGCATCAGTTTCCATTGTTGGTCGCTGTGTCACTGGAACAGCTGCTTCCAGGTTTTCTTTTGGTGTAAATATGACATAGATCACATCCCCACTTTTAATGTGTCTGTCTCCCAAAGACCCTTTAAATAAATAAAAAAGAAACCACGGTATGAGTTGTTTTAGAAGAACGTCTTATGGCATCGTTCTAAATAGCTTTTTCTTTTCTAGAATATCTTTTATAAAACAAGGCAACAATTGTAATTGTTCTGATCATATTATTACATTTTTTTTAACAGTTGACTTTTCTTCTTTGGCAATCCAACAGAAATGTTGTCAAAAACGGGTTCAACTGATTAACGTCTCCATTACTGAATTAATGAGTGAAATAATACACTAAATCCCACACAAGTTGAAGGCAGAGAGAAATAATAAGGACACAGAAGGGGATGAATGTTGCATGTTTTACTGCTCCACATGGCAGCAGGAACATATCCTGGACTCTAATGAATATGTATACTGTTTAAAGACTTTGTGACGAGATCAAGACGACAAACACCCTACCCATAATTCATTTGTTTGATGTTGGGATGTTTCGTCCTTAAGGAAGCAATGTTTCAGGAGTCCGAAACATTGCTCATCTAAAACAGTTAAAAGTGAAAGTTTCTACAGATGCCACGCTTTTCCAATCTGTGTAATCAAGTTAGAATACATATTTTTACGACCGCGTCACCACTCTCATAACAAAAGTAAACAAACAAAAATAAACACTAGATCAAATAGTAAGTTTCAGAAAGTGAAGAAGGATGCTGCAAAAAAGACCAAAAAGACCTGCAGACCAGACCCAGGGTTTTTCATGCACATTATTTCCTAAAATCCAGGTCAAGATGGCAGACAACAGCGTGTTCAGTCATCGCGCCCCAGAACAATATCATGAACAATTAGCCAGGAGAATAAAAAAACCACCACAACCTTAGAATTTTTCCTAAGGAATTAAAAAAGTATTTTTAATTTAATTTGGTTTAATGGTAGTTCACTAATCTGAGAGCGATCTGACAGTCACTTTGGAGAATCGGGTAAGATGCTGCTTGAATATCGGTCAAATATTCCTCTTTGAAAGAGCTTTTATCTATTTAGTCAATTTTTACATCACTTTGTTTAGATTCTGACATTTGGTCCCATGACTGCTGTTTGTAAATGGTTTCAACTTTTCCCGTTAATTTCTAAAGCTTCACCATGAAAAGTCAATTCCACTCAGACAAATAAGAGACGAAAATGCATACACGTGTTGAAGAAGGGATCATCCGTCAGTGGCATCCCATCGGCTGTGTAGAGGCAGACGTTTCTAGAGGAACTGATACTCTCAAGATAGCTGATCCTCAACATCAGATCTTCAACTGTGTTTTGTGTGTCCATATCTGTAAAAATAACAGCATAAATTATTTACCTGGGAGCGTAATTCCTTGTTTTCATGCTCAAATATTGTACCGCTCAACACAAACCCGTGTTGAGTTTCCACGCACTGAGAAAAATCCCAGCCAGTGGAGAGCCAGATCATATGTCATGGCCTCCCTGTGGGTGCGTTTCAATGCATTACATAATAGTGTGTTTAAAGGTACACTCTGGAGCACAGCGGGGTGCTACGGCAGAATTGTCCTGGGGAAGCAAACCAAATGTCAACCCTCTCTAGCTGATCCAAGGCCAAGAGACAGTAAAACGAGGACTGACCTGGAGCTATTTCACCACCGGGGATGGACTCACGGAAGCTCTTATCTCTATAGAGAAGGAACTCATGTTTGAGCCTGATGCAGATTCTCCTCATGGAGTTCCAGGCGTTACATGAATCCCTGGAATTCGTCCAGACAACGATGAAAAACATCTCCTTTCACAGAGTCCATCGTCCGGGCGGGAGGAAACCCAGGGCCAGCAGACCAAGGCCCATCGAGTGAGGTTTGTCAACTTCAAGCAGAAGGAGCGGGTGAAGAACCAGGGCTGCGAACTGGAACTTCCTGAGATCCTGAATCAGTAAAGAGTCCTATTTACCATCAGGAGAAAATCCATCGCTGAAAGCTCTTACAGATTGCCTCCTGATGCTCCACAAGCTGCATCATTAGAAACCTCTGCTGAAATGTGTGATACTTGTTTGAATATCCTTAGTGACAAGGTGGCAAATAAAAGGGCGGCCATCGCTCCTCCTCCTTCCAACCCGTCCACTCTTGCCCCTTGCTCGGCAGTCTTTGGAAAGTTTGAGCCCGATGCTCTGTCGTCTTTAGAGGAGGTCGTCCGGCATATTAATGCATCTGGCTTTCCTCTTGATGCCCTTCCCTCTCATGTTTAAAGAGATTTTTCCCACTGTAGCTCAGGTGGTCCTTGCCATAATTAACAGCAGTCTGGCGTTGTCTCCTCTTCTTTGAAACATGTAGTTGTACAACTCCTGTTTAAAAAAAGCTGCACCGTATTGGCTAACTTCAGGCCCACCTCTTAGTTGCCTGTCATCAAAAGTCATGTAGATTATGATCAGTCTTGGACCACCACAATATCGTTAAGGCCTCCCAGTCTGGCTTCAGGTCCTTGCAGAGCACAGAATCAACTTTATTGAGGGTTGTTAATGATATTCTCCTGGCTCCCAGAACTTGGTAAGGAGATTGTCCTATGGGGTTCCACAGGGCTCAGTTATGGGGCCCCTCCTGTTTTTGTTTTATCTGCTTCATCCTGAGAAAGCATGGCAAATCTTTTCATTTCTATGCCCATGATAAATCGACCCCAAAAATTTGAAGAATGCCTTTAGTCTTACGCCTCTTGTGTCGTGCCTCTATGACATCATGGAGTGGATGGCCCTGAGTTTCCTTAATGTTTTAAAAATTTGAGTTTTAAATTGGACAGTGATTTTAAACTAAATCCATCCATCCATTATCTGCCGCTTATCCGGAGTCGGGTCGCGGGGGCAGCTGCCTAAGCAGGGAAAACCCAGACTTCTCTCTCTCCGGCCACATTCACCAGCTCATCCGGAGGGATCCCGAGGCGTTCCCAGGCCAGCCGACAGATGTAGTCCATC
>JBAMHW010000019.1:3857732-3870203 GCA_037177495.1 Rhadinocentrus ornatus | reverse complement strand
GGACTGAGGAGTGGACAGACAGGAGGATGACAACAGTGACCAGCAGGACTGAGGAGAGGCCAGACAGGATGACAACAATGACCAGCAGGACTGAGGAGTGGACAGACAGGAGGATGACAACAGTGACCAGCAGGACTGAGGAGAGGCCAGACAGGATGACAACAGTGACCAGCAGGACCGAGGAGAGGACAGACAGGAGGATAGCAATGACCGGCAAGACCGAGAAGAAGACAGACAGGAGGACAACAATGACCAGCAGGACCGAGGAGAGGACAGACAGGAGGACAGCAATGACCAGCAGGAATGAGGAGAGGACAGACAGGAGGAAGACAGCAATGACCAGCAGGAACGAGGAGAGGACAGACAGGTGGAGGACAGCAATGACCAGCAGGACCCAGGAGAGGACAGACAGGAGGACAGCAATGACCAGCAGGACCCAGAAGAGGACAGACAGGAGGACAGCAATGACCAGCAGGACCGAGAAGAGGACAGACAGGAGGAAAACAATGACCAGCAGATCCGAGAAGAGGACAGACAGGAGGAGGACAACAGTGACCAGCAGGACCCAGAAGAGGACAGACAGGAGGACAGCAATGACCAGCAGGACCGAGGAGAGGACAGACATGAGGAGGACAACAGTGAACAGCAGGACTGAGAAGAGGACAGACAGGAGGAGGACAGCAGGACCGAGGAGAGGACAGACAGGAGGACAACAATGACCAGCAGGACCGAGAAGAGGACAGACAGGAGGAGGACAACAGTGACCAGCAGGACCAAGAAGAGGACAGACAGGTGGAGGACAGCAATGACTAGCAGGACCCAGGAGAGGACAGACAGGAGGACGACGACAATGACCAGCAGGACCGAGGAGAGGACAGACAGGAGGACAGCTTAAAGGTCAATTAAATTTATTATCTTTCAATCAAGAAAGTTTCCAAAGAAAACTTTACTTATTGTAAATTGATTGTTGTATTCTCTTTTATATCATCATTCCTTAAAGTTAAGTCATGTCTTATCACATTTTCAGCAGCTGTTACTGACATTAATGCATTTGAGGATGAACCTGCCACTTTTTTTTTCTAGCTTATTTGTTTCATGTATCAACATCAACTGCTAGTCGGGTTTTCAACACCACACTGAATGTAATGTATTTCAGGCTGTGTAACATTGTGAGGTGGCCTAGCAGAGATACATTTTTAATTAGTCTTCCCATGTGTTACAGAAAGAACTTTGCACCAGTATTATAGACTGTTTTGAAATATTCATTGAAAGACCTAAAGAGATGAGAGCACGAACGCAAACATATTCACAATATAAACAACATAATACAGTTAAGTAATTAATTCCTATAATGCCACAAGGGGTCATTAGCTTTGTTTCAAAAGGTTGGGGTGGGAGAACAAGTGATAAGTTTGTGACAGAGCATAGTGCATTTCCTAGCTGTTGTTCCCTGGGGATGTGGTTCTTGCAGACAGAGGGCTTAATGTAGCAGAGTCTTTGTGACTTGTTAATGCACCACTAAAAATACCTGCCTTAATCAAAGGAAAATGGCAGTTTCACCCATAGGAAGTCGAGTCATCGCGGGGACTGGCAGCAGTGCACATCCATGTGGGGAGAATTATAGGACTTGTAAGGAATAAGTACACGATTTTGCAAGGAACTATACCCACATAACTTTGTTATTCAGCCCCAGATGGACTCACTAGACAAAATGGTGAAAGTGTGTTGTGCCCACTGTAAACTTTGCCCTCCTGTTGTTCCACCAGAGTGACATGCAGAATGAATTATCCCAACCCACAAAGAACTGCAAATTTAAATAAATCTGTGAATTTTGTTTAACAATATGCTTGTTTCATTATTACAATATTTTAACATTCTTAATGTTTTACCACGGAAGAAAAACATGGAGCCATTTGTCAGTTGTGATTTTAATACCATGACACACAAAATCTAAAACAAGAAAAATAAGACTAGAACATTATCATTCTGCTCCCCTTCCCTCCTTATCCTTTCATTTGTTTTCCTGTAGCTCTCCTCTCACCTTCCTTTCTCTCATTTCCTCGTCTGCCTCTCTCCTCACCATCCTTCCTCATCCTTTCATTTTATTCCTCTGCCTCTCACACCTTCCTTCCTCTCCTTTCATTTCCTTCTCTGCATCTCTACTCACCTTCCTTCCTCCCCTTTCATTTCCTCCTCTGCCTTTCTCCTCACCTTCCTTCCTCTCCTTTCATTTCCTACTCTGCCTCTCCTCACCTAGTTCCTCTCATTTAATTTCCTACTCTGCCTCTCCTGACCGTCCTTCCTCTCCTGTCATCTCCTCATCTGCCTCTCACCTTCCCTCCTCATCCTTTCATCTCTCTCCACCACCTCTATCCTCACCTTTGTTCCTTTTCCCTCCTCCCCTCACTTCTCTCCTCAACTCAGTTTAGATTTCATGTAATGTAGGTACAGTAAGTCAGAATACAGTCATTAGAATGAAAACATTAGGAAATGTAACCTTGGGCTAGATATAACTTAAAGATTCTTAAATGTTAGTTTTGCACAATGTCTGTTGCATAACAGCAGAAGGCCTCTTTTGTTCTGTATCTTCCTCCATTCATAACATTTCCACACTTTTGGAACTCTTGTCATATGCAAGCAGGCCCTGTGAAAGTGTCTTCTTTTGCACTGTTTTGATTTGCAGATAACTACATTCTCTGGTGCTCCCTCTGGTTCACCACAATAGCATCCTGAATGGCGCTGTTGCTCTGAGATTGGGGAGATCACTGTGCGTGGTACTGTGTAATACTTTTCCAGCAGTTCTGGCAGAAGTGCAGTTTTGATTAATTGCACTACCCTGCTATATGTCTCACTGAAGAACACTTCATCAAACTGAATGCGTTGAATAAATGTTTCAGTCGGACTCCACACAACACAAAGTCACAATACTGCACACCGACAATACGCATTTGTGCTTGAACTTGTGACATGTATTTGTGATTCGCCTTTACTGTAATCACATTGTTCTTTTCCATCAGACAGAAATTTGTGTCGGTTTTACAGCTGTTAATAATAGAGCTATCTTTGAGGACAAAGGGACATTTATCTCAAGCACACTTCTACCATGGCAGACGCAGGTAACAATTCCATCTGGTGATGCACCAATCCAGGGCAAAGATGGGTTGATGATGAGGCCTGTTGATATCACTTGAAGATCTGTGTGATGATTTTGCATTGCTGTGATGTGATGCATCCTTGCTGTTGGCTCATTTTTATTTCCCCATCTAGAAAAATGAAGTAGCACATTAATTAGACCGACTACTTCTTCCAACAATAGCAACTTAGAGTTTACTAGTTCACATAAAAAAAAACCTGTGCATTAGAACTTATGTACACATTATCTAATGGCAGAAATACAACAAAGCTGTGAACTGAAAGAGAGCCAAATGTAAACTAAAGATTCAGTTGTTCAGTCCAAGTGTTAAAACTGTGTTTTCTCAGCACGGTCATGTTTAGCTTTCCTATAAGAAAAATGAGTTATGTATCCACTGACAATATACGCACAGTAACAGTGCAAGATTCACAGAAAATGCTTGCAATAGTATTAAGAAGACACCTAAAGTGAAATAAGTAATGCAATACCAAACACTCTAACCTAGCCCAACACAAACTATTATCTAAGGATTAAACACAAAAGCTGAATCTAAGGCAGAACTAGGGATGTTATTCTCGAGCAGTTTGCTCTATCACGTGTCGAGCATGTGACACAGAAGTGTTGCGTGCAATGTCTCTGAGCATTGATTCAGCATGCCAAAAGTCACGTGGCAGCCCGCAGGAATTTTGAAGGGGCGGGGCTTTTCAATCTGTCAATGAATTAAAGGGGTTCCAAACGCTTAGGAGATTGTGGGTTTTTGAGAGGAGGAGATTGTGCTACAGATTAAGGGAAAAAAATCACATTAGCATTAGCTTATATTAGATCACATTTAGCTGACAAACATTTATATAGACACACTTAGTGACAAACACAGAGGAGAAACTCACATACATACAGACAGCACACACATCTTCACATAGAAATATACGTATACATATAAATATAGTTAGGTTATTATATATACATATAAATACATAAGTGTAGAGAGTGTTTGAAAGGCTGAAAGAGATTGTGTGTAGACTGTGTCTGAGTGAAAGGTGTTTGAGTGAGACAGAGAGGAAGGGCGATGGAGGGAGAGCCAGTGCCACCCAAGCGTGTACGTTCCTACATATGGGAACACACTTCACCAAAAAAAGTGTTTAATATGTGCTCAGGAGATCACGTACAGCGGTAACACTTCGGCGATGCTGCGGCATTTGCGCTCCAAACACCCGGAGACAATTTCCTCCTGAAATAGGTTTATTATTACCTATTTATTTCTTGTTTAGGTGCAACCCAGAGCACTCAGTGCAATGGCAGATGCCACGGTGGAGGTCTAACGTTATCTAGCCGAACCCTACTTCTCCAGAGGAGAAGACCTGCTTGAATACTGGAGGACACGCAAATCTGTGTACCTCAGCCTATTCCAGCCACATCTGTGCCTTGCGAGTGGGTCTTCTCCAAAGCTGGAGAGGTAGTGTGCCACAAGAGGAGCAGACTAAAGACTAAAGACACATCACAAAGTTGCACAAGCATTTGTCTATTATATGTTTTGATAAAACTGTATAAAATCAGTAACATAATCATTATCCCCGTTGCGCAAGCACCCCTTCCCTCATACGTTCCCGTTCCCGCTGTGAGCAGACCACTACTGTCATTACAGATTGGTTTACTTTAAATTGCACCATAATTCTGTTACCTAAACAAATGTTACCTAATAACCCCTCTTTTTTATATAAACGACACAAAAAAATTATTCACACATGGTAGAATACGTATCGTTTATTGAGCACTTATTAAAAGATGAAGCAGGAATGACAGATGTGAAGTGTCAATGCTGTCCTGATGCATCAGACGCCCACAGCCAACGGACGGAGCTCTTTGAGTTGGTCAAATGGTTCAGAACAGCAAGCCATTTTCATGCATTTGGTTCAAAGTTTGCTCGATGATTCATGAGGCCTCGGTTTCACCATCCCTAGGCAGAACACAACCTGACCTCAAAGAGCAGCCAAAAGAGTTGTATGCTACACAAAGGCTAAACAAAACAAAACCGAGACTACAAATTACCATTAAACTGAAATCACAAACAGTCAGGTTTAACCCTGCTGAAAGCCTCTAAGTAGTCCTACGTACCAAAAAGCCACCACTAAGCACAGCAAGCACGCAGTTAATTAAGCCACCACAGTTCTGCCAAGCTGAGAGGGAAACCGTCTGTGCTAAACAGCTTTTAAATTGTATTTGAGTTCTTAATGCTGCCTGGGTTGTTTTTAAAACTTAAATTTTCCTCTGGTGAAGCAATTCTTTTTTCTTTTTTTTTTACCTGTCCTGTCCAGCATCATAGCAAGCAGAATGATAGTCTCAGGCTCATGGGTATAAGGCTCCTCTTCATAGTCTGATTCATTTATTTATTTACTTTGAATCATGGAATCTATGTAACCTTGCTGGACCTGACCGGAGGGGACAGAAAAAGAAGAAAGATAGCAAAATGAAGCAAAAGGGAAAGCAGAAAGGGGAGACAAAAACACCACAGACAGAAGGGAATGACCCTTCAATACACACTATCACCAAACATCAAACTGCTACATTTGTATATAAACACACCAGAAAATTGTATCCTATGGCTTTTACAGAATAACAGAGCTGCTAGTGAAGAGTTTTTAAATAAGAACTATATCAAAAAGACAGATACAAACTCAGAAAAAAAAAGAGAAAAAGGATTTCTTAGTGTATAAACCCACTGGACAACTCTGTAACTGTATCAGCATGCAGAGAATGGGGAGTAGGGGGTTTTGTTTAACACACACCTGCATAAAATGTTAATGCTTGTTAACAGGCTTGCAAAGAAATGGATGAGGAAGTTCATTATTCCGAACCACTTGTGTAAGAGGAAGCATAAATGAAAATAAATTTCTTAACATATGAAATCTATTTGAATGATAATCCACAATCCTGTGTGAAGTCACCTTTGTTACATCATTGTTACAGTCTGCATTTATATATCCAAGCATTTATATAATTTTTTTCTAAAAGGAAAAACAATCACTCAGACACTTAATGTTTTTCCATGTGTCTTAGTCCTCCAACGTATAGATGCTCTCCTTGACTCTTATTTTCACTGCAGTGGAGCTGGTGATTTGTTTCTTCTCTGTCTGGTCCATCTTGGGCCTCTCAGGCTTCCATACGTACCTGGTTGCTTCAAATCTGACGACGAATGAAGATGTAAGTTTGGCCTTTTGATGTAGCACTGAAGATCATTTACACTTTTGCTGGATCATTGACAGCTTGTTCATTTTGGGATTTGATTAAATAAAAGCATTTATTTCCAAACATTTGTAGAAATTTAGAAACATCTAAACTAACATAAGAGAAATGGTGACATAAGAATGTGAGCGCTCTGTACAATTTGGTTTTAATTCAAAGCCATCAGCATTTTCTTATATTTACAGAATGATAAAAGTACAACTTTGAGAACATTAACAAACATAAAAGATGAATAAATAAATGGATTTGATCAGTAGTTTCAATAACTGCTTTTGTTTTGCAGATCAAAGGCTCCTGGTCGGGGAAGAGTGGAGAAGATGTAACCAACCCCTACAGTCATAAAAACATCTTTAAAAACTGCTGTTCTGCTCTCTGTTCACCCATTCCACCCAGGTGGGTACGCAAATCCAACCCAGTTATTATGAATAAAGCCTCAGAATGAAACTAATCTTCTTAAAGTGGCTGGTAATTATATTTTTAACATTACCAAAGATTAATTGACATTGTGAAAGCGGTTTCATGTGATGCTTTCACACTGTGTCAAGGCCACTTAGTGCTTTTTGATCCTGTTCATGAACTAATCAAACATGAATGTGGTTCTGGGATTTTACAAATGCACATTATTTTTGTTATTTTACAGCTCAGACAATTTTTTTTTTTAAGTTATGCATATTTGGTGTTTTTTCTTTTTAGAAAAATTGGGTGCTAATGACAAAGGGCATTAAAATGAACTAAATGTAAAAATAGATTTAAAAAAATATCTCTGGTTAGGTCTAAAGTTGTTGAAAAGGTCTGAATTAAAAGAAGTTAAAAAAAATAAGAAAAGGGGGAAAAAAAAACAAAACATGGTTTTCCACACAAATGAATGAAAAACTTATGAATTGACCATTAAAGAAACACTTTATTATTTTACAACCTTAAAACTCTGCTTCTGACTCGTTTTGATGACACACAGACATGCGTACATTCTCACATTCTTGGAGCTGTCATGGCACTGCAGCATCTCTAGGCCAAAAATCACACACCACAACTTTTTTTTTTCCAGTCTGTAGTGCCATGTGACAGCTGCACTTTGCTGTACCGCAACATGTCACACAACCAGCAACTGAATATCTTCTGCCCTTGACTTTTGGAGCTTCAGCTGATTGTGGAGCTGCCTGGCTACGGCTTATTCTAATGGTGTTTTCCGTTGCAGCAAATGGCCATTGTTAGAGGAAACAAAGACTACATTAAATGCTGAAGTGGAAGACTGATGTGAATGTTAAAACTTCTTCTAGAGCTCCATGCCTCTTTAACATCCAGGCCAGTCTCCTTCTCATGCTTAGCACCTTGGTACACCTACGAACTGCAAAAGATGAAGGCTGCTGGGCGTGTCCGTGAGCAGAAGCTCAAGGCCTCTGGACAGACTGTTTATTAGCAGGCATACAGAGAACACAAGAAGGCATATGCAGAAGTTCTGAGGGATGCACGGTCAAAGTTTTATTCCACTATCATCAACAACAGCCCTGGTAACTTTTTTAGTCCCCCCACTATGAGACCACAGAGGAGAAGTGCAACATGCACATCACATTTTTAGGCAAAGATTTGACAATATCCACTTACACCTCTCTGCTGTCATCAGACCACCACTGAAAAAACCCACCCTGGATCAAGAAGTGCTTTCCAACTACAGGCCTAGTTCCAATCTTCCATTTTTGTTTAAGGTCTTAAGAAAAACAGCTGCAGCACAACTTCAGGGCCACCTCAAGCATAATAGCCTTTTTGAGAAGTTTCAGTCAGATTTCTGCTCTGCTCATAGCACAGAAACAGCCTTGGTCAGAGTTACCAATGACCACCTAATGGCAGCAGATACCGGTTCTCCATATCTACTCAACCTCCAGGATCTAACAGCTGCTTTTGACACAGTTGACCACAATATCTTCTTCCACCGCCTGAAATAAACAATTAAACTCTCAGAAAACTTACACAGATGGTTCACCTTATATCTGGCCAACAAAACCGAGCATGTCGCTCTGGGAAAGGCAAGGTTGCACGCCCACAACGTCACATGCGGTGTCTCTCAGGGCTCGGTGTTCAGTCCCATCCTCTTTGCCCTCTCCCTGCCCCTCCTTGGCAATCTCATCAGCATGCATGGGATATCCTACCATTGCTATCCTGATGACACACAGCTCTACTTAAGGACAACCCCCACTTCTGCCAACATCTACACTGACCACCTGCCTGGAAGAAATAGAGCCGTGGATGATTCTGCAGTTCTCCAGAACCAGTATAATCTTCTCTAGCCAAAACATCCCCCTTTCCACATCAGTCACTAACCTGGGTGTTAAAATGGATCAAAAACTCACCATATCAAACATCTCCTCTATAAGACTTCATTCTACCAACTAAGGAACATTGCCAAACTCTGTCCAACCCTCTCCATGGCAGATACAGAGAAGCTTGTCCACGCCTTTATCTCCTCTAGGCTGGACTACTGTAATGCACTTCTCATTGGGTTCTCTGGCAAGAGCATCCAGAGACTGCAGTACATCCAGAACAACTATTCTCAACAACAGCATCCTGATGAGGGTCTGCAAATTCACCCCCATTCTGAAATCTTTTCACTTGCTCCCTGTCCCACTCAGAAATAAGTACAAGGTCACCCTTCCCACTACCAATGCATTCTCAGACATGCAGACATGAGAAACTCCTCAACCCCCAGACTTCCTCATGTGTCCTCTGTTCGGCAGCCAAAATAAACCCCTCCAGGTCCCCAGAACCAATCTCCACACCATGGGTGATCGGGCCTTTTCCTCTGCAGCTCCAAGGCAGTGGAACGCCTTCACCTAAAACCTGAGAGCCCCACAGACTGCAGATGCTTTCAAATGAGACCTATCTTTTCACGAAAGCAAATGCTTTTTTATAGGTTTTGATCTAAATCTTTTGTTCTTATCTTGTGTATTGTTTTTGTACTCTGTAGCACTTTGAGATTGACGAAATGTTAAGTGCAATGCAAATAAAATGTATTATTATTATTAAATTTTTCCTTCAACCGCAGTGAAGTGAATAAACTAGAGCAGAGGTTTATGTCAAGTACTAAGTTAGAAGTGGTGAGTTGTAACCTAGTGGTTACAGTGTTGGGCTTGGGTCTGGAGAACCTGGGTTCAAGTCCCCGGCATGGCAACTAAGGTAAAAACTACTGTGGCTCTCTGAGCAAGGCCCTCAACCCCTGACTGTTCCCCGGGCACCGGAATCTGGCCTGGCAGCCTACTACTCCTAGCAACTGGGATAGGTCAAAATGCATATAAAGAATTTCCCCACTGTGAGACTAATAAACTATTACAAAAAGAAAAGAAAAAAGAAGACATAAAGCTCTCCAAGCATAACCGTTAAACCGTTATGTCTGACATTAAAATGTAATAGAAAACCAACCCTTTTCCATTAGGCTTCAGACAGAGGCAGGTTCTTTCAAAATGAAAATAATATTCTTTGCTGAGGGCTGGCAGCTATCATTGTAATTGGGTTTATCACCAGAACCATATTTAATCTTCGTCACACAACTCAGCAAAGCCTGAGGCATCTGAGACTCCTTTGGTTGTTTAGATATTTCTGATTTTCCCTTTTATACACCGCATAAAAGGGAAAATGTTTACCACAGCCATGTTTTTTTTCACTAGCACACCTTGTGTTAATGATGTGATAATTAAATAGTTATTGTTACACTTGAGCCTATTTTATGAACATATCTAGTTCAAAATATCATAAGAAATCAAATTTAAATAGAAAAAAATTACTATTTATTACAATAGATACTCTCAAATACTATTTTTTCCATTTAACACAGTGACAAATAAATTGAAAGCTTTTCAGCTTGGATAAATATTTATTTATAGTTTAATATAAATATTTAATATTAAACTATCATATCTACGGTTTATTAAACTGAGAGTTTCAAATCTGTGTTGTCCAGCATGGCTGACAACAGCTCCAGGTTACCTTTTTTTTTTTTTTTACAGCACTGTAATATATCATGGGTTCTGACTATATAACATAATGTGTGCAGCAGTTGTTTTAAACAAGGTTATTTGGGATAAGGAAACAAAGAGACTTTGCATCATTCAGACCTTCTTTTCTCACCTCATTTCAGCTTGATTGACAGACGAGGTTTACTGCCGGCAGATGAATCTTCCCAGATCGGCGGCACAGACGTGGAGTTGCCCACTTTGGCAGCTAAAAATGAGATAAAAATGGTAGGATTTTCTCAATCCCAAGCATTGTTGCCTGTTGTAGCACCAACCTAGAACCTGTCTGCTGCCTGTCGACTGTCGTGTAAATGTCATTCTCCATGTCTGAGTCTGCAGCCTGAGCCACCATGTTATCATATCAAGTAGCTGCTGTTTTGACATGTTGACACTTCAGGAACACTTAAAAAATGTTTTCTTATTTTCTTTCCTTTTTTCAGAAATAATATCAATAATGAACCAAAAATAACAAAAAAACAAAACTACTCAGATTTAGATTTATAGCCATAGTACAACACATATCTATTTCACAACTAGTTTGACATACATAGAAAAATATTCTGATTCATTTTATTATCTGATATTATTGTTTAATAATAATAATAATAATAAAAATAATAATAATTATTATTATTATTATAAATTTCATACTTCCATGTTTCTTTAACGTTGCCATTGGTAATAAGTCATTTCATCCACTAGTGGGCAGTGCCAAAGTCCCTTCTGCGTTTTGACCCCTGTTGGTAGCAGTAATGAATGGCAAAAAACGTTAACAATCATTAAAAAATACCAAAAGAAGAGAAAGAAAACCACGAAGAAGAAGCGGTTTCAGACAATAGCAAACATGGTGGAAACTAGCGGTTCATGGTTCACACCGTCACATTTTTAATCAAAAGTATTGTTTTTGGCAGGACCTTCTCTAACACAGTAGTTGGCTGGTGGTGGACAGGGTTTATACTTCAGCTATGCAGGGGTGGGACTAGAAACGTTCTGATGGGGGAAAAGGGGGGCACAAATTAGACCTTTTATTTAGGTCTAGATTTTATGTAATATTGGATTATTACAACCAAAGTGATCATCTAATGTAAAAAAAATAAATAAATAATTTTAAGAAAAACTTAAAACAAACAGCCAATGAACTATTTTATCAACAGGTGTTTACTTTGTGTGATGTTGCTGTAGGACTTTTATCACTGCTGCAGAAACACTTAAGTTTCAAAGATAAAAGGAAAAACATGATAAATCGAATTTTAATCACAATTACGATCTGTGTTTTCAACGATCATGAAAATGAAATGGTCCGATTATTTTCTCCTTCACAGCTTACTCTTGTGCTGTTTTCAGTTGCAAATCCTTTTTGCTGCAGACTCCTCCCACAGTCTCAGCCGATTTGGTTTAATTCAACTCCAGATGCAAACACCTCAAGTTATGGGCTGGACACACGGGACGTGAAGTCGCTCCTTCTCTATTAATTTTCTATGGAACTTGCGCAATGAGGCGGAAATCGCTGCCCTCCTGCAGCCAAGTGACAGGCAACATTCGTGCATGTGAAATGTTGCGCTCGTTCATGTAGACATGCACACGGGGGCTTACGATGAGACACAAGGAAACAGAAAAAATGTTCAATTTTTGTGAGTCGCGACTAAATAATCCACCAGCTCCTAGAGACACAGAGATAACAAACGTTATAAACAAATATAACTTGTTTCCTCGCCAAAGACCAGCGCTCAGTTAACACAGTGAACAACCCGGGATTTAAGAAACTCATCAGCACTTTGGACTAACGGCATCATTGCCATCTCGTCACGATTTTAATTGCGTCTCTCCCTGTGTCTCTCCCTGCCCTGTATGATGAGTGTCATGAGGGTGTTGTGAAGGACATGGCTACAGTCCAATGTTTCGCCATCGACCTGTAGTCAAGCCACACCATAGACATAGACCGTATGTGATGTAGATTTCAACATGAAAACGAAATGTCTCCAGCGTCATTTATTCCAGATCACATCAGGCAGAACATAGTTGCTGCTGGTCTGATACAAACAATAGCTACTGGGACCTGGTGGAAAGAAACTAGTCTATTACCACAGACAACGCTTA
>JBAMHW010000019.1:3800230-3813964 GCA_037177495.1 Rhadinocentrus ornatus | reverse complement strand
TATGATCTGGGACTCGATACGATTGCAGACTTGGTAGGATTTGGGGACTTGGTAGGATTGGGGACTCGGTAGGATTGAAGACAGTACGATTAGGGAATCTGTACGGTTACGGATTCGGTAGGATTGGGGACTTGGTAAGATTCCAGACTCGGTATGATTGCATACTTGGTAGGATTGGGGACTCAGTACGATTGGGGACTCGGTAGATTTCAGACTCGGTAGGATTGGGGACTCGGTAGGATTGGGGACTCAGTACGATTGGGGATTCGGTAGGATTGCAGACTTGGTAGGATTGGGGACTCGATAGGATTGGGGACTCGGAAGGATCGAAAATTTGTTAGGATTGCAGACTTGGAAGGATTGGGGACTCGATAGGATTGGGGACTTGGTACGATTGCAGACTCGGTAGGATGGGGAACTCGGTAGAATTGCGGACTTGGTAGGTTTGGGGACAGGGTACGATTGCAGACTTGATTTGATTGGGGACTTGATACGATTGCAGACTCGGTAGGATTGCAGACTTGGTAAGATTGAAGACTGTACGATTGCAGACTTGGTAGGATATGGGGACTTGGTAAGATTGGGGACTCGGTAGGATTGCAGATTTGTTAGGATTACAGATTTGGTAGGATTGGGGACTCGGTAGGATTGCAGACTTGGTAGGATATGGGGACTTGGTAGGATTGGGGACTTGGTAAGATTGCAGACTCGGTAGGATTGGGGACTCGGTAGAATGCGGACTTGGTAGGTTTGGGGACAGGGTACGATTGCAGACTTGATTTGATTGGGGACTTGGTATGTTTGCAGACTCGGTAGGATTGCAGACTTGGTAAGATTGAATACTCTGTACGATTGCAGACTTGGTAGGATATGGGGACTTGGTAGGATTGCAGATTTGTTAGGATTGCAGACTTGGTAGGATATGGGGACTTGGTATGATTGGGGACTCGGTATGATTGGAGACTTGGTACGTCTGCGGACTCGGTACGATTGGAGACTTGGTAATATTAAAGACTCTGTACGATTGCAGACTTGGTAGGTTAAGGGGACTAGGTAGAATTGGGGACTCGGTAGGATTGCAGATTCGTTAGGATTGCAGACTTGGTAGAATTTGGGGACTCGGTAGGATTGAAGACAGTACGATTAGGAAATCTGTACTGTTGCGGATTCGGTATGATTGTGGACTTGGTAGGATTGAGGACTTGGTAAGATTCCAGACTCGATAGAATTTCAGACTCGGTACGATTGGGGACTCGGTAGGATTGGGGACTCAGTACGATTGGGGATTCGGTAGGATTGCAGACTTGGTAGGATTTGGCTACTCGGTAGGATTGGGACAGGGTACGATTGCAGACTTGATATGATTGGGGACTTGGTAGGATTGGGGACTCGGTACGATTGAAGACAGTACGATTAGGGAATCGGTATGATTGAAGACTCAGTACGATTGGAGACTCAGTAGGATTGGGGACTCGGTAGGATTGGGGACTTGGTGTGATTGCAGACTAATTATGATTGCGAACGCGTTAGGTTTGGGGTCTTAGTACAATTGGGGACTCAGTAGGATTGCAGACTTGGTAGGATTTGGGGACTCGGTAGGATTGGGGACAGGGTAGGATTGGGGACTTGGTAGGATTGGGGACTCGGTACGATTGAAGACAGTACGATTAGGGAATCGGTATGATTGAAGACTCAGTACAATTGGAGACTCAGTAGGATTGGGGACTTGGTAGGATTGTGGACTAAGTAGGAATGTGGACTCAGTACGATTGCAGAAAGTGCAATTGGGGAATCGGTAGGATTGTGGACTCAGTATGAATGTGGACTCAGTATGATTGGGGACTTGGTAAGATTGCAGACTTGGTTCGATTGGGGACTTGGTAGGATTTGGGGACTCGGTAGGATTGGGGACAGGGTACAATTGCAGACTTGGTAGGATTGCAGAATTGGTAGGATTTGGGGACTCGGTAGGATTGGGGACAGGGTACGATTGCAGACTTGGTAGGATTTGGGGACTCGGTAGGATTGGGGACAGGGTACGATTGCAGACTTGGTAGGATTTGGGGACTCGGTACAATTAAAGACAGTAGGATTGGGGAATCGGTACGATTCCGGACTCGGTATGATTGAAGACTCAGTACGATTGGAGACAGTACAATTAAGGAATCGGTACGACTGCGGACTCGGTATGATTGTGGACTTGGTAGGATTGGGGACTAGGTAGTAATGTGGACTCGGTACGATTGCAGAAAGTACGATTGGGGAATCGGTAGGATTGCTGACCCAGTATGATTGTGGACTCGGTAGGATTGGGGACTTGGTACGATTGCAGACAGTACAATTGAAGACTCGGTATGATTGCGGACTCGGAATGATTGGGGGCTCAGTACGATTGGGTACTCGGTACGATTGCAGACTTGGTTCGATTGGGGACTTGGTAGGATTGCAGACTTGGTAGGATTTGGGGACTCGGTAGGATTGGGGACTTGGTATGATTGCAGACTAATTATGATTGCGAACTTGTTAGGTTTGGGGACTCAGTAGGATTGCAGACTTGGTAGGATTTGGGGACTCGGTAGGATTGGGGACAGGGTTCGATTGCAGACTTGGTAGGATTGGGGACTCGGTACGATAGCAGACAGTACGACTGCGGACTCGGAATGATTGTGGACTTGGTAAGATTCCAGACTCGGAATGATTACGGACTCGGTAGAATTACGGACCTGGTAGGTTTGGGGACAGGGTACGATTGCAGACTTGGTAGGATATGAAGACTTGGTAGGATTGGGGACTAGGTACGATTGCAGAAAGGGAGATTGGGGAATCGGTGCGATTGCGCACTCGGTATGATTGTGGACTTGATATGATTGGGAACTCGGTAGGATTGCAGACTTGGTAGGATATGGGGACTTGGTAGGATTGGGGACTCGGAAGGATTGCAGATTCGTTAGGATTGCAAACTTGGTAGAATTTGGGGACTTGGTAGGATTGGGCACTCGGTAAGATTGCAGACTTGGTAGGATTTGGGGACTTGGTAGGATTGGGGACAGGGTACGATTGCAGACTTGGTAGGATTTTGGGGACTTGGTACGATTGAAGACAGTAGGATTGGGAAATCGGTACGATTCCGGACTTGGTACGATTGGAGACTTGGTAATTTTAAAGACTCTGTACGATTGCAGACTTGGTAGGTTATGGGGACTTGGTAGGATTGCAGATTTGTTAGGATTGCAGTCTTGGTGGAATTTGGGGACTTGGTAGGATTGGGGACTCGGTAGGATTGCAGACTTGGTAGGATATGGGGACTTGGTATTATTGGGGTCTCGGTACGATTGAAGACAGTACGATTAGGGAATCGGTATGATTGAAGACTCAGTACGATTGGAGACTCAGTAGGAATCGGGGACTCAGTAGGATTGGGGACTTGGTATGATTGCAGACTAATTATGATTGCGAACTTGTTAGGTTTGGGGACTCAGTAGGATTGCAGACTTGGTAGGATTTGGGGACTCGGTAGGATTGGGGACAGGGTTCGATTGCAGACTTGAAAACATTGGGGACTCGGTACGATTGCAGACTTGGTAGGTTTGGGGACAGGGTACGATTGCAGACTTGGTAGGATATGGGGACTTGGTAGGATTGGGGACTCGGTACGATTGCAGACTTGGTAGGATATGGGGACTTGGTAGGATTGGGGACTCGGAAGGATCGCAAATTTGTTAGGATTGCAGACTTGGTAGGATTGGGGACTCGGTAGGATTGAGGACTTGGTAGGATTGTGGACTCGTATGATTACAGACTCGATACAATTGGGGACTCGGTACGTTTGCAGACTTGGTACGATTGGAGACTTGGTAAGATTGAAGACTTAATGATTGCAGACTCGATGCGATTGGAGACTCGGTTGGATAGGGGACTCAGTACTATTGGAGACTCGGTAGGATTGCAGACTTGGTAGGATTTGGGGACTCGGTAGAATTGGGGACAGGGTACAATTGCAGACTTGATAAGATTGGGGATTCGGTAGGATTGCAGAATTGGTAGGATTTGGGGACTCTGTAGGATTGGGGGTTCAATACGGTTGGGGACTCGGTACCATTGCAGACTCAATATGATTTGGAACTCGGTATGATTGCAGACTCGGTAGGATTGGGGACTCGGTACGATTGGGGACTCGGTACGATTGCGGACTCTGTACAATTGGGGACTCGGTAGGATTTCAGACTCGATATGATTGGAGACTGGTTGGATTACAGACTTGGTAGGATTTGGGGACTTGATACGATTGGGGGCCTCGGTAGGATTAGGGACTCGCTTTGATTGCAGACTGGGTAGGATTGGGGACTCAGTGGGATTGTGGATTATGTATGATTGTGGACTCGGTAGGATTGGTGAGTGGGTACGATTGCGGATTCGGGTGGACTCTGTAGGATTGGGGACTTGGTATGATTGGAAACTCGGTATGGTTGGGGATTCGGTATTATTGAAGACTTGGTAGACAGACAAAGACACTATTAGGTGGACCTGATGAAGAGGATAGTCAGGTACTAGAAGGTGGACCCGATAAGGAGGACGGTCAGGTACTAGAAGGTGGACTTGATGAGGAGGACGGTGAGGTACTAGAAGGTGGACCCGATTAAGAGGACGTGAGGCACCAAAGGTGGACACGATGACGAGAACAACCAGGTACTAGAAGGCGGTCCTGATGAAGAGGACAGTGAGGTATTAGAAGGTGGACCTGATGAAGAGGACTGTGAGGTATTAGAAGGCGGTCCTGAGGAAGAGGACGATGAGGTAGAAGAAGGTGGACACGATGAAGAGGATGGTGAGGTAGTAGAAGGTGGAACTGATGAAGATGACGATGAGGTATTAGAAGGTGGACCTGATGAAGCGGACGGTGAGGTATTAGAAGGCGGTCCTGATAAAGGGGACGGTGAGGTACTAGAAGGTGGATTTGATGAAGAGCATGGTTAGGTAGTAGAAGGTGGTCCTGATGAAGAGGACGGCGAGGTAGTAGAAGTTGGACCTGATGAAGGTGATTGTGAGGTACTAGAAGGCAGTCCTGATGAATAGAACGGTGAGGAACTATATGATGGACCTGATGAAGAGGACGGTGAGGTAGTAGAAGGTGGACCTGAAGAAGATAACGGTGAGACACTATTAGGTGGACCTGATGAAGAGGACAGTGAGGTATTAGAAGTTGGACTTGATGAAGGAGATGGTGAGGTAATAGAAGGCGGTTCTGATGAAGAGGACAGTGAGGTACTAGAAGGTGGACCTGATGAAGATGATGGTGAGGTACTATAAGGTGGACCTGATGAAGATGATGGTGAGGTACTAGAAGGTGAACCTGATGAAGATGATGGTCAGGTACTAGAAGGCAGTCCTGATGAAGAGGACGGTGAGGTATTAGAAGGTGGACCTGATAAAGATGACGGTGAGACGCTATAACGTGGACCTGATGAAGATGACAGTGAGGTATTAGGAGAAGGACCTGATGAAGATGATGGTGAGATCCTAGAAGGCGGTCCTGATGTAGAGGACGGTGAGGTATTAGAAGGTGGATCTCATGAAGAGGATGGTGAGATACTAGAAGGTGGACCTGATGAAGAGGACGGTGAGGTAGTAGAAGGTGGACCCGATGAAGAGGACAACCCGGTACTAGAAGGCAGTCCTGGTGAAGAGGATGACCCGGTATTAGAAGGTGGACCTGATGAAGTGGATGGTGAGGTACTAGAAGGTGGTCCTGATGAAGAGCACGGTGAGGTACCAGAAGGTGGCCCGATGAAGAGGACAACCCGGTACTAGAAGGCAGTCCTGATGAAGAGGGCGGTCAGATACTAGAAGGCGGTCCTGATGAAGAGGACGGTGACATAATAGAAGGTGGATCTGATGAAGATAACGGTGAGACACTATTAGGTGGAACTGATGAAGAGGACGGTGAGGTATTAGAAGTTGGACCTGATGAAGGTGATGGTCAGGTAGTAGAAGGTGGGTCTGATGAAGAGGACGGTGAGGTACTAGAAAGTGGACGTGATGAAGATAACGGTGAGACACTATTAGGTGGACCTGATGACGAGGACTGTGAGGTATTAGAAGTTGGACCTGATGAAGGTGATGGTCAGGTAGTAGAAGGTGGATCTATTGAAGAGGACGGTGAGGTACTAGAAAGTGGACATGATGAAGATAACGGTGAGACACTATTAGGTGGACCTGATGAAAAGGACGGTGAGGTATTAGAAGTTGAACCTGATGAAGGTGATGGTGAGGTAATAGAAGGCGGTTCTGATGAAGAGGACAGTGAGGTACTAGAAGGCGGACCTGATGAAGAGGACAGTGAGGTATTAGAAGGTGGACCTGATGAAGATGACGGTGAGGTAGTAGAAGGTGGAATTGATGATGTTGACGGTGAGGTATTAGAAGGTGGACCTGATGAAGTGGACGGTGAGGTTGTAGAAGGTGGACCCGATGAAGAGGACAACCCGGTACTAGAAGGCGGTCCTGATGAAGAGGACGACCCGGTATTAGAAGGTGGACCCGATGAAGAGGACGGTCAGGTACAAGAAGGCGGTCCTGATGAAGAGGACGTTGAGGTAGTATAAGGTGGATCTGATGTAGAGGACGGTGAGGTAGTAGAAGGTGGACCTGATGAAGAGGACGGTGAGGTAGTAGAAGGGGGTTCTGATGAAGAGGATGGTGAGGTAGTAGAAGGTGGGCCTGATGAAGATAACGGTGAGACACTATTAGGTGGACCTGATGAAGATGACAGTGAGGTATTAGGAGATGGACCTGATGAAGATGATGGTGAGGTCCTAGAAGGCGGTCCTGATGAAGAGGATGGTGAGGTAGTAGAAGTTGTACCTGATGAAGGTGACGGTAAGGTAGTTAAAAGTTGGACCTGATGAAGAGGACGGTGAGGTACTAGAAGTTGAACCTGACAAAGAGGACGGTGAGGTAGTAGAAGGTGGACCTCATGAAGAGGACATTGAGGTCCTAGAATTTGGACCTGATGAAGGGGACGATATGGTACTTGAAGGTGGACCTGATAAAGAGGACGTGAGACACTATAAGGTATACCTGATGAAGAGGACAGTGAGGTAATAGAAGGTGGACCTGATGAAGAGGACGATGAGGTACTAAAAGGTGGACCTGATGAAGAGAACAATGAGGTAGTAGAAGGTGGACCTGATGAAGAGGACGGTGAGGTACTAGAAGGTGGACCTGATGAAGATGACGGTGAGGTAGTAGAAGGTGGACCTGATGAAGAGGACGATGAGATACTAAAAGGTGGACCTGATGAAGAGGACGGTAAGGCACCATAAGGTGGACCTGATGAATAGGACGGTGAGGTACTAGAAGGTGGACCTGATGAAGATGACGGTGAGGTAGTAGAAGGTGGACCTGATGAAGAGGACGATGAGATACTAAAAGGTGGACCTGATGAAGAGGACGGTGAGGCACCATAAGGTGGACCTGATGAAGAGGACGGTGAGGTAGTAGAAGGTACACCTGATGAAGAGGACGACGAGGTACTAGAAGGTGGACCTGACGAAGAGGACAGTGAGACAGTGTAAACCGCTGTTATAACTTTATGTACATGTTGTGTAATCTGCATCCACACCAGACTCATCACGTCTCAGATCTTTATCCTTTTTCTGCTTTGGACCTTTTCATTTTTCCTTTTTTCCCGACTGACTTCAGAACTTCTTCTTCTTCCTGTATCTTCCGTTGGCCTTTGTTCCGGAATGCTTCCAGCTCCTGTGTGCTTTATGTTTCCTGAAGTCTTCATAGTCTAACACTCATGCCTGGATTTAACCTGGCAAGACAAAGCAGTTTTCATGCCTCCTGTGTCGCCATGGTCACAGATACCTGAATGCACAAAGCTGATATTTTTTCCCTCTAAAAAAATTTTCAGGAAGCTTTAAGTGTTAACGATGTCACCGAGTTCATGACCTATCACAGAGCCCATCTCCCAGATGTAGACTAGAAATCGTTATGCTTCAGTTAAAAGTTACAGCGACAATGAAAACATGTGAAACTATTTATTTGAAGACGATTCCTCTCCAACCATCCGTGTGCGGGACATTTATTCCCATCACTTCTGCTGAAAGCTTCAGAAAGCTTCTGAAAGTACAAGTATCACGCATGGCGTCTGGCTGGTGCTTGTTTCAGGATGAGTAATGGATGGATTCACTACTTGCTTCTGCAATCATTTAAATTTATGATCCACACGTGTGTGAAGAGGTGAAGAACTGTTAAATCTAAGCTATCTGGGGATGGAGGTGGAGATTCTTCATGCATGACTTCCTCCTGTTTGTCTGCAGAGGCAGGTGGTCCTTTCCTTTTATGGACTTTATGTAGATGACCTCAGCGGTGACATAACCAACGAATGAATCAACCAACGCTCTTTTGTTTTGGATGCCATACGCACATTGATGATGTCACTGGGGTAGCTGGACCGGTTCCATGGCCCACCAGTGTTCAGTCCCCTGACTGTGGCCTTGTGTAACATGACAGTCTTATAAAAAGCAGCTCCTAGGGCTGGAAAAACAGAAAAATTCATGTTCTCGTGTTCCTGTCTGAAGTCCACAGAGATGCAAATAATCAAACTTTAAAATCCTTAAAACGATTGAATGGCTGGCAGTTTTAAGCAGGTCTGAAGCTGTTAAAGTGATTTATGAGAAAAGCAGAAATGATGTTTGATGGTTTTATGTCAGTTTATTGTGCGCAGACATTTTTGGCCACGAAGGTTACCAGAGGGAAGTAAATGCATCATCAGAGTATACAAGACATGTGAGGGGACAAAGACATTTAGTTTTTGAAAGAATTGTTGCAACATGCAGTAACACAATAGAAGTTATCACCATAGAAAAAAAGAAAAATGGAAAGAAATGTCTGATGAGGACATAAATCCACTCATGGGACTTATGTTCCAGTTTGGTTTCAGATCCCAGCACCTCAGAGAGGATTTAGCGAGCTTCTTTACTGGATAAGGTATTCTATTCTATTCTATTCTATTCTAAGCAGGAAGAAAGACTACCACTGACTGGAACTGATGAGGTGCAGGTGCGGATTCATATTGCCAGAAAAACGGAGAGGCAGGCCCACCACAGCTGGCACAGTTTTGGGAAATACAGCTCTCTGTCAGTCTCCATTTTTTGTGGTGTACCTCAAGGCTCCATCCTGGGCCCTCACACTGTTTATGTTTATGATTCCTTTGGGATCAATTTTCAATCAATATCAATATTTCCTATGATTATTATAATGATGACATCCATGGTTATTTCTTTTTTATACCTCATGTTTGCAATCCTTGTTTAACTGGAAGATGTCAAAGACGGGTAATACAGATTTTTCTCCATAAAAACAAGATTATTGTATTTGGAAATTGTCCCTGTTTGGAGCAGTTAACTCACAGTCTTACTCCTCTTGAGTTCCCATAGCATGATACTCCTCAGCTCCTTTCTCATCTGGGGGCTCTGTGCTGGGGGGTGGGGTGGCTGGGTCCAAGGAGATGTAGAGTGCTTTGATAGCAGAAGGAGCCAGAGGTGTGAAGGGCTGTGGGAGTAGATCAGGTGTCAAGGTGTTTAAATGCTGCTGCGTGGGGGTAGGACTGGTGCTTGATCAAACTATTGAAATGTAGATTCAGATCTTCCAAAAGCCGTCCCTGCGACACCGAATTGCAATAAAACTGCAAAACTATTTTATCAATCCACCCTTTCATACCCACGAAACCAGGGATTAGACTGCATGAAACCGACCATGTCTGAAACCAGGTACCAAGGTGGATAGGTTCGAAACCTCTACCGTCTGTGTTTCATGAGGGAAGTGTAGCCGCACAACTGGAGAATATGACGTCAGTGTGATGAACGGGCCAAACACAACAACAACAATGGCTGTGTTGTGGTGCTGCTCCAGACAGTCCTGGCTTGTGTACAGTTTTAGCACCAAAATGTACTGCTTTTACAATACAGCGCTACCGTACCATCAACTGTGGGAGCAAGCAGATATGTCATTATCTGCTCACACACTTCATCTTGTTCTAGCTTTGGAGTATTGCTCTTTAATCATTGTAGCACCTCCCACAACCTTGTAATATGTACCAAAGCGGTTTCGTGGGGATGTTGAAGCCTTTCTCCTAGTTTTTGCCACCGGTTTCACACCTAAACTGGCTTCAGCACCGTGTGGACATAGACAGGGGATATTCACCGCATGTTGTTATTAAAGCACCGTACCACCCTGGAGGGACAGTGTTCTCAGGACAGAAGTTATGTGGTCTGTGATGCAGTCTGTGATGGCATTAATGTCCTCCACATGTGGATTGCAGAGCTCCGTCCACACAGTGGTGTTGCAGCCGTCCCTAAAAGCCTCCTCGCTCTCAGCTGTCCACCTCCTCTCTGTATGTGGGACCACAGCCTGCCGTACAACAGGTTTATACACAGGCTGGAGATGTAGAATATGGTGATCAGCTCTCCCTGGAGGAGGGAGGGGATGCAGAATAGGCCTCCTTGGTGTTGGCATGAAACAAGTTCAGTATGTTCTTGTGTTTGGTGGGACAGGTGACGTACTGTGTGTATGTTAGCAGATGATGGAGAGGCTAATTGAAATCCCGAGAGATGAGGAAGAGGTTCTGTCGGTGCTGAGTCTGCAACCTGCTGGCGACCGAAAGCAGGGTGTCAGAGATTATTACTATTAGCACAAGGGGGCTTTCACAGTAACGTGACCTGCTGTGGCAGATTATATGGCCTCATGCTAACCGCTAACAGTTCAATGTCTCTGCTGCGCAGCTGCTCATCAATAGCACAGAGCCCCGGTTTCCACCAGCTCATGTTCACAAACACAGCTAGTCCCCCTCCTTTCCTTTTACCGCTGGTCTCCATTCTGTCTGCCAGCAGTAGATGAAGGTTGTCCAGTAAAACGGTAGAATCAGGACTAAGCAGAGTCAGCCAGGTCTCCGTAAACAGAAGGACGCTGCTCTCTCTGTATTCCTGCTGATGTCCCGTGAGCGCCACCAGCTCGTCCATCTTGTTTGAAGGTGATCTTACATTTCCCATGATGATGGAGGGTAGAACAGGACTGAAGCGCCTCTTCTTTTCCCGAACTTTTGTACCAGCGCGGCACCCATGGCGAGTCTTCCACAGCACCTCCGCGGGGAACTCGTCTCTGTCCCTGAGGAATACTACTGAAAACAATGCAGGCAAGGACCCCATGCACATCGTTACATTGGATGTATTAAAGAAACGCAGTGAATCCGAAGAAAAACAGCAGATTTGTTTACAAATTAGTATATAAAGCTTGTATACAAAATATTTACAGAAGCTGTAAGCTATAAAATAGTTAATACACTAGAAAAGACAGGAAACAGGTAAGAACTGCTGCAACCATTGCCGAGTAAAGTAGATCGGATGCTGTAGCTTTTATACCTTAGTGTCGAACACCTGCCTCTCCGTCTCCTGCAGTTAGTCCAGAATGCCGCAGCACATCCAGTTTTAGTAGGTTTACACTGGCAAATTTTATATTGATTTTAAGATTCCTTGACTTCCTTTTAATGTTCTCAGTGATTCTCTGATACTCAATATTCAAACAGTTGAGCCTTTAACCCTATATAAAAACTTTTTATTTTGTGGGGTGTCTTTGTTTTAACTTGTTTTAAGTCCATTCTACTTGTTCTTGTTGTTATGGTACCTCCATCCTGGGTCCTGCTCTGTTGTCATTATGCTACCTCCCAGTCTTGAGTAAGTTTAATATTTCCTATCGTTGTTATGCAGATGACATCCACATGTCCCTTTTAAACTGGATGTTTCCATCCCCCTGCAGCCTCAGTTTAACTGTCTGAAAGATGGTTTCTTGTTTTGTTTTTTTAATCAATGGTCTTTTTATTGAATTTTAAAATCAAATCATTGAGAATATTAAGAGTTCCATTGTACTAATAACGAGTAGGTGACAAGAGTAAGAAGCTCTAAAGTGAGAGTACATGTAGGAGGTTGTAAAACTGGATGTCAAGTTTATTTTTTCTTTCCTTGTCAATATTTCCCATGTGGGTCCTGTGGACCACGTTGAACTGCATTAAGGAATGACGAGAGCAGAAGGATTAAGAATGAACAAGCTCTAGAATTGAATCCCAGGTGTCGTCAGACAAGTGCTGGTTCAGGTCTTGTTTCCAAGATGCCCTGATCCTTGTTGTGGATATATGGTTTAGATCTGACAGCCTACTGTAAAGTTTCGAGGTCAGACTTTTATCACAGGGCTGCAAGCCAAGAATGTAGTCTATCACAGAGCTCTGAGGAGCTTCTGGAAAACCTGATAACTGGCTTTGGAGAAAACGCCGAACCTATAAATATCTGAAAAAGTGTATTCTTGGAATGCCAAATTTGTTTGTAAGATGATCAAAGGAAGCAAAGTTATTATTAATAAACAAATCTTTAAATGATTTTATACCCATAGCCAGTCCTTAAAGGCCCGATCCGAAGACGAGGGAGGGAGGATATAGTGAGAAACAACAGTCTAAAACGTTTCCTGAACTGGGTCCACACTCTGGATTATTTATTGAGTGGGGTATTGAGAGAGGGTATAAGGCGCCTAGCAAGGCTGCCAGAGGGGTGTGTTAAGATGAGCAGACTTTCATCCTTCTTCAAAGGGTGACGGTTTAGGCTTATTCACACCATTCGGGGAGGTGTATACGATATTGAATAAACAACGGTTTAGCTCAGGTGTAGTAGGTTAAGTTAAAATAACTTTACTAAAGTTATTTATTTTTCCAGGGTGCCAGCCAGGTCTTTCTCTTGACATACATATCTTTCCTGAGACCTAATAAACACTCCACAAAGGATGTAAGCAACAGTTCATACAAGCACCCTAATAGCAAAGGAAGAAGTAAACCCAACACTAATCGATAAAGGAACTATACATATATACATATATCGCAACCCAAAATGGTTTCATCAGTTCATCCACAAATAAATTAAACCAAGGAAAAACCTCAAATAATAGCTCAGTTCAGTTCAGGCCTTCAGAAAGAAGAAAACAAAAAAGAGAAAAAAAACATCATTTCAATCCGGTTCCAGAATGAATCAGTTCCACCTTTTAGTAAGGCCTAGTCCATTCCAGTTTTACTTTATCCAAAATAAGCTGTCGAAAACTCCACTCTGGGTTTTCTAAATAATCCCACGATGGGCACCAAAACAAGGACATGATGAGTGTTCCAAAGTTAAACTTTCCTCATCAAACAAAAGTAAGCAGAAAGGGGAAAAAAAACAATAAACCAGGCTGGGACTCACGAGACTGGTCTTCCCCTCCAGTATCCAGGAAGAATCGGTATAAGATCCGTCCACCGGGTCTGTTGGCAGGGGCACGCTGCAAAAGCAAACCTGCTAATCGCTTCCTCATGTCAAACTCTGCTTCCTTCGATGACACCTGTTCTCTCTCTCTCTCTCTGGCTGTGCGACCCATCAGCCATCAGGAAAAGAATCTTATTTTTCTTTTTGGTCCAGCCTCTCGAGGCTAAAAGAAAGTTCTACTGGCTGATTAAGGCAGCGTAGAGCAGTGAAGCAGGTGAGTTCAATCAAAGAGAGAAAGAAAAACGCGAATGAAATGGCAGACAATCAGGCTGTCACACTCCTCCCCCCTTGAAAGAATTTGCTATGTATTGCAAAACCTAAACCAATTAAACGCCCAGCGAAGGGTCAGAGAAACCTTGGAAATCCTCCTCATCACTTTCCTCTTCAAATATTCTTA
>JBAMHW010000019.1:3754364-3766729 GCA_037177495.1 Rhadinocentrus ornatus | reverse complement strand
GTGTTGTCTTTACCCCGAACCCTGGGGGGGCGTTCAGGATCCAGAGTTCATCAGGAGCGTGTTGTCTTTACCCCGAATGGCAAAAGCAAGGATGAATCTGTCCACAGACTGGACTGGAAATCCAGCACAGATGCTGTGTACAAGAAGGGGATGAGCAGGCTCTAATTCTGGAGACGGCTCAGATCCTACCAATGTTTGCAGCAACATGTTGGAGATCTTTTTCCAGCCTGTCGTCTCCAGTGAGCTTTTCTTTGCTGCTGTGTGCTGGGCAAGCAGCATCGGAGCAGCAACACCAGCAGACAGCACACTTAGAAAGAAGGCTGGAACTGTGGTGGAGAGGAGGAGCTGAAAAACCTGGATTCCATCATGGAGAACCCCGACCATCTCCACCACACCTTGGTCAGACAGCAGAGCTTCTTTATCCATCCATCCATTCACCTAATCTCTGCAGGAGCAGGGGAAGCTGGGTTTCCCGGGTGCAGAAATCCAGCCCTGCCCTCTCCAACATGGTGGAGGGCGATTTTCTCAACGTTACACACTGAGGCAACCTTCCAGTGCCGGAAGCAATGAGTGTCATCACTATCAAACAAACATGCTAAGCTAGGTGGCTGTCCATTGGTCACACCTACCTTCTCTCAGGAGATTGTTTGTTTTTGGAGAAAGATCTAACTTCCTCCTGTTTCTTCTTCTTTTCTTCCATCTCCTGTCTTGTGTCTGGCCCGTTTTCATCTGCAGGCATCGGTCCTTTCCCCATCCCCTCCTGGTCTCTGCCGTGAGACGGGCTGTTGTAGACCTACGCTCGAAAAAGAGATGGGCAAATTCACCAACTCTGCTCCAACATGCCCAGGGAGACAAGAATTGGGAATTCTCATTGAACAATGTTTCGTAGCATCTGTTAAAGCATACATTTGTTTCTGTCTGTGGGAAATGTGTTTTGTCTACCAAGAGAGTCGTTTTAAAACCTACCCTGTTTCACAATTCCTGACTTTATCAGTCTAGTTTTCCCAGAAGCCCTTTTATGATGGGTGTAGCAGATTAACAGACAGGTGTAAGCAATGTGTAATTACCTCGCTGGAACAGGGTCTTTTGCTGTCCTCTTGCTCCATTGACTCAGTTGTCCTGACCGACATGGGGGATGTGGTGTAAATGGAGGGACTGAGCCTCTGCTTGCAGTGCAGCAGGGACAGCACCGTCTTGCTGGAGAGTCCAGGTGGATTAGGATCGTAGCTGCTGGTCGACCACGATGAATACACTGAGGGCTTCTGTTCATCCAGAGCAGAGGGATTTGGTTTAATGTAGTTTAAATAGCACCAGCTATTAGAGGTGCTGGACAGCAGGCTGGGGAACGCGGCCTCAACGTGTGAGTTGGGAGAACCAACCACTGGAAAACATGGCTGATTCTCCCGTTTATGTGTGTCTACTGTTGACGTGTCAGGACATCGAGCTTTCTTCTCCTCCTCCTCCTCTTCTTCTTTCACTCGTTTCTGCTGCTGCGCCGACTCAGGATGGAGCTCCATGCTGGTGGAAGGGGAAAGCATGCGCTTGTTGCCCCCTGAACCTGGAGATCTCAGGCCATCATCAAACCACGGTTGGAGATCTGGATTCATGTTCCTGCGGTTGCTGTCCTCAACTGTTGACATGCCTATACTAGGTGAGACAGCATCAAGCGCCTCTTGGGGCCTTGGTGACGTGGACTGAGACAATGTGGTATATATGGCACATGCTGGTGTGAGCGTATCTGTCTGGAGACGCACTGCTACTGTTGGAGATGTGAGGGGTGTAAGTATTTCCAAACTGGAAATGACGTGAGGGACAGAGTGCTGGATGTGACCTTCTGAATAATTGTCACATCTTGAGGGAATCTCTAATTTTAGTCCTGTGGACATGGGCAAGTAGTGGGCTCTGGCTGCCCCTGATGGTCCGAATGTAGTGTTGGGTTGTGGTGCGTGCATGTTAAGGGCCTCCTTTTTTACACCTATGGAAGGATCATGGGGAACTGGATCCATTAACTGGATATTTTGACTAAGTTTCCACTTAGAGAAATTGTCTTTGTGTTGTGATCCTGCTGTACTAACCAAGAGTCTGCCAGCTGGTGAAGGGGACGAAGATGGACTTGATAGCGAAGACTTGCCGGGGTTGACATGCTCAGGACTATGTCCCAGGGAGGCACAGTGCTCCTCCTCCTCATCTCGATCTCGAATTGCTGCATGTCTCATGAGAAGACATTTTCTTCTTTCCCTCCAGCCAACTGCAGAGCGCTCAGGGGACAAACAGCTGTAGTCAAAAGATTTGCTGCGAGTCTCAGCCATTAGGACACTTGGTTGTGAGTCATGGGGGGCTTGCTCAGATGCAGAGCGCCTCATCTCTCTGTGCTGGTGCTCCCCTGGCACCGTCAGCATATGAGGAGCTCTGGATCGCCTCAGCGGTGTTGACATGGCAAACTCCATGTCAGGTCTGTATGGTTCTTCGAGGGACGTGGAGCGACTGGATGCATATGATGCACTACTATCCTGACTAGGGCTGTAGGGCAGGGATAGAGACTCAAAACTGGATTCACCCGAGGACTGAGCAGCCTCGGCTAGACGTAAGCGCTTCTTCTTCGGTGGGAGTTTTTCAATCGGAAGCTGTGCCAGAGACTGACTCCTCTGTGGCCACTGAAATTCATCAGGTTTCTCTGAATTCTTTGCCGTGGAGGTTGGCTCTGTGGAGGCTTCTGGGCTAATGCTGAAGTCCTCTGTGACCAGTATTTCTGGAACCTTCACACTGTTTTGGCAAACCAGCTTTCGCGCTGGACGTTTTGACAACTGATGTTGGGGGAGTTTGTCAGACACCAGCTGATAATTTTCATGAGGTGGGGAGCTCTTAGATGCCTCCAGGCTTTGATTCTCATGACATAAAGATTCTTGTTTTTCAAATGAACTAGTGTGTTGAATCACTGAGCAGGTTTGCAGCACGGGCCTTATGGGACCCTCGTGAGCTACACTACTTTCATCTTTGCACTGTCCTGATGAAATGGCTGAGAAGGGTAATGGAGGAGAAGCTGGGTCATCAAACTCAAAGCTCTCTTCTTTCCTTCTCTTGCGGATAGTTGAAGCTCCTGCTCTGACTGCATGGTTACTAAGCTGGGAGCACTCCATTTGACTAACTACCACCTCATTTTGGGGCAGAGGTGCAAGGCACAGGCTTTGCTTGTGTTTCATATAATCTTCCCAATCCTTACATCCAGTGCTGCAGGCCTCACACTCGTATGGCTGTGGCAGAGATTTGGTAAGGTCAGGCACAGTGCTCACACTGTCAGCGTAAAACGTGTGAGAACCCTCTTGCTCTTCTTTTGTAAGCTCTGCACAAAGTGGGATTTCTATTGCTGGCTGCCGTCTTAGTGTTCCGTAACGACGGGAAGTCTGCGTTTCTGAAGGTTGTCGTTCATCAAAGGATTGGCTAAGGCGGAATTTGCATAGCCCGCCACCGGTGATGTCACATGAGCTCCCTGCAGACGGCAATGAGTGACTTCTCACCAGAGGCCCAGTGGAAATTTGGCTAACTGGTTGCTCCACATCAACAGGTGGATGTTGGAATTTTTCACACGGAACACCCATGCTGATGGAGCCGGTGCTTTTGTAGCCCACATCTCCAGCTATAGGACTATGGATAAGCGCTTCTTTTGTATTTGAAGTCTTTTGAGATTCTGAGCTGTTTTTTCTGGAGAGCGAGAACCTCCTGGGTTTGACACTGTCGATCTTACTGGTGTCCACCACCGCCTCGTTGATGGTGATGAGTTTGGTGATATGGTCAATAACTTGTTTCTTGGGTACAGTGAAGGAGATACTTTTCTCTTCCTGACCAGAAGGATGCGGTTTATGATGACGAGACATCCTATGTAGGTGTCCGAGACGTCCATATTTACCGAGGATGATCTCCGCATAGCTTTTGGCACTTGTGTTTGAGGGGCTGTCTTGTGACTGCTCTGTACTTTCAGAACGTGAGAAATAGCCTGATTCTGTACTACCTCGACTATCTACTATTAGAGATGCGGTCTTTTCATCAGACGAATCTTGAGGAGTGTTCTTTCCTCTACTCAGACGCAGGGCCAGTCTCTTTTTCACTGCATATGAGTCGCTGCTTCCTCCAGAGCAATCCTTGGCCCTGCCTGTTTCATGACTCTTCGTTGAGCCTACACTGCTCTGTCTATCTGTAAGGGAGGAAGCTGATGACAACTGTCTGGTTTCATCTTCTGACTCTGTGACTTGCTCCTCTAAAGATTTTGGTTCTCCAAGTGCAAGCCCTGCCTTCACCCTGTGGGTATGGGACTTGCGGTGTTTGTATAGGTTACTCTTGGTCTTAAAAGAGAAGCCACATGGGGCACAGGGATAGGGTCTTTCACCTGTGTGGGACCGAATGTGTTTCTGTAGGACACTGGGCTTTGCACACGGTCGGCCGCAGTAAGTGCAAACATATTTGCCTGGTCTCTGAGGTTTACGTTCGCGCTTTTGTTTGGGGTTGTCCTCCTGGGCTTTGGGTTTAGCTTGGGTAAAGACAGCGGCTGAGGATGGCTCTTTTGTCGCGGTTGCTTTCGTTGCTGCAGATGCCTCCTGTTTATGTTCCAGGACTGTATCAGAGTCGATGCCCTGCCGCTGGTGCCTGAGGTGTTTGCGCTCAGGGTTATATCTTCTGGACTGTTTGGGCTGCAGTGGTGCATCATGAGGCTTTGGGGAGCTGGTTTGCTGCTGCTGATGGGACTGGGAGGGAGATTTGGGGTGTAGGCCTCGCTGAAGAGACTCTGGTGGATCATGTTCTTGACCTCCGGACTGCTCCCCAGTTGTTAGGTTTTGCAAGGCCTCCATAAAACAAAACAACAGCCTCAGGTAGACACTTGGGTTGCGTCTGCCTGAACCAGGCTACAGAATTAAAGCTGAATCATTAACTAGGTTTACTGTGGGAAGTTCTTTTAAACTGTCCACCTTATTCGACTGGCAGGCTTCATAATGTTTTATCTTTTACTTAGATTTTATTGCTTGATAACAGACTGACGCTGTCAGATACAGAAGAGTGGCATCGAGGAATGGAACTGGAATAAGTCGTGCTGTAGAGGAAGTCATTTGTGATGCTGACCTAAAGTATCCCATTATGAAGCACTCAGACAGTCCTGCTGCCAAACATACTGATGCTCAGCTGGCTCAGATCAGCGAGTGGTTCTTCAGGCTTCTCATCATCCAGATCTGTGAAAGCAAACAGCTCATTAACAAGAATGCTGCATACAGCTCAACTCAGAGAAAAACACGACCCCTTGCTTGCCAAATCCAGATATTTATGTTTCATCTGTTACATAATGACTCAGTGTGTCATAATGTTCATCTTTTATCCCCCTGCTGCTGTCTGCTATAAAGTACAATGTTTTATGTAATTTTTCTATAGAAACAGGATGCGGTCAATAAAAGTGATGGAACATTTGAACGGGAACAGTATCCATGTCAGTTCTTTAAAACCATGAACCAAAGCATTGATCTGAAAGCTCATCAGACCTGCAAGCAGCTCAGCACAGAAATAAAAAGAAGGCACACATGGAGGGTTTGTGAGTTTCACATGGAAATATAAACTCCCATGAAAAGCTGCATAAAACGAAAATAATGTCACTAATACATTATTTTATAGTGTAGGGCTTCTTGTTCACACTGTCATAAAAATAACTTAAATTCTTTGGTCATGTCATTAGTCATTGTCTGTACCGCTTATTCCATGACGGGTCGCGGGTGAGCTGGAGCCCATCCCAGCATTGTATCGGGTGAGAGGCAGGTACACCTGGACAGGTCACCAGTCCATCGCAGCATTCTTTGGTCTTCATAAAATTGCATCACTTATAATGTTCATATGATGATGAATCCCACTGAGACCACATTCAGAGCTGAGGCGTGTGAACCTGCCAGTGAAGGATCTAATTAATGCAGCATTTTCTACACTTCCTTCCAAAAGAGGATCAGCATACATGAGCACAGCTCTACCTGCTCATTATTTATACATTTAATCTGATAAACTGGGAATTTAGGTACATTTTAATGGACATACTAAATGTAGTGGTGATGGCTGTTGGCTACGAGCTCCTCAGTGGAGATACTGAAGAAAATTCCCAATGTTTTGTGCCAGCACACTGAAACAGTAAACAAGGCTTCCCACGCACTGACCAGCTGGTTTCTACACCCACATTCTGGTAGAAGACGGCAAAGCTGTTGGATAATTTCCAATATGACTGAAAACAGGTTGATAACCATCTTTGGATTAACTCACAGGTACTGTATATGAGTCAGTGTTGGATCCTTCATAGCAAAGCAAGCAATATATAACGCTGGAGATGCAGATATGTGCCGTTTAACAGGATTCAGAGGTAAATCTATCAGAACTGGACAGACAGCTTCCAATGGACGATCATTGATCATTCATGAGTGAAATTATTTTAATATGGAGCATGTGCAGAAAGGTCTGCCACTAGGACAATCCATCACACCTAACATGAACCCAGCAGGGAGCCAGATCCAGGTTTCTCAGCACTTCTCTGCTGAGATGTTCACAGTGACAAACCTTCATCAGCTGCTCATTAAAATACTTGCAAGTAGGCACTGTTGCCAGCCCCTCAGTAAGAAAAGTAGCTATTCGCTGTCCTAAAAGTCACTGGAATTCGCTAAATGATGTCATCATCTAATTTGCATAATCAGCCTAAAATATATAATAGTAATGGAGGCTGCCAGGAAAGGAATGTCGTGGGAGAGGCAAAAAGCCAACCTAAACCAAAGACAACCTAAAAACGTTTAGGAAAGCAAAAAATTTTATTAAAGTTGGAGAAATTCTTCAGTCAATTATTAAATTCTTTTTTAGTTAAATTTTATTAAGTGTAGATTGTTTTTAATTAGGAGTCTGCAACATTTAACACCACTTAACTTTTTAAATATTTTTGTCCCCACTCTTCATTAACAGACATTACTATGTGACGGTAGGCCAGTGTGGGATCATCCACCTGCTGATGCAGCTAATGCTGGTGATGGTTATGCAGCTGATGCTGGTTATGCTGCTGCTTGTGATGCTGCTGCTGCTGATTATGATGCAGCTGATGATTATGATGCTGGTGATGCTGCTGGTGCTGCTGCTGGTGATGCTGCTGCTGGGGATGCAGCTGATGCTGGTGATGCTGCTGCTGCTGCTGGGGATGCTGCTGGTGAAGAAGCGGATGCTGCTGGTGATGCTGCTGATGATTATGAAGCTGATGCTGGTGATGCTGGTGATGCTGCTGCTGGGGATGCTGCTGGTTAAGAAGCGGATGCTGGTGATGCTGCTGCTGGGGATGCAGCTGCTGGGGATGCAGCTGATGCTGATTGTGATGCTGGGGATGCTGCTGCTGGGGATGCTGCTGATGCTGATTATGAAGCTGTGATGATGCTGCTGCTGGTGATGCTGCTGATGCTGATTATGATGCTGGTGATGCTGCTGCTGGGGATGCAGCTGATGCTGATTATGAAGCTGTGATGATGCTGCTGCTGGTGATGCAGCTGATGCAGCTACTGGGGATGCTGCTGGTGATGCAGCTGATGCTGCTGCTGGTGATGCAGCTGATGCTGCTGGTGATGCAGCTGATGCTGCTGCTGGGGATGCTGCTGGTGATGCAGCTGATGCTGGGGATGCAGCGGATGCTGGGGATGCAGCTGCTACTAATGATGCTGCTTCTGGTGAGCAGCTGATGCTGCCAATTATAAAGTTGGTGATGCTGCTGGTGATGATTCTGCTGCTGGTGATGATGATGCTGGTGGTGATGCTGCTGCTGGTGATGCAGCTGCCGGTGATGCTGTGATGCGGTGATGCTCATCTGCCTCTGTGTCCTTTCTCCAAGGAGGTTTGTGGTTGAGACGCTCCTCTCCAGCTTCTGTCTCCTGTCTCCGAGGGGTCTATGGTCGAAATGCCCCTCTCCCGCTTCCGATTCCTGACGCTGAGGGGGTCCCTGGTCGCCTCTCTTCTGGTTCTTGTTCCCCAGGGGGTCTCTATGGTCGAGACGCTTCTCTCCCGCTTCTTGCTACTGTTCCTGAGTGGGTTCCGGGCCGCCCTCCAGAGATCCAGTCTGCGTGGCCTCTGGACCGCCTTCCAAAGATCAAGATCCGGTCTGCGCGGCCTCCAGAGATCCAGCTCCAGTCTGTGCGGCCTCTGGGCCGCCCCCGTTAACTTTGTCGCCCGGACTGTTTTGCTTGTCTTTGTCAGATCCTTGTGGTTTATTCCTTGTTGTGTTTTGTGTTCCTGAGTTCCGGAAATAAACCATTCGCTTGCACCGTTCTGCCTCCTGCCTGATCTGCCTGCATTTGGGTCCTCACCTCACCCAACATAATAATCCCGGATCCCTTGGTAAACAACAGAGCTATATAAGAGCACGACAATTTTTGATTGCCTGACAACTTATGGTCATCATGAGTAACATCATGTGCCTCGTATGGCTAGCTGAGGAGATGGTATGAGGGATGCACATTTTAAGCTGCAGTCCCCCTAGGATATTCTACTAGACTCTAATTGGAGACTTGGTTGAGTTGGGGGAGTACCTGCATTGGTAATGCAGAAAACTTTTGTTTCTAGAACATAACGGCTAACATGGAACTGCATTAGATCCTAGCGTCTTGGGTGGATCAGATTTCTATCAGAACTTTTACAGAGTTTTTCAACGCCAGACATTTCTCCCGCAATCATCCCACACATGTTTGTTTTGGTTGTGTTTACCCACAATGCAGTGCGCTGAACTCACAATGCACTTTGTTTTGTAGTCAGCTCCCTGTATTTGGTCCACTTCAAATGGTCCTAGATTTGTACGTGGACATAGTCCACTTTTTTTTTTTACCTCACTGAAGCAACTTTTCCAGCAAACAGACAAGGATTGGAATAAAAAGACTGGTGTGAGTGCTTCCTTAGATGCCACACTACACAAGTTAGAATCACACCTCCTATTATTCTGCAATGATTTGCAAAAAGGGACATCGATGCAGTGATTTCTCATGTCGAGAGGCTGCAGCTTTAAATCCGCAAGGAAAAACAAAAACATGAGGACAAATCTAAAAAGTGAACACAGAAAGACAACTGCATAAATGGCTTTTTAAAAATCTTGTCAATTTCCTCTTCTCACATTATTGGGCACCCAGCAGCGGTTCCTATGGTAACGGCCCTAAACCATGTGGTAGCAGATGGAAGGAGAGCTGGAGGGCTAAATTTATCTTACAGCATCCTCACCGACAACAGAGCGCGAGGTAGGCGGAGGTGCCCTCCTCCCAAAAGCTGCTGATTGTTATAGGGAGCATCTCCAAAAATAAATTAAAAAATACAATCTCTACTTAGGAGTCCTGAATTTGTATTAAAACTGAGAACTTGTGTTGTACATTTAGCTATTTTGTCCTGATTTAAATAGACAAAAGAAAATCTTCAAAATCTGGTTCTTTCTAAAATAAAAACTGTATTTACTGGATGTGACTTCATTATCTTGCCAACTCATCTGACCTGAGCAGCCCTGCTGTTGTTGCTGCGTTTCCACGGCGATGTCAGCTGAGCATTTACAGCGCTGTTAGAAGAGCCCAGCTTGATCAGTCCAGAGACGGGAGAGCAGGAGAGATGCACGCCACACTCCCTGATCCCACAGGTCTACCAGAGGAGACTGTAAGCACAACACATGGAGCTCATTCACTCCGGTCTCAGCATCAACACATGCATCCTCCTCTTCCTCATTCACACACAGACACACACTCCTGCTGCAGAAGAAGCGAGGTCTGCACGTTTAGAAATCCAGATGTACGAGCACAACGGCACCGGTGTTCATCCGCTCACTGGCTCACTCATGAAGCAACAAAGACATGAATGGAGAAAACGTCTCTGCATCACGTCACAGACTTCACACACCAAATCACTGCAGATGACAAAAGGACGTCAGTGGATTTTCTCGTTTTCTTCCCTTACCTGGTTGCAGGTGGTGTTGTCCTCCGTTTGTGAATGACTGGAAGGAGAGGGAGAGGCAGGAAAAAGATGAATGAGAGTGACGATGGGGAGAGGTAATCGAGTCTCTGCTCTACGTGCCCTGTGCTGACAAACAGGTAGTGGAGCATATGATGCGTATGAATGAGGAGGCGGCGACGCGCTCTCCATCTCCACCTCTCCGTGTCTCTCTTTCGGGGCAAAGTGAAGCAGCAGTTCCATATTTGGAAATTGACGTAAGCTTGTGTTACTTTTGGCATCCGGCTGCACAGCTGGCAGAGCAGTGAGAGGTGGAGGAAGCAGGGTGGGGGTCCAGGTTGGACCTTGGAGGTCAAATGAATTAAAGTGTGCAGATTAATGAAGTTTGCTCTGTTCTTCAGAAAGAAAAATGTAAATATGTTGTTCAGATTCATTAAGCCATGGTCCTCTTTCAGAAAAAGCTGCTTCTTCACTCACGTTTAGGTTTACCTGGATCTTTCCACAGCCTGACTAATTTATATGTTACAAGGATAACAATCTAACTCCCAGGGGTGTCGGAAACCAGGCTTCCTAACCCCCCAGATGGACCCCCCAAATATTTCTTCACTTAGTTTTAACTAGCTTCTATTTTAGCCTAATTTAGCAATTCTAAATGTCAGCTAAGTATTTTTATCTTGTTTGATAGATGCCTAACTTTGATGCTTTGCTTAACTAATTCAGTTACTATTTTACTCAAACCTTTAAGTGAGAAACATCACGACTCTTTAAATTGACTCATTTCTTTCAACTGGTCGGATGATTGACGTGCCAATCAAAATAATCCAAACCCTCCTAAATAAAGATTCGGGTCTTGTAGACGGGACTTGGCTCTTCTTGTTCATTACGAAAAATCGTTTCTTATAGCCACGGCTCGTTGGCATACGACATCACAACTCTTGGACTTCCAGGATCTCATTGCCAGACCTCAGATCCTGGAGGATCCATGTGGGTTTCCTCCAGCCTGTTGACTCTTTCAGTGCTGATGGGATTGCTGGTGTTTGACCAATAAATGTGCTTGGTGGATTTTAGGGTTAGGGTTAGGTCTAGGTTGTGGCTACTGGGTCCCTGTTCTGTTCCTCCAAGGATCTGCGATGTTGCCATAGCAACTATAACTGCAAAATGAGGCAGTCCTCGCAAATTGGGTACAAACTTGCAATTTTGTCCAATCACTGCAACTTTAATCCAACTCTGATCAAAGCCAGGCTGGCAACTGATCTGGTCCATGGAGCCATAAGTGGCCCCGAATTGGCCCAAACGCGTCTGCTGTATGGGGGTGGTTGACCCCCTCACATACAGAGGCTGGACTGGATATTTTAGTTGATAAAAACGGAAGTGATTGTGTTGAATCATCGTGTGATATTGATCTCTGGATCCTGAATCAATCAGAATCGTATCATGGCGGAATTTGAGATATTCCAAACATTAAACTTTTTTCCACTGGATTGCTATATCGTGATCAGTGACGTGCAGTCAGGAGAGGCAGGTGAGGCCTCACCTGTCATGATAAAAAAAGAAAAAAAGTACATAAAACAAGTATTAATAATTTCCACTGATCTGTGTTAAAAATGCATTTTCAGAATATGGAGTCTTTCCCAATCAGATCCAGGACAGAAATTCCAGGTGAGGCAGTTGCGAGCTGAGCCTCCTCTGACTGCATGATCCAATAAAAGCTGGGTTGCATGGCGTGTGCCTGTTTCTGTTCCTCAGCATGTTGCCAATATGAACTTTACAGAAATGTGTGTTATACACCATGACTCTACAGTCTGCGTAATGTCTTTAATGTGTGTGTGAGAGAATTTTTCCTGATGATGGTTCAATAAAGTGCAGAAAGTAAGCAGGTGAGGCAGGCAGTACTCTGCATCACCTCAAGGGGGCGCACACACGCCTACACGGTGTGTGCAGTGTCGCCAACTTACTTTGTCGCTATATTTAGCGAGTTTTCTCTCCCCTCTAGTGACTTTTTTTTTTTCTTAAGCGACTAGCGACAGATCTAGCGACTGTTTCTGGTTTATTGGAGACTTTTGGAAACTAACGTAAATGAACGTAGTTTCTCAATGAGGAGTGGGTGCTGGCAGCCCCTCCCCCGTCCAGAAGCACTCATACCAGACTTGGTCCTCACCAGCAGCTGCATCAGAGCAGGAGATCAGCACTGTTTCATCACCAGATGAAACATAAAAGCTGCTACTGAATGATCCCGCGCTGGCTTACAGTCACATAGTAATGTTTATTAATGAAGAGTGGGGACGGAAATATCCATCCATCCATTATCTGCCGCTTATCCGGAGTCCGGTCGCAGGGGCAGCTGCCTAAGCAGGAAAACCCAGACTTCCCTCTCCCCGGCCACATTCACCAGCTCATCCGGAGGGATCCCG
>JBAMHW010000019.1:3368603-3379023 GCA_037177495.1 Rhadinocentrus ornatus | reverse complement strand
ATGAAGGGACGGACATGGTCAGCAACAAGACTCAGGTAGGCTGTGCTGGTTCCACCAGGCCACGTTGGTACTAAGGGATCCAAAGTGGGCCAAGAAAACCTCCCCCCACCATTACACCAGCAGCAGGTCCAGACACCTGCTGCTCGCTGGATCTTTTCTCTTCTTCAGACCATCTCTAGAAACCCTGGAGATGGTTGTGGGTGCAAATCCCAGTAAATACTAGACCAACAACCATGCCACATTCATAGTCTCTTAAATTCTCTTTCTTCCTCACCCTGATGCTCAGGTTGAACTTCAGGAAGTCGTCTTCTACATGCTGCCGTGTGATTGGCTGGTTAGCTACAGGTGTACCTAATAAAATTACTAAAGAAATGAGGGGCGGCTCACATCATGTGTGTTTCTGTCGATTACCTTCAGATAAATCATAGCTTATTAACTAAACCATGAATACCCACAGGCCTGCCTCCTGCTTTGCATTCACTCGGCTGCAGAAGACTCCAGCACTCAAACATGATCTTTTCATCGTGAAACAATGGCCCTACTCTAATTACAGACACCGCCGCTGGAACAATGGGTCTCTGAAGCATTTAGCTTCAAGAAGAAAAAGGCAGCAGTGGTGGTGGGGGGGTAGCATGAAGAAAAAAAATCCAGGTTTCTGTAATCTGACGTGAACAGATGCTTTGATGAGTCTTGTCCCCGTCCCTTTATGCTCTGCACACAATAGCAATTTTGTTTTTCATCCAGTGGCTGTTATGAAGCTTTTCATCATTTTTAAATGCTTACAGGCAGATCTATTGTTTGTGAAATAGGTGGTGAGAACGTAATGGAAGAACACTGACAACAGTACCTTCCAGCCCAGCCTCTGACCCTCAGGGTGTTGCTGAACTATTTCTGGACTTCCTCCTCCTCGGTATGCATTACAAGTCTTCATCCAGAAAGTGCATGGGCAGCAGATGGAGTGCAGTATATGGATGAGAAGCTCAGGAGGGGCCGGAGAGGGTCAACCTGTGAATCAGCAGAGATTATCTGCAGCTCATAAAACACTCTAACCACATGTGGCATCGTTTGTAAAGCGCCACATGCAGATTAAGTGTGCTGCGCCTGCAGTCAATGGATCATCAGGACTCCCTCCAATTAAAGAGCTGGCTGAATACGATGGGCTTCGTTTGGTGGTAATGATTAAAAAAGTCCATTAAAGTTGCTAATTAAATGATAAGCATAAATTAAAACAGGTCAGGGGAGCAAACCGAAGGCTTGTTCAGCTGCATTATCTGAGGCAGGGATGGTGGGGGTAGTGGTGGCTCTGTGGGGGGTGTGTGTGTGTGGGGGGGGGGGAGGGGTATCAATAACTTTTCCATCTCAAAGTCATAAATGGTTAAAAGCAACTTCTAGCAGCGATGGTCACAGGTCTCTGCGGAGCCCCGTTAACTCAGGTGGAAAACTCGGTTTACGGTCCTGCTGCTTAGCAGGAAGAAACATTTAGATTATTCACACTTTTAAGTTCAAGATAAATGAATGAATTAAATACACATAAAACAAGACTTGAAATGTAAAGATGAACCAATGATGTGTGTGTGTAGTCATACAAGTGTTTTGACAGAACCCGATACCAATGTAAAACATTAGGGCTGTCAAGATTAACATGTTAATTTAGCACATTAAAAACAACAAAGTTGTTACTCGTGTCTTATTAAACATCAGAATTAAACTTAGAGAAAAGCTGCTTTTGAGCATGTTTATGCTTTGTTACGGTGATGAACCAAAAACAAAAAAGCCCCTTTATCCTCATTCCAGCTTCAAGGCGCATATACGCTGGGCGCAGAAGACTGACGGACGGATACGCAGATGGATACGTAGACGGATATGCAGAAGGATGGAGACACAGACGGACAGATACGCAAATGGACAGATACGCAGACGGACAGATATGCAGGCGGAGATGCAGACGGACGGAGATGCAGACGGATGGAGATGTAGACGGATACGCAGATAGACGGATACGCAGATGGACAGATACGCAGACGGACGGAGACGCAGATGGACGGATACGCAGACGGACGGAGACGCAGATGGATACGCAGACGGATACGCCGACGAACGGATACGCAGACGAACGGATACGCAGACGGACGGAGATGCAGACAGACGCAGATGGATGGAGGCGCAGACGGATACGTAGACAGATATGCAGACAGACCGATACGCAGACGGACGGAGATGTAGACGGATACGCAGACAGACGGATACGCGGACAGACAGAGATGCAGACGGATACGCAGACGTAGACGGATATGCAGACAGACGGATACACAGACGGACGGAGATGCAGACAGACGCAGATGGATGGAGGCGCAGACGGATACGTAGACGGATATGCAGACAGACCGATACGCAGACGGACGGAGATGTAGATGGATACGTAGACAGACGGATACGTGGACAGACAGAGATGCAGACGGATACGCAGACGTAGACGGATACGTAGACAGACGGAGACGCAGATGGATGGAGATGTAGACGGATACGCAAATGGACGGATACGCTGACGGATACACAGACGGACGGTGATATATACGGATGCGCAGACGGATATGCAGACGGACGCAGATGCAGACGGACGGATACACGCACACACGGAGATGCAGACGATACGCAGACATAGACGGATACGTAGACAGACGGAGACGCAGACGGATGGAGATGTAGACGGATACGCAGATAGACGGATACGCAGACGGACCGAGATGTAGACGGATACGCAGACGGACAGATACGCAGATGGATACGCAGACGAACGGATACGCAAACAGAGGGATACGCAGACGGACGGATACGCAGACGGATACGTAGACGGATATGCAGACAGACGGATACGCAGAAGGACGGAGATGTTGACAGATACGCAAATGGATGGATACGCTGACGGATACACAGACGGACGGTGATGTATACGGATACGCAGACGGATATGCAGACGGATGGAGATGTAGACAGATGCACAGACGGACAGATACGCAGACTGACGGATACGCGGACGGATACCCAGACTGACAGACAGATACGCGGACGGACGGAGATGTAGACGGATACGCAGACGGACGGATATGCAGACGGACGGATATGCAAATGGACGGAGACGGAGATGCAGACAGACGCAGACCGACGGAGGCGCAGACGGATACGCAGACGGATACGTAGACGGATATGCAGACAGACAGATACGCAGATGGACGGATCCGCAGACGGACGGAGATGTAGACAGATACGCAGACGGACAGATACGCAGACTGACGGATACGCGGACGGATGGAGATGCAGATGGATACGCAGACATAGATGGATACGTAGACAGACGGAGACGCAGACGGATGGAGATGGATACGCAAATGGACGGATATGCAGATGGATACGCAGATGGATGGAGATGTAGACGGATACGCAGACAGATACGCAGACGGATGGAGATGTAGACGGATACGCAGACGGACATAGACGCAGACAGACGGAAACACAGATGAACGGAGATGCAGACGGATATGCAGATGGACGGTTACGCAGACGTACTGATACGCAGACGGATGGAGATGTAGACGGATACCCAGATGGACAGATACGCAGACTGACGGATACGCAGACGTAGACGGATACGTAGACAGACGGATACGCAGACGGACGGAGATGTAGACGGATACGCAGACGGATGGATATGCAAACGGACGGAGATGCAGACAGACGGAGGCGCAGACAGACGGAGGCGCAGACGGATACGCAGACCGACGGAGGCGCAGACGGATACGCAGACGGATACGTAGACGGATATGCAGACAGACGGATACGCAGATGGACGGATCCGCAGACGGACGGAGATGTAGACAGATACGCAGACTGACGGATACGCGGACGGATGGAGATGCAGATGGATACGCAGACATAGATGGATACGTAGACAGACGGAGACGCAGACGGATGGAGATGTAGACGGATACGCAAATGGACGGATATGCAGACGGACGGAGATGCAGATGGATACGCAGACGGATATGCAGACGGATACGCAGATGGACGGATCCGCAGATGGACAGAGATGCAGACGGATAGGCAGACGGACGGATACGTAGACGGATATTCAGAAAGACGGATACGCAGAAGGACGGAGATGTAGACGGATACGCAAACGGATACGCAGATGGACGGAGACGCAGACGGACGGAGACGCAGACGGATACGTAGACAGACGGAGTTGCAGACGGATGGAGATGTAGACGGATACGCAGATAGACGGATACGCAAACGGACGGAGACGCAGACGGACGGAGATGCAGACAGATGCAGACGGACGGAGGCGCAGATGGATACGCAGACGGATACGTAGACGGATATGCAGACAGACAGATACGCAGATGGACGAAGATGCCGACGGATACACAGACGGACGGATACAAAGACGGATACGCAGATGGACGGATACGCAGACGGACTGATATGCAGGCGGATAATCAGACGGATATGCAGACAGACGGATACGCAGAGAGACAGAGATGCAGACCGATACGCAGATGGACGGAGACGCAGATGGACAAAGATGTAGACGGATACGCAAATGGACGGATACGCAGACGGATACGCAGACGGACGGAGATGCAGACGGATACACAGACGGATACACAGACGGATACTGAGTGTAGCTAAAACTAACTTGTTTAAGGGTAAATATGCTACAATCAATCGTACATCACTCTGACATTGAACCGGGGTCCCACTAGATGGGGATCAAGATATTGATGATGTGTTAGATAATAGTGTAAGTAGGCAGCTGAACAGGTGGGGCTGGGAAAATGGGCGGAGACGTAGAAGGAAGAAACATCACAGCTTTTAATTAACAGCATATTTTATTTCCTTTCCCGACAGTATTTAGAAAGTAAACACACGGAATAAATACAAATTTAGAAAGCAAGAGATTTTAGCTGTTCTCTCACAGCGTGGTTGTTTTCATGTCGCAGACCCCACCCAGAAGCCACACTGCAATGAAACACCTAAGACTGGGCATGCAGATGCTGAACCCTAACCCCAGTTACAGACACAGAGGATGGACAGGCACACTGAGAAGACGCATCGAAACATCTAGAAACACCCGAGGGAAGGAAAACAAAAACATCTATATACACCAAGAATAAATAAAGAGAAATCAGAGACAAATCCACTGTACAGATACAGAATGTCCCACTTTACTTTCCACTCTCATCATCCTCATCATCCTCACCGTCCACAGTTAGGTTATAGTACAGTACAACGTGGGGCGTCACCAACAGCAGATTGCACCATTTACAGTGTTACAAACAGACATAAACCCAGTGACGGAGTTCCCTCCCAGTTTGTTCACGATAAGGCAGGAAACAGCAGAGCTCTTTAGATCCCGTCGGACCGCCGGGCATCACTGAGTCGGGCTGCCTCGCAGTGTTCTGATAAAGTCCACTCTACTTCTGGTGGAGTCCTATGGTTTGGCACAGAAGACGGGTTAGATTGAGTCCAGGAGAAGCAGATGTTCCACGTTGTCCAGTCAGCTTGCTCGTTATAACGTTTCATCCAGGCTTGGCAAGGGTGTGTGAGGACTGATGTCCAGGATGTGGGATCCAGGAACCAGACCATCTCCTTCAGGAGGACGGGAACGGTGCTATCTGACTTCCAAGCAGTCCAGGTACTCCTGGGCCAGGTCATAGCAGAACCGGTACTGCTCCTGGGAATAGGAAACTCATTAGCTGGATAGAAGATTTAATAATAATTTAATTTCATTTATACCAAACTAGACAACTTGTGACTTTACAGATGGTTTTATGAAGAATTCATTCATGTCTAGAAGCATCCTGCAGGTAGGCTGGCACACCTGGACCAGAAGACTCCAGGACTGCCAACAAATACCTTCACCACAAGCTGGGATTTTTTACATTTCAGTTTTATCATGAAAAAAGGGGGAAAAGGTTTTGTTAATGAAAGGGAGTGCTTGTCCAGCCTTAGATGAGGAGAGTTAGGGTTAAAATCAGAGAAGAAGTCCTGCTTCCTCACCATCGTCTCCACCATGTTTGGCTTGGAGTTGCGCAGCGTTTTGGCAGCGAAGAAGACGTCCACCACGCTGTGGTGACGAATCATTTCCAGGATCATGGTGGAGGCGCAGAAGGCTCCACTGCGACCGCCGCCGTTCCTGCTCCGGTGGAAACAGAGACGTGCAGAGACAGAGCAGAGCACACATGAGTGACCCAGCAAAGCTGTGCAGCAGCCTCTCTGAGAGGGAGCTGCAGTGTGAAATGTCAGAGTCTTACTGAGCAGACGAAGAAAGCTGTCAGAAAAAGGCCAAGCAGCTTTCTCATTAAAATACAGAGAGCAAAGTGCCCTCCGAGGGCAACAAGAACGCAAGCACACATAAGCGTTGGTTCTTCTGAGGACATAAAGACTTGATGTGTAACCACGGCGTGTTTTCATGACAGCTTCCAGGTGAAGAGCGAACAATGTGAACGTGTGCCGCGTTCCTGACACAGTTTCTGAGAAGCTGGAGATTCAAATTTACTTTTCTAACAAATTAAACTTTAAATGATCTAATGAAAAAGTCAAGAGAAGAAGAAGCAGATGCATGTGAATAAAGCAGCGAGTGTTTGGGCGGATCAGAGATGCATGATGGGAGGGAACTTACAGGCAGTGGACGACGGTGCGGCCCTCCCCACTCTCCCGCTGCCAGTTGTGAACCTGAGCCAGAAGGCTGAGGAAGGCTTTCCTGGAGTCGGGCACGTCGCGGTACGGGGACCAGCGCAGGAACTGGAAGTGACGTAGCACCAGCTGGCCCTCCTGAAGCTGCGCAGAGGAAAAGAGGACTGATGTCATCTCCAACCTGTTTATCTGCTCATCACAGGAACCAGGTCTGCAGCTGGTTTTACTGCTAAACTCATATTATTAAATCAAGCACTAAAGCTTTAAATGTGGTCCCAAAAACATAGTTTTATTTGGGCTTTCGGGCCCCTGCTGCTACAGCACTGCTCTACCGAGGCGTCGTCGCGTGAAGGAGAAGCTGAAGAACATCTGTAGAATACCTGCTGGGGACAGAGTCTATCGGTGTCGGTCTCCTCGGGATCCTGCAGAGAGGTCGTGTGGAAACCGTTTCTGACATGGTGTCGATCATTAGGGACTGAGTGGGAGTGGTAAAGTGGGCAGGAACAGGGGGGTCTAGACCACTGCGAGGAGAAGCTAAAGGGAGGCAGGAGCTACGAGGATTCGACATGAAAACAAGCTAAAGAAGCAGCTGGAAGCATCTAGAGGAGGATCTACTGAAGCTCGATCACAATGACAAATACTCCAGTCCCACTTAAAAACAGAGACTTAACACCTGTAGACTGCAACAACTAAAGAGCACTGTACTGGGTTATTTAACAAGTTTTAGCACATGTGGATACAGCTGTTTTGCTCAAAGCAGGAAATTATTCTGCATTTATTCCCACTACTGTGAGGACCAAATGCCAGCTGGGAGCTAGGAGCTGGGTCCAAGTGTGAATCATTACACCAGCACCAGGCGTCATTAACCCTCTTAGAGATCTAAATAAAAATGCCACTGGAGCACATCTCTGCTGAGACAGGACTGCGGTCGGCGTTTCCACCATCTCCAACATTAAAAACAAAGGCAGTGTGGGCTCATGCCAAGCCAAAGCCAACTGAGTGGACGTTTAGATGTAGCCGGGCTAATATCAGGAAACTAGCTCACGCTAGCTAATAAGCATGCTTTTCCTTCTATTCCCTTCCTCTCTCCGTTCATATGATGAAAGACTAAACTTTAAAAAATGGATCCATATTTGTTCCTTCCTTAGTTTCTAGCTGCTCCGATGTTAACTTCTAACATGCTAAAGTAAAGTCCTGTTAGCAACGTTAGCTCTGCTAACTTTGCCAGATAGCCAACCATAACTTCTGAAAGGATAAAATAGTATGCTAGGTCAGTGTCCTGCATGCTAACTTAGCTTAGCATGGTTGAAATAATGGAATTTAGCTCCACACTCAACACTATAAAGCTTTTGATGAATATGAGTTTTATGATGCTAACTGAGCTTCCCCACGCTTCTGAAGTGATCACCTGCTTTGATCTTACCATATCATACAATATCTTTATTTGTTAGGCTAAATGCTAACCGATGTAAAGGAGGTTATTAGAACCGCTGGGTTGTCTGCATTTTTTACCAGGTTTAGAGGAATTATTGGTTCGTTGCAGCCTTATTGGGACTCCAGCAACGTGGGGGCTGAGTGATGTTCTGGGGAGTGAAATGGTAAGACCCTTCGTGGTGGTCTCTGATAAACCCGTCCACGTAGTACCGAGCATTTCCTGCCGTGGTATAAAAGAAAGAAGCTTTCCTTCTGCAGTAAAGACGATGAAGGGAGACAAACGTTTCCTGACCTCAACCCTACTGAGAACCTGTGGAGCATCCTAACCCATCCTTAAAAGACCTCCAAACAGAAACTCTGGTCTCGTCCATGAGATCCAGACAGAAACTATTCATGGACTTCCAGGCTGAGATGAGAGAGATGCTAAGATGATATCAGAGAAGGTTTCCATGGTAACATAGAACTGGCTATGTAATGAAAACATACGACAGGTAAACATTTTCAGTTCTTTAAAACTTACTTAATGTTTTGAACCCTAGATTCCGACTTATTGGGAAAAATGCTGTTTTCATCCTGTGTTTAATAAAATCCAGATTATTACAAAACCTAATATAAGTTTTGATGATTAAAAATCATGATTTATTTAGGAGAAATGAACAAAAAACAGCGGGTGCAGAATAAATATAACAAACCTGCTGTCCAGATAGGGAGTAAAACTAAGGACAAGCATCTGAATCCACCTACCCGAGTAATGTTCTGAACCCGGAAGAGACGGATAATAACGTCATCGTCGGCGGTCCTGGACAGGAGCTCCACCGTCATGGGTCCGAACTGCTGCAGTCCCGGTTCAGGCCAATACTGCAGACAAGGCTGGCGGGAGGGGAGGGCAGGTAGAGGCAGGTCATTAGCCACGCTTGCTCCAGGCAGAGCAAATCATTATGTCAGCAGTCAGTGAGGGAGAAGTCCGGAACAAGACAGCAGAGACAATTAGCTTAAATGACCATGATTACACACAAATAGCAACCGTAAATTAAATGAGCAAAGAAAACAGCCCATTTATGAGCAGGAAGAATCCCTCACACCAAGCCACCGCCACCCAGGCTCCATTATTCATGATCATCACCATTAGCACATTATAAATTAATGGAAGGAGACCTTGGCCGTGTGTGGGAGACAAACAGGAAGTGAGCAGAGACGCTCTCCCATCATGGCTGCCTAAAAAACACAGCACCCCCCAGCAAAGGGACGGGGGACGTGTTGACATGCTGACATGTTCTGCAGCGACTCTGGGGATGAGCAGACCCCTGCAGTAGGAAATGATAACCCTGACAGAAGGGTTTTAACAGGTGACATTGAGCAAGAGGGGAGATAAATATTTATACATCCAGACAGGAGGCAGACAGCCCAAACTCAGGAGGACAAGCTGACTGAGGGTGTGTTACAGGGGTGAACTGCTAATCCACTGGCAGCCAGAGAAGAAGAAGAAGAAGAGGAGAGAGAGTGGAGGAAGGACGGGCTGCAGCTGACAGGCATGGTGGAAATGTCGGGCGGGAATGAGACATGACACGGTGACAGAGCGGGGACAGGGAGGTGGAAGAACAAACCTACGCATGAGCAGACTTGGAGGGGAGCGATAAGGACGCCTTAATGGCGTGACAGCAAATTAAACGGGCAGTCTGAATGCAGAACTGAAGCTCAGTGGCAGGAAAGCAGTGAAAGGGCAGACCCACTCACTGTCTGAGCCACATGTCTCATTGGAAGGGAAGGGGGGAGACGGAAGAAGTGCTGCACTGAGCTGTCCCCAGGGTGTCATAGACGGTACTGTGGGAAGGCCTTTAGCTTTATCGAAACAGGAAAACTGGAAATAAGTGCAGTTCTATGGACAAATCTGCAAATATAAATGTTTTGGTATGACATCGACAAGCTTTATCATCACTTAAATAACCTCCAGGAACAGTTTTCCAGGTTCCTTGAAGGACTTTCCTTGAAGGAAGTCCTTCTTTGGATATTTCTGCCTTTTGTTTCATTGTCTGTCCAGATGATCCAACACTGCCTCAATAATGTTGAGGTCCATGTTCTGTTGGAGTTTTGGAGAGGATCCTTCCCTCCGTTGGGACTTGTTGAGGTCCGGGTTCTGGGGCTAATCCGGCATCGTCTTTACCCCGTCTCTTCTCTGAGATCTCCCCTAACGACGGCTAATCCGGCATCGTCTTTACCCCGTCTCTTCTCTGAGATCTCCCCTAACGACGGCTAATCCGGCATCGTCTTTACCCCGTCTCTTCTCTGAGAT
>JBAMHW010000019.1:3337174-3353035 GCA_037177495.1 Rhadinocentrus ornatus | reverse complement strand
CTATCTGTACAATGTTTACCTCTAACTTTACAATGTTTAACTCTAACTGTACGATGTTTACCTCTAACTGTACAATGTTTACAGCTAACTGCACAATGTTTACCTCTAACTGTACGATGTTTACAGTTAACTGTACGATGTTTACAGCTAGTTGTACAATGTCTACAGCTAACTGTACAATGTTTTTATCTAACTGTATGATGTTTACCTTTAACTGTATGTTTACAGCTAACTGTATGATGTTTACAGCTAGTCGTATGATATTTACAGCTAACTGTACAATGTTTACCTCTAACTTTACAATGTTTAACTCTAACTGTACGATGTTTACCTCTAACTGAACAATGTTTACTTCTAACTGTACGATGTTTACCTCTAACTGTACGATGTTTACCTCTAACTGTCCAATGTTTACAGCTAACTGAACGATTTTTACCTCTAACTGTACAATGTTTACAGCTAACTGTACAATGTTTACCTCTAACTGTACAATGTTTACAGTTAACTGCACAATGTTTACCTCTAACTGTACAATGTTTACAGCTAACTGTACAATGTTTACTTCTAACTGCACACTGTTTACCTCTACCTGTACGATGTTTACAGCTAACTGTACAATGTTTACTTCTAACTGCACAATGTTTACCTCTAACTGTACGATGTTTACAGCTAACTGCGATGTTTACAGCTAGTTGTACGATGTCTACAGCTAACTGTACAATGTTTATCTCTAACTGTATGATGTTCACCTTTTACTGTATAATGTTTACAGCTAACTGTATGATGTTTACCTCTAACTGTATGTTTACAGCTAACTGTACAATGTTTATCTCTAACTGTATGATGTTTACCTCTAACTGTATTATGTTTACAGCTAACTGTCCGATGTTTAAGGCTAACCGTATTATGTTTAAAGCTAGTTGTATGATGTCTACAGCTAACTGTACAATGTTTATCACTAACTGTATGATGTTTACCTTTAACTGTATGATGTTTACAACTAACTGTACGATGTTAACAGCTAGTCGTCTGATGTTTACAGCTAACTGTACAATGTTTACCTCTAACTGTTAGATGTTTACAGCTAACTGTATGATGTTTACCTCTAACTGTACAATGTTTACAGCTAACTTTACAATGTTTACCTCTAACTGTACAATGTTTACAGTTAACTGCACAATGTTTACCTCTAACCGTACAATGTTTACAGCTAACTGTACAATGTTTACTTCTAACTGCACACTGTTTACCTCTACCTGTACGATGTTTACAGCTAACTGTACAATGTTTACTTCTAACTGCACAATGTTTACCTCTAACTGTACGATGTTTACAGCTAACTGCGATGTTTACAGCTAGTTGTACGATGTCTACAGCTAACTGTACAATGTTTATCTCTAACTGTATGATGTTCACCTTTTACTGTATAATGTTTACAGCTAACTGTATGATGTTTACCTCTAACTGTATGTTTACAGCTAACTGTACAATGTTTATCTCTAACTGTATGATGTTTACCTCTAACTGTATTATGTTTACAGCTAACTGTCCGATGTTTAAGGCTAACCGTATTATGTTTAAAGCTAGTTGTATGATGTCTACAGCTAACTGTACAATGTTTATCACTAACTGTATGATGTTTACCTTTAACTGTATGATGTTTACAACTAACTGTACGATGTTAACAGCTAGTCGTCTGATGTTTACAGCTAACTGTACAATGTTTACCTCTAACTGTTAGATGTTTACAGCTAACTGTATGATGTTTAACTCTAACTGTATAATGTTTACAGCTAACTGTATGATGTTTACAGCTAACCGATAATGTTTACCTCTAACTGTATGTTTACAGCTAACTGTATGATGTTTACAACTAGTTGTATGATGTTTACAGCTAACTGAACAATATTTACCTCTAACTGTATTATGTTTACAGGTAGTTGTACGATGTTTACAGCTATCTGTACAATGTTTATCTCTAACTGTACGATGTTTAAAGCTAACTGTATGATGTTTACCTTTAACTGTATGATGTTTACAGCTAACTGTACGATGTTCGAAGCTAGTCGTACGATGTTTACAGCTAGTTTTACGATGTTAACTTCTAACTGTATTGTGTTTACAGCTAGTTGTACGATATTTACAGCTAACTGTACGATGTTTACAGCTAACTGTACGATGTTAACCTCTAACTTTACAATGTGTACAGCTAGTTGTACGATGTTTACAGCTAACTGTACGCTGTTTACCTCTAACTGTACGATGTTTATGGATAATGGTACGATGTTTTTAGCTAACTGTACGTTTACAGCTTGTTACACAATGTTTATGATGTTTACCTCTAACTGTACGATGTTTACAGCTTGTCGTACAATGTTTACAGCTAACTGTATGATGTTTACCTCTAACTGTACGATGTTTACAGCTAACTGTATGTCGTTTACCTCTAACTGTACAATGTTTATCTCTAACTGTATAATGTTTACAGCTAACTGTATGATGTTGACAGTTAACTGCATGATGTTTACCTCTAACTGTGCAATGTTTACAGCTAACTGTACGATGTTTACAGCTAACTGTACGATCCGTATCAGTGTTTTCACCTCTGCATGCAGAGAGAGCAGCATGTGACAGGAAGAAGTTTAGCGGCAGGTCTGAGTCAGAGGGAAATTATTGAGTGTTGACTGAGTAAACAACGTTAGAAGGGAATTACAGCCTGTACGCAGCATCAGGCCGACATCAGAGAGACGGTGCGGCACACATGCAGATGGCAGGGCAGGGAGATGCCGCGACAGCTACAGCTGATTGTTCCTTGCAGTCGTGGGAAAGAAAGAGTTGGTGGTGGAAATCCAGATGTGAGAGTGATGCAACAAAGGCTTCTTGTTGTTTACGACTTCAATATTCATCAGACTCATTTTCATATGTCAGCTGGCTGCTGGGGAGATGGGAGTGAACACTCACCTTGAGTGGCGATGAAGTGGTTGGATCGCTGGTAGCCCTGTGTGACAGAGTGGAAGGAAGAGAAAAAGACATGTGAGGGAGTCAATAATTACTAGAGCACAGGATGAAATGAGACTCTGGGACTGGAAGTCTCATTCCACCCATCTTATCCATTCATTCTTTCTATTTTCAGTGTCCCAGTCATCCCTTATTCATCTGGTTTGTTCTCAACACTGTGCCTTTAACTGATGATCTCTGAAAGAACTAATCTACACCACGGCTGCCGATGCAAACGGACACGTTTGACCAGCCAAATCGCTGTGGACAGCATTTAAGCTCTGAGTGAAGAATGGCGCTTGAGTTGTAATGCACAGAGAAATGGCCTTAATTCCACCCTAACCCTTTCCCAGCCTGTCTCTGAGCCACATCTTTCATTATGTTCAGAGAGAGATTGCTGCATTTCAAAGCCCATGTGCAGAGCTTTGCATGCAGCCTGGGCCACTGATTAAAGGCAGACTGACAAGTGAAGGACCTTCAGGTCTGGGAGTAATTCTACCTGAGTGACGCTGACTGAGCTGGCTGGCTTCTCTCCGCTCTGCTTGGCGCCAGTGCAGCTATGATACAGCGTGCGGGGACCCGGGAGGCTATTAGTGCTGTCCAGACCTCCACCAGGCCGAGCCTCGTGTGCTGAATGCAAAGCAGCCAACTATGATGGATCTCTTAAATCCAGACGAGAGAATCCCCTCATCAGTCATGACTAAACTGCTGTATACGCTCAACATTTGTACAAATACTCCCCCCCCCAAAACTCAACCAGGCAGCAACACAAATTACATTCATATGTGTCATGCTGGAGGCAGAAGCTGAGATGGATGGCCATCACTTCAAAAGAGCGCAACAACCCTCATTCCAGCCAGTTTCCCGTCTGTCACCTTGGCAACCCTCCAACAGCAGGCAAGCAGAAAACAAGGAAACATCAACCAGGTGAAATCACAATGAATTAAAAAGAAAGAAAAGTAAAGCATGCACATGAGAAATGGAGGGTATATCAGTTCTATCTGGACAGAAAAAGAAGCCTTGGTTTCTTTTGCTTTGACAGATTCTGTCTACAGCTGACGGGAACTCTCACCTCGCTGCGTGCAATGAAACCAGCTCATATCCATCCTGCATCTCAGAAATGCTGTGAGGACTTTCTCTGAACAAAGTTTAACTATCATTGCTGAGGAGGACATCAGGGGAGGTGTGAATCTATGACAACTCCGGCAGCTTCTTTCATGGCTTTCTTGTTCCAGATGTAGCAGAACTACGGGGTCAAATAACACTCAAATATAGTCTGAGCTCATAAATCAATGTTCACAGTTTATTCTCAAGGCTTCAGTTGTACATGACGCTTCGTCACCCTGTGGTTTAATCTGCCTGTGAAGTTGAGATGTGTGCTGTAAACTCCTCCACACTCCAAAGGTCATGAGAGAGATGTAGTACAAGATGGCCAGTACTGCCAGAATCTCTGCAACAGGCGGGTCGTGCTGTGTGAAGGTAAAGATGCATGAAAACTTTTGTTATCTGCTTCGAAAGATGCACTCGGTCAGCTTCTACTTGTCTTTTCTCCCCAGAGATAATTGGGCCATGACCCACCTAGTGCTCACTGCTTCACCGTTGAAGTCCGGTCCTCCAGGTCTAGCATCCTGCAACTTTTAGATGCAATCTTGTTTGGGGGACTTCTGAAACAGTGAACGCTGAGGAATGCTGCATGTTTGTGTGTCCATGTGGGAGAAATGAACCACGCTCAAACAATTGTAGATACAGTCGTTGCATCTGTAGTACAAACTGCTCCCGATCAGGTGAGAGAATAGTTGTTATTCCAGTAATTCATTACTCCATCGGAAATAAGGAATAGTTTACTCTGCATGCATTATTGTCTCTCCAGTCTCCGGGCCAGTATTGGTTTTGCAATTTCATAGCCCCTCCTCCTGGAGGAGAAATCATGTGACAGGAAGCAAATACTTCTGGGGTAACGAGTAATTAGAGTAGTCTAGCGTGTCACTTTTTCTTAAACAATGTTTTTCTGTGCTACTAAAAAAATTTAAAAAATTAGGAGTATACCGACTTCTCCAGGGACCGCTACACCACTGGTACCAGGTCTACTTTTAATTTTCCGTCGTAACCCAGCATTGTTGTAGAGGTACTGGCAGATTTCACCGACCCCAATCATGAAGCAACGGCCTGTGGTGCTGTAGATAACCCATGTTGATGTTATCCATCTTCAAAATGGATGGATAGGTGTCAACAGTTCATCAGTTTAGGGAGGAAAATAGACTAAAAATGTGCAACTTCAGAGTAAAATGCAGCGTGCTGAGTTTCTGGTTTTCTGCCTTGAATCTGTGAACAAAAGCACTTTAAATGTGTAATTTGGCTTTTTATTTTCATTTCCCAGGGTGAAATTTACAACTAAATAATTCTATTAACAACATTTTTGCTTATTTTTTATTTCAGCTACAAAATGCACCATTTATAGCTTTAAACACAGCTGTGACCCGTCATTGTCCAGCGTCGCCACGTCCAAGTCGGAAAAGTTTATATTGAGAAAACGTTGAGTGTGTTTTAACACACGTGTTTAACTCAGCTGGTGGAGATGTCATCAGTCTTTCACAACAAAACCAAGAGACCTCTGGACCTCCAACATATGAAGGAAATCAATAATTAGCAAAGGTCATGCCAGCGGAGGCAGGAGCAGCACTGTGCTGACCAATCAGAAGCCAGATGGAGGTAAATGAGCTGATGTCACATTTTTAGTATAAACATTTCTTAAATCTTCTCTAAGTGATCAAAACTGAATTAAAGTGGAATTCCTGCTGCGCTTAACGAAGATGTAAATATTCAAAAATGTAAAGTAATGATCTTTACAGCCTCCTGATTGGCTGTTAGCTTTTTAACTTGCTACCCAATTAGCAATTTGGAGCAGATTTTTTCCTTGTGCATTCTCATCTTTCTAGCTCTCAGCCCCCCTAACTAAAGGTTTCTAGGTCATTTTCAGCTGAAATGGACAGATGTGCAGTCATTTAAAAAGCTAACAACAGAACCATCGTAGCTAATGCTACATGCTGATCGAATGCTGAGTGTCTGAAAGTTAGCTGGAGCCAGGAAGGCTACAAAAGCTAATGAGCTCTTTTCCACGTGCGAGCAACAACCAAGAAAGGCGCTAGTAAGATGTCAGTGCGAGCAGAAGAGAAACGTAGCAGACTTCCAGGCCTCAGCCTTCAACAGACTCTGGCTACCTAGCATGTTACTGCTAGCTGCAAAGTTTGCAGCTCATTCTCGCTGCATTGGCATCATGCAGTCTGCTGACCCCCTGGGTCATTTATAGCTGTGTATGTCTGGTATGTAGCGGTATATACAACTATTTTCCTTAACATACACAGCTAGCTGTATTTTAAAAACCTACCTAGGAAACAGAGTCCTCTATGAACCCAGACCTGAAAGTTATAACTGCAAATATATTAAAATCCTCACCACCCCTCCATCCATGTGACGACCCTGTCCCCGATGAGTAAACGCCTTGTAAGGAGGTTTTCTCCAGATGTCCAGAGGCAAGAAGTGATTGATTAAATGGCAGGAATAGCTTGGGAATGAGTTTAAAAGCACCAGTCGCCACACCTTTCCATGGCACGTGTCGTCTGACTTAGCAATATTCTCCCTGTTCTCTGAGATCCTAACCTTTCTCAGTCTGCACAGGCTCCCTTCACTTCCAGCTCAATGTCACTGCATATATTTACACTGTTTCCAGCCTGATTATATGTATGAACTCCGACCTTATCTTTTCTCCTTTATAGCACACTATCAACCCTTTGAAAGGACAACCTGGCGCTAGGAAAAAGCTCCAAGTGAGCGTCGGACTACGGATGAAAGAGGACTAATAGAAAAAAAGTGATGCTGACGATGGAGAAACTCAGCAGCTCAAGGAGGACATGGGGAAGAAGGTCTGCCATTAGGAGGAGGCAGTGAGAGGAGGGAGCATGGAAAGGGAGAGAAGAGAAGCAAGGTACTTACTTCCCTGTTTATCCGAATCTAAGAGAGGCCAAAAGATGGGAAAGCGGAGGGGTGGAAGAAGAGAGAAAGAAGGGAAGCAGGGAAGGAAAGAAGAACTAGTTATTGAGATTGAAGATCAGGAGGAAGGGGGGTAATGGAGTGGTTAGTAGCAGCTTGCAGTGAGGACCTGGGGAGAGAAAACCGAGTTAACTGCCACACGACGTTCTGAGCTGCACTCGGATTGTTGGGGATGAAAGGACATGACCTTGGACTGCAACACGAGTCACCTCAGTGCTCCACAGAATCAGGTTTAGACTGGCTTCCCAGCCACAGGTCCTCGCCTGGCCCTAAGGGAAGCTGTCCCTCTGCTTTCAGCTGAAGCACCTGAGGATACCTGGTTGCCCCAAAGAAAAGGGATCAAAAGGACAAACTCGGGGTAGGAACCTCTGAGCAAGATAAGAGCTTCCAGTCTTTCCTTCACCGCCTCCTTTGCAATGAGGCTTGCTGGATAAATTCCTTAATATGTTTTTCCAGGTGCACTAACTGTGATTCCTGGATGCGTTTGAGGACAGGGGGGTGGAGTTTGAGCAGCTCTAGGACAACAAAGTGGCTTTTTGGGACCTTTTTCCATTTTAATCACAACTTTAATTTTACATTTGTTTGCAGCGCAATCATCTTCCCCTATGCTGTCTGGATTTGTCCTCCACGTCCCCTCAACCCCGGGATGTCCAGTCAGGTGAAGGAAAGGAGATGACAGGAGGTCTATTCCACCCTGGGATCGTGCTTTGGGATTAGAAAGTAAATCTGTGGCACTTTAAACGTGCGACTCGTTTCCATCCTCAAACGTGGCCAGTTTCACACCCCTGCACACTGACACCATCTCCGTTCTAAAGTTCCCATCCGAACCGCCGTCTCATCTGAACCAGAGTTTTCTTCAGCTGGTGACTCGTGCGTTTCAGCATCCTGACCTGCAAGTTAAACATCATGTCGTCCATCCAGCACGTTCCATTCGGTGCACTGGCCACCCTGAGCCGATCTGTGGTGAGTCTGAGTGATTCTCTGGCCCAGATCCGCCCATGTTCAGACATCTGTAACCCCGCTTTTATCCTGGTGATTGTTTTCATGCTTTCTTAGGCTGTTCTGTTTTATTTGGTTGCAGCACTTTGGTCACAGTTCATCTCGCTTACATGTGTTGCGACTGCAGCGTTGCTGTTAGAGAGGAGGAGGATGGGCAGCCAAACCTGCCAAATTACACCTGAAAGCTGCGCAGACAAAGCGGAAAATAGGAATGGTCCTTTAAGGCTATTCCAGAGAGACACGAGAATGAACCGCTATGCTGCGTTTCGGGCGGTAACAGAATTTAACATTTGAAGAAATGAAGCGTCCCCATCGGTCTGTAGGAACCTTCCTGGTGGTCTTGACTTCCAGAGCCATCACGGCAACTAGTGTCTTCCACTCGGAGCAACAGCAACCGACCCGACAGCGAGCAGACATGAAAAGCTTTGCTAGCGGAGTGCATCACGTCTTTATTACGTCTGTCAGCCAGAAACAAACGACCCTGCAGAAGACCTAGTTCATCCTTTAAAACCAAAGAGTTTGAGTTTTTGTAGCTTTGGTCTCTTCCTTGAATAACCTGGTCCGGGTTGACACGAGGGCGCTGCTGTAGATGGCTAACGTGGCCTCGCTCTGATGGAGCACTGAGGGAGCAGTGGAAGACGTGAGCTCTGGCCGCCGCTACTTCATTCTACAGAGACAGCGGATGAAGCACAGCACTCAGATCCTGCTGGTCCAGCTATTGGAACGATCTGGCTGCTGTCGCCACTGGAGAGGCCGCCTCACACTGAGCTGAAGGTCGGCGCAGAAGGAAGGCTTAGCAGAGTTGATCAGGGCCTTGTCACGAGGCCCGTCGCCTCCAGCTCACGGGCTCTTGTCGGATCTTTGGACTGATGCGTTCTGGCACGCTGACAGCCGGCTGCAGCCGAGACGAGCAGCGGCGGGTCAAACAACAATAAAATAAGGCAGAGCAGGAACAGAAAGGACAGAAACAGGTGGAGGAGAAGCAAGTAGAAAACAGAAGGATGGCTTTCTTACATCAATGTAGTTGGCGTTGACGTAATTGGAGCTGGGGTCTGCCAGCAGAGAGTGGAGCTTCACTCGATGGCGATCATCTGCAAGACGGAACAAGATTCAGTTAGTTTGTGTGATGGGATGCATAATGAGCCTCAGCGAGGAGCAGGATGGGGTGGGAATGTGGGCGGGATCACACAGGAAGGTCAAAACAGGGCTGGTGTGGTGAACTGATGCTGGTATGAGCGCAGGAGTTCTGGACTTGTTGAAGCTTATGGAAGGATTTGTTAGTGCGACCACATGGGAAGGAACGCAGTGGTTAACACAGGGAAGGACGGGGCTATGAACAGGTCGGTGGTGCGATGGAGGAGACGGTCACTGACGCGAGACTGGACTGACAGAATATCGGCCTGTTTTTTATCGTTAAGTTTAGGAGAAGCAGACTTTTAGTTCAATGAGACAGTGGGTAAGGCAGGAAGGTGGGACTGGGTTTTAACTTTCACTCCAGACATGAACACCTGGCAGCAGGTGTAAATACGTACGGCTGAGCAGGCTGTCGGTTCTTCCTTTGGTCTTGTCTTTCTTTTTTGTGACGTCCCAGCCATCGACAAAACTCTGCAAAAGCAGAAATAAGAAGCTGAAGAAGCCTCTGATACAGTTAACGTGAGACAGTCGCCTGCAGGCTAAATGAATTCATTAAAACATCACAATAAAATCTGCAGAAGAAGATCAGTAGGACAGAGTTCAGAGGTCATGTGATCATGTGCAGCAGACCGGCTGGTCCGATGGTTTAACCAGTCACTGAACTGGTTACTGGTTACTGGTTACCACCTCACCCTCACTGAACTGGTTACTGGTTACCACCTCACCCTCACGGAGCTGTTTCCTTCTCTCACCCTCTCAGATAGACGCTTTGGTTAGAAAAGCACAGCAGAGAATCCCTGCTGTTATTAGTCGTGTGTGATTTATTTATTATACCAGGCTGATCTACTTCCATCACTTCTACTGACTGGAAATTAGAAATGAAATGTCATTAAGTCCCAGAAGCCTGAGGAATCAGCAGGAAACCCAGGAACGCTCTGAGAAAGGAAGCTTTCAGTGTGTTCTGATGTCAGAGCCGACAGGTGCGACCAGCGGTGGCTTCATCACGCAAACACGGTTATCCTGAAAGTTATCCGCTCTTCGCTGGGTCTTCACTGACCTGAAGGAAATAAACAATTAAATAAAAGATGGACATCCAAACTACCGAATGGGCGCTTTGTTCAGATTTTTACCGATGCTGTACGTTTACATACGCTGTATGTGCAGGGAAACAGGAAATGTTTGTAATGAAAACATTACGTCATCAATCGGTCAGGGGGCTCAGTCACATTCTGAAGTGTTCAGACTACGTAGTCTACCGAGACTCCGAAGACACTTCCAAGTCCACTTGCCGTTGGTGAAATGGGACAGTCTTCCTAGCCGACGAGGATATTCCATAGCAGCAACGCGGGACGTTGAATGACTTCAACCTCTGAAAGGACTAACCCTTTAACGTCCATGATTATCGTGTGTTACAGAATTTTAATGCCACTCTTCCAAGTTTTCTTGCTCTTGCTCATCTTGTGTGAAGTGAATTCTGTGAGAAAAAAGGCCACAAAGGATCCAGCAGCCTTCGCTACAGGCCAACAGAGTGCAGGTCTGTAGGATTCAGGAGTGCCTTGCACGTGGGACAGTGCTTGGCGCACCACCATGACGTATGTAGCCTACGAATCTGCACGTGCAGACCCTGGACTGGGACACAGCAAGTCTTTCCTTTTCCTTCATGGACGCAGAGACGTTTATCCTGGAAGTGGAAGATTATCCTGTGGTTTCATGATCTCGCAAGTCCAGCTAGGCAGACTGCACTCGCGGCGTTCCATGTCTGACACGCTCCCGGTGTGGATTGTCCCGCTACGGAGGTCAGAACGAAACCGTGGCGCAACCTGAACGCGGCGCATACGCACCCGGTGGGACCTGGGGGCTTAAGCTCCCTGTACTTGTGGATTTGAAAACTTCCAGGTCCAAACAGGAGACAGATCTTTTAGTTTTCAGTCTCTAGTCCTGGGACCAGAAGCCAGTCTGGATGGGAGAGACTTAAAACCGACCTCTCAGAGTTTATATTTAACTTGTTGAGTTTCTTGACATCTATTGTACATGTTCATCTTTAACATTTTAACCCTTTTTTTAGTGTTTTTTTTCTTCTTTTCATTGTTGATTGAGGTCCAGGTTCTTGGGAGGATCCGTCCCTCCATTAGTCTCATTGAGGTTCAGGTTCTAGGGAGGATCCATCCCTCCATCAGACTCGTTGAAGTCCAGGTTCTAGGGAGGATCCATCCCTCCATCAGACTCGTTGAGGTCCAGGTTCTAGGGAGGAACCGTCCCTCCATTAGTCTCATTGAGGTTCAGGTTCTAGGGAGGAACCGTCCCTCCATTAGTCTCATTGAGGTTCAGGTTCTGGGGAGGATCCATCCCTCCATCAGACCCGTTGAGGTCCAGGTTCTGGGGAGGATCCGTCCCTCCATTAGTCTCATTGAGGTTCAGGTTCTAGGGAGGATCCATCCCTCCATCAGACTCGTTGAAGTCCAGGTTCTAGGGAGGATCCATCCCTCCATCAGACTCGTTGAGGTCCAGGTTCTGGGGAGGATCCGTCCCTCCATCAGAGTCGTTGAGGTCCAGGTTTTGGGGAGGATCCGTTCCTCCATCAGTTTAGTTTAAACCGGTTCTTTGCTGAGTTAGGAGCTGTTTTTATGTGTGAATGACTCCTGGACCAGGTCTAAGAAGCTTAAAGAAAAAAAGAAGGGATTCATCATCTGGACTGCGAGCAAAAAAAACTTCAAAGACCTCCAGAAAATCCGTAAAACTATTTTTAAAGACGTCTTCAAAACTTCACTAGGAACTCTGTCTCCATGGAGACCAAAAACAAAGAACTCATTTAGTGTTTTTCTGTTCTTTGTCCAGAAGTCGGCTTTAGACCCCAGCAGACAGTGATGACTCCTCAACCCCCCACCTCCGCCGCCTCAGATCGATAGCAGCAGCCGTGTGACCGGGAGGGAAATAACGGCTATGAAGTCTGACAGCAGTGCGCACGCTGATCGCCTTCATCTTGTTTATTTCTCCAGCCGATGGGAAGCCACATCAAGGAGTGAAAAAGCAACCCATATATTGATTTTGGTGTGGGGGTGATACCGGGGGGGAGGGGGGGGGCTTCCTGCAGGTGCATAAAAGGCTTCTGACAATGATGTTCAGGCCAAGAGGAGGAACTCTTAAATAGTCCACAAAGAAGCGCATTCTGTATCTGCTCCATCTCTGTAATGCAAATGAAGCCAAACTGCATTTTACTGATTGCTTATAAATATTAAATACCCACTTAAGTCCTCTGAAAGGAGACAGCAGAGGTCTGCGGGACTAAGGCTGATATAAAAGTGTTCATTTAAGAAATATCAGCAGTTTGGGAAGAAGCTCTGAAAATGATTCAGCCTCGCCTGATTCAGGGAGTCAGAGAGAAAACCTTACAGATCTGTCTGTTGATGGTAGGTGAGCATGATGGTTTTCAGCAACCGGCAGAGATCCCTACGACCTGCACCAGGATTTACTCCCTCACAGGCTTCATGGAGTCTGTCTGCAGGTGGAGAGGAGACATCTTCCCAGACTAAACAAGGCGTAGCTACGATATTCCTACAGGAAGGAAGCAAACCCCTGGCCTGATATCCATGACCCTGACTGATGAAGTCCGCTGTGGAGTCTGGTAAGACGTGGACTTCATGGTGGTTTTAATCCAGCACGTCCCACTGGATTAAAACCTGCAGAACCACCTCTAATCTGTGTTCTAAACATCACTGAAACCAGCGTAGCAGTGCGGCAGGAAGCATCCTGCTGGCACGAGGCCACTGCTGCTTTAGGAAAGTGGTACAAGCACATTGCTCCCTTCCCATAATCCACCCTGGTACTATGTTTTCTCCAGGTAACAACCAAATGATGGAGGGGAGAATGTGACTCTTCAGACCTGGGACCTGGACCACAAGGGTCACTGAGGTGAGTTTAGGACCAGCTGCACTGAACACATTCTGATTATTAATATCTACAGTTATGTTTATGAGCCCCAGCCTCCCATGATCCTCCACTTCTTGCATCTCATGAAGCAGGATTGTGAACAGAGCTGGTGTTATGGTGATGCTAAGACCCAGACGTATCTCTCATTCCTCACTGTTGCTAGTTCTTTTCCCCTGAATGTTCACTGCTTCCCTTCACCTGTCAGCGGTCAGTTCGTCGTGTCTGACTGGATGATGGAATGTTCCTCACCTCATACTCCTGTTTGAAGCCGTACCCCTCAGACGTCTTCATCTGGTTGATGTGCTGGAGGAGGTCGGCTACCCTGACAGCCGGGTGGAGCTGGCCCGTGTGGTATGGCGAGCTCTTCTTCCGACACTGACGTTGGGGCGAGCCCCCCAGTAAACTGCTGGACTCATTGACAGAGCTCCGTTGCTCATCTGGGAAAAAAAACAACACAAACTGTTCAAGGTGTGAGGCCATGAGGAGCAGCTGAAGGAGAAAGACGCCAGAGTTAGGGCTGAGATAAGGGGCGTTGCTGAGACATGGGGTCTGAGACGTGGGGTCTGAGATGTGGGGTCTGAATTGTGGGGCCTGAGATGAGGGGTCTGTGATGAGGGACCTAAGATGGGGGGTCTGAGGTGATGGTTCTAAGATGGGGGGCCTGAGATGTGGGGTCTGAGATGAGGGGCCTGAGATGGGGGGGTTTGAGACGAGGGGTCTGAGATGAGGGGCCTGAGATGGGGGGGTCTGAGATGAGGGGCCTGAGATGGGGGGGGTTGAGACGAGGGGTCTGAGATGAGGGACCTGAGATGGGGGGCCTGAGATGTGGGGTCTCGGATGAGGGGCCTGAGATGGGGGGGTTTGAGACGAGGGACCTGAGATGTGGGGTCTGAGATGAGGGGTCTGTGATGTGGGGTCTGAGATGAGGGGTCTGTGATGTGGGGTCTGAGATTAGGGGCCCGAGACGGGGGGTCTGAAACGAGGGGTCTGAGATGTGGGGCCTGAGATGTGGGGCCTGAGACGGGGGGGTCTGAGACGAGGGGCCTGTGATGTGGGGTCTGAGACGAGGGGCCTGAGAAGGGGGGCCTGAGATGGGAGGCCTGAGACAGGGGGTTTGAGACGAGGGGTCTGAGATGTGGGGCCTGAGACGGGGGGTCTGAGACGAGGGGCCTGAGAAGGGGGGTCTGAGATGTGGAGTCCGACTGATGCTGCAGGGTTTCTAAACAGAACAGAGGCTTCTCTGCTGAGAGCTGCTTGTGTTCTGGCCGAAAAGACACTACAACATGCTTGGACATAAAGATGGCTGCAGGTCAGGTAGCTGCTTTCTCTGGAGTCTACCCGTATGTTTCCTCGCTGTCTTACTTCGAGCGTTGCAGCCGTGCGCATCCATGAAGGAGTGGGCCATCCTCTCATCCTGCTGGAGAGTGCTCTGCTCCGTCATGCTGCAGTCCAAAGAGCTCAGCTTGCGACTCTTCTCCTGCCTGTAGGACATGGCCGCCTTGTTTATGGCCACCTTCTTCCTGCTGCAGAGATGCAGGCAGAGAGGTGGGAGGACAGAAAGAGAGAGCAGCAATAGAGGAAGAGAAAGGGGCAGAGTGAGACAGGCCAAGAGATAAGAGGGGGGGTGAGGAGATGAGTTAATACACTGAGAGGGGGACGAGATTGAAACCGGGGAAAAGGGAGATTTGGTGATAGCGAGATATTGTTGTTAGGGTTGGAAGAAGAGGAGGGTAGGGGAGGACTAGCTGATACTGGAGGATGGTGGGGGGGAGGGGGATGTAGAGCAGGAGAGAAGAGTAACTTACGGGTAGTAAGGGTAAGAATAGAAGTCCCTTCTGATTAGCATGAAGGAAAAGGAGGGAGAGAGAAAGAGAGTGAGGAGAAAAAAAAGGTGACTGGTGTATTCACATGGGCATCAGAAAGATAAATGGGGTGTTAAAATGTTCCCATCAAGGTATTAAAAAGAAGACCTGAATCCCTGGTCTGGTTTTATGCTGTTAGAGAGAACATTCTGGGAAGAGAAAGACTGAAATAATCCCCTACTCATTATCCATCTTCACTTTATGTACGTCATGAGGTGAAACTGTGTTTCTGACATCAGTTTTGACTCCGTCTGAGTTTCATACGTGTAACTTAGATTTAGTCGTAATAACCAGGATGTAAATATCATCAACCTTAAAACCAGCTCTGCTGGATCACCCGATCATGAGCCCATTACACCCGTTACCCTCTCAGCACACTCTAAATCTAAGCTGCCTGATCTGGTACATGCTGCTATGAAGGTGATGGGAGGACTGGAAGCCTCTCTACCCAATCCATCAATCAGAAGTCTGTACTTGTCTAGGTACTAGGTTTTATCAGACCCACCAGACACACTTCATCCTGAATATGAGCTCTTACCTCCTGGCAGAAGGTTCTCAGTTCCAAAAATAAGAATTCATTTGTCCCCAATTCAATCAACATTTTACACAATTTAAAGTGTCTTTTCAGGTCACGTAGCCATGTAGCACACGTAGCAAATATAGCACATGTAGCCATGTAGCACACGTAGCCATGTAGAACACATAGCCGTGTAGAAGGCTGTGGCAGCTGCAGGAAGTGACACTGGCTTCTGACACGTCATTTCCCGGTGAGTCCATTCTGTTGTTGCACGTTTACGGTGTAGCACGTTTACAGTGTGGCTCTCTGTTGTCAGCGGTAATCCAAGCATTAAATCACACATCTTTAGATTAATTTGTTTCTACTAAGAGGTTGAGT
>JBAMHW010000019.1:3318979-3333745 GCA_037177495.1 Rhadinocentrus ornatus | reverse complement strand
TGTAGCGCATGTAGCCATGTACCACACATAGACATGTAGGACACGCAGTAATGTAGTTCACGTAACCATGTAGTACATGTAACCATGTAGTACACATAGCCATGTAGAACAAGTTGCAAATGTAGCACATGTAGCCATGTACCACACATAGACATGTAGGACACATAGCCTCTGCGCTACAGTAATCCTTAGATATAACAGAGTAAAAGATGGTACATGTATGTTTTTTTTCACATTTTGCTAAAGGGCCAAATAAAGTCTTCATATAAAAAATAAAACTTTTGTCCATTATTTCTTGGGTTAGACATTGAAGTGTTAGAATGCAGCGCTGAATGCAGGAAAGCAGCATTTGCCGCTGTGCTGCAGTGCAGGATATCGCTGATTTTCCCGCTGATTACAGCTCACATCAACATCTACAGTAACACTCAGTTCATGCCGAGCACCCAGTATCTTGTGGCCCAATATAAACTCGTTTGTTCCTGTTGTCACCATGTGCTAGTCAAGTTCTCATTGTGCCTGTTAGATTGGTCCAGGGGTCTTATCTGTCCCTGCCTGCATCCAGGCATCCTCCATTCAATCTGCCTCCTTTCACTCAGAGAACATTCCTCACGGTGGAGTCGTCTCCCCTGTAAATGTATAAAAACAACCTTCCTAACCAATTACTAGCTCATCCACTGGCACCTCACAGCTGCTCGCCTCATGTAATTGAGTGGGCAATGGAATAACATGCCCCTTGATGAAATATTTCACACTCCGATGAGTGTTCCACCATCGCCCAGCGAGCAGGGAAGAATGCACTGCAGGTGCGATAGACTACCGAGGTAATTTGCAAGTGGCACGACGCCAGCGACTGCGGTGTGAGTGGGCTGCATGTGAATGTGCTCAGCCAACATGCAGACCTTGAAATTAAAGATGAGATGAACACAAAAGCTTGGCTGAGGCAGTGGTGGCAGAGTTGAGGATTAATGCTCTTCCATTCCACTAACTCAGGCTGTAATTGACTCCGATGGCGAGATGCTTTCCTGACTAGAACCTGCTACCAAGTGGGAAGGAGATGGATTAACCCTGAACAATAAGACCTGAAACCATGAAGTGCTCCATCAGCTGCTAACAGCCACTTACCCCTTCTTGACGATGATGACGATGGCCCCCAGCAGCAGGATGAGGACCACCAGGCCTCCGGCGCAGGCCCCCAGGATCAGACCCATGTCCTCGGCATGCTGGGACACTTCCAGAGCCCTCTTAGAGTCTTTACAGGCAGCTGGACATAAAGGAAGACAGAGAGGTGAGGAGGAGGAGGTGTAGTAGGGGCAGAACAGCACATTAATCTATGTTGATGCATGGACTCATCGATCAATGAGCCAATAGTATCGATCAAAATCTAAAATATTGATCTTCTTTCACACTAAGTTAAAGGTGGAAGCCGTTTGTTTTACTTTGAAATGTTTCTACTGGTGTCTGCAGTCCTCGGAAGCATCACCCGATCGCAGTGATGTCATTTATCAGCTGTTATTTGTGGGCGTGGCCAACCTGACAGGTCCGCCCGGGACATGTGAGAGTATGAAGACTCCTTCATCCAGAATGGGGTCCCTGGTCCACTTTCTGGATCCCATGGCCTCCATCTTCTGTGTTTGTCTGACTCAGTGGCGCGAGCGCTGTCCCGGCCATGACGTGGTTGCTGCGTCCGGTCCGGCTGATACTAATTCCTGGTGTCATTTTTCCTGCTGGGTCCTTCGTGATGTTCTTTGTCTTATGTTAAATGTCCTCTCTGCGTTTCCCACTGGCGCGGTATCTCGTCTATAGTGTTGCGTGGCCCGACGGGTCCATCAGGTTGGCCACGCCCAGGAATACCAGCTGATGAACGACACGGTCCAGCAGGATGCTGCTGCTGAAGTAAACAAACATCTTCCACATTAAACTTAGTCTGAGAGAAGAAGCTGTAAATATATTGTAAAGAAGACTAAATGAGTTCTTAGGGACTATCATGACCTAGAATCTACACCACCGTCGGATTCTTCTCACTTCCAGGTCAAAGCCTGGCAGGAAAGATGCAGCGTGCAACAAGTGTCCAGTCCCCTTTTAGTCCAACTAAACAGAAACAGAATGAGACTGAAGCAACTGTCTGGATGTTAGTCTGACTTTTAAAACCGGATTCAGCTGGTTTTAGTTGGACTCACACAATAATTCTTTGTTGTGACATCCTGAAGGGGAGCGAACAGCTGAGGAGAGACGAAGCTGCTCCTTCTTTCCTTCCCATATGTCACATTCACATTGCAATTTCTGTCTCCGCAGCCATCTGAGCCGGCCAACACCAGAAATCTGACTCATCCCAGCTTCCTCTTGTGCTGCATCCAAATCTGAAAATAATGAATTACTTTTCGCTACGCTGCCACCTCAGTGAGAATAAAACTAAATAATCACATAGGCTCTGTTTTGACAAGATTTGGCAACGTCTGCGTATTTTGGCAAAGCGAGCAGCTTCGTCTGGAGGTTCTTACTTCTGCTGGAGGAGGATAGAAAGCTCTGCAGAGCGGCAGAATGCCGAGTTGGGCTCGATATGGTGCGCACTGGGTATAGCTCCCAGCAAACAATACAGCCACGCAGGGTGAGGCACTGTGGGCCAGATTTACAACTCGCTATCGTGGTCAATTTCATTTTACCACAGGAAAAAAAGAAAAGATACAACTCTGGCCATCCACAGAAAATCCCCTGGCCTTAATAGAGGCGCACTAAAGATAGTGGGTGACATGTTTTACAACCATTAGTAATATCCTTGTGCTGGTCTGCAATTTATCAGCCGAGACATATTGCATTATGCTGGTGTGAGGGGAACGAGGACGGAGGAGTCTGAATCCTGCGTGGCCTGTGTGTGCAGCCCGAGGGACGCTGTGGAGAGTAGAACTCCTCTTCCTACAGTCAGGAAACCGCAGCCTCCATTCTTCTGTTTGTCTTTCAGGAAGCTAGAAAAGTCCACAGGCCAGTTACAGTAAAAAACTCCAGCAACAAGGTTGCTGCACCGCTCCGGCTTTCAGGCAGCAGCGTGCTCCCCATAGTCATCGCTAGTTGCTACGTCAGGCAGAGCAACAAGTATCTATGACAACTGCATGTCAACAAACTGATGACAACAAAGATGGCGTCTGCAGCGGTGCCCGGGCTGTGGACATCCTGTGACCTGGACATCCATGGGAAAGGATGTTAGAAAACACACCCGGACGGCTATGCTCACCAACATTAGCGACATTAGAAAATTAGCTAACGCTAACGTTACTAATTAGCAGTTAGCGATAAGTTAGCGCTTTTGACAACAGCCCTGATTGACAGGCCGTAAATAAAAGGCCACAAGACGGAACAGTTTTAGGATCATTTTTACATCCCTATTGATACTGAACAAACATTTCTGGGCGTCCTGCCGTCCTCCTGTCGCCATCTTTGTCGATGTATCTGGTGAATGTTGGTAAACCTTTCTTACCCCTTTGATATGCAGTTCTGGGTCATTGTTTGGAAGTTTGTGTGGCTTAGCCCCTCCCCTTCATCCACAAGAGAGCGAGATATTGTCCCCTCCTCTGAACAGAAGAGGGGACTCAGGGTTGGAACACTTTGTCTAATAGGTGCTCCTGATGATTGTTATATATATTGGTTATATATTTAGACAAATTGAGGAGGGGAAATAAAATAAAAGGAAGTTTTGCTTTCCTATAAGAATAAAGGATTTCCAGATAACTTAGACATGAACATGTATGTGGAACGAAGCATGTTTCAGATTGCATGTATCAAAATGTGCTAGAAAACTTCGACAAGTCAGAAACGTTTAGCTTGCAATGACAGCTGGAAAAGCTTAAAGCACCTACAATAGGAGACATGAATACTCTGTCTCCTGTAAGCATGATAAACATGCTGCAGCTGACCACTTTTCGATTTGCAGTAAATATCAGGGACACACGAAGTCTAAGACGTACCAGGAAGGTCAGGAAATAATCCCTGCTAGCTTTATGACGAGTCACCACATAGCAACCAGCTAGACAACGGGCCTCAGTCCACTTCTTGTTTAAGTTGGGTTTTAAATAGACGTTTGCTTCCCTACAAGTCAGAATTTGTGGTATGAAGAGATTGCTTCCAACTGTCAGATAAGATTTTAAGGAAACATTTCAAATGTTCCAAAAGGCAAATGTGGATGTCATGCTTCCAGAGCCGAGGAGAACAAAAAGCAGAGTGAGGAGCTGATCTGTGATGAACATATTCTCATTGTCTGGCCTCTCAAAGAGAAGAAAACCCCTCGCCCTCCTCAGCGGGGCTCAGCCCGGCGCTGGCATGTGTGGGACGCTGTTGAGAGGAAACGAGAAGCAGCAGGAAGGCTTCTAACACACCTCCGAGACAAATGTAACATGGGCAAGCCTGTCTCAGTAAAACAGCTCCCCTCGTCCACTCGGTGACTGCCGGCAGGCTGCAGGATTCTTCCGGGTTCAGGGAGAGGAGAACAACTCATCTGCCATCTTTCCCGAGAGGATGGATGGAAAAACGCCGCCTCTCTCGCTTCCCATCGCTGTTTGAACCAGATCAGTCTGTCTGAAGCAGACGCCCCTCGTTGCTTCCTCTCCAAGGGAGGAAAAGAAAAGGGGGGGAAACTGTTGGATTGTGGATTTCAAAGCCGTGGGAGTCCCGGAGGGGTTTACCAGAATGTTAGTGTCGGTGATTCAAAGGGAAGGGAATGACACCTTTTAACCCAAGTCTTTGTTGAGGAGAGGCAGTCTCACGAGCCTCCTCCTTGCAACAACAAGTCCACGTCAAAGCCTCCTGAGCAGCAGCCTGATCCAGGATACCTGGGAGCCTCAGACCTGCTCCACCAAGCTGAAAGCAGCGGTTAGGATCACGCCGCATCACCGTCGGAGAGACGGCAGCAATTGTCGTCATCATCATCAGTCTACTAGTTTCTCAGGGACCCCCGTGCTCTTTGGGGGACCCGGACCCCAGGTTGGGAACCATCGATGCCATACACACAAATAATCATTTAAATATGACTGAGATGAAGTGAAAAATCAAATGATCATATTAAGATAACAGCAAATATAGTTGGTGAGCGGAGCTGCATCAAAACATTTTACATTCACCACCTAACGTAAAAAATCCAGTAAATTCCGTCACCATCGTCATCATCAGTGAATTACGGCGGATTGATCCAAGTCCATCACTAAGTTGGAATACCAGCATTAAACTGAAACTAAAGAAAAATGTAGAAAATGATTTACCTGCACACGGAAGTTACTGATCAGCTTCAGCCAAATCCTTTTTAACCTAAAAGAGGTTTTCAGTCTGGTTTTACCATGGCAGGGTCCAAACTTCTCGTTTCATTATTATCCTAATACCTGACGTCTAACAGATGACACTAGCGTGAATAGACGTGGTGGAAAAACCACTTCCCTCTGGCATGAAGCAAACTAACAGATAGCGGAGGCCCGGTGTGACTGGGTGGAGCTGCAGGTTCTTACGTTTGCGAGCGATCCGGATGCAGTTAATCCTGGTCTCCTGTGGGGAAAAGACAAAGAACACACAATTAAAAAACAGTTAATTACACACAAGACTTCTGTTTTGTGATGAATATTATCCAGGTAACCTCTGTTACCCTCCCCTGCTCGGCTTCACTGATTGGCTCTTCATCATCCCGAGGCAGAAGAAGAAGCAGGGGAAAGCTGCATGATTGAGATTTAAGGAAGTAAAATCATCCTTTAGGGGTAATTATGCTAATTTCCGCTCTGAGATTGGAGTCATTTACCTTTCACCTAAAAAGGTGGCAAATTACCTAAAAACCTCAAGCGGAAATGTGCTTGAAGTGGGAGCTCACTTCCTCTCATCATCCAGAGTGACAGATAAGTCATATTGACTCCCACCCCGGGGGTTAGTAAAGCAGCAGCAGGAAGTGTGTCATGTGCCTTCCTGCGCTCTGTCAAGGTGGGCCTCCTGCGTTGTACCAGCCCATGCCAAAGCTTGTTAAAGTAGACATTTAATGTGTGAGCCTCCAGTCCTGTTAGCATGAGATGCACAGTACAGCCAAGGAGCCTCATTCCCAGGAGGCTGTTCACATCGCATTAAACCTGATGCTGCTACTGGATCCGCTCGTCAAATATGAAGCTGTTTCAATCCTAAAAGGATTCAGTTTACAACAGTGCTTTCATTTCCTTCTCCTACAGAACCAAGACCTTAAACAAGAGCTTTCTTCACACATGAAAAGCAGAGTGTAGATAAATTCTAACAAATAAGGTGAACGTGGGAAAGTGTCAGGTTTCCTCGTAGACTCATGATAATGATCCTGATGGATTCAAATAAGAAGCCAGAAAACCCGACAGAACGGTCGGGACATGTGATCAGGAGCCGATGGTGGTCATCGAGTCAGAACGGCCACATTAAAGACGCGATCCAACATGAGGAACTTTATTAATCCCAGCTGGGAAATTCTTCTCTGCATTTAACCCATCCTAGTTGCTGCCAGATTCCAGCACCCTGGGAGCAGTTGGGGGTTCAGGGCCTTGCTCAGGGACCCACAGTGGTTTTACCAGCACTAACGGCTACAGCTGCCTCTACAGGCCCAGTGCATGCTGGTCCTTCACCAGTAGCACCGTGTTTACACTCTGTGAGCAGAGACATAAAAAACTCCAGGTTTTCTGAGATAATTAGTTTTAATTTCAAATTATATGACTGACTCAGTTTCAGAGCCTTCGTGTAGGGTCTTACAGTCCACAGTTAGCATGTAGCATTAGCGTGTTGTGTTCACATTCTATATTAGCCTCTACTACTGCGACCTGAAATGTTCCTGTTGCATCCAAACAGCAGAAATATGGATGTTTTTTTGTTTTTAATCAGTGTACAAAGGGCTGGAGTCTAAAGCCTGTTCCATCCTCCACAAGAAGAGAGAAGGTCGTCCTTGTTGTCTCTTCCTGGTTTGGGACATCTTGCAACTTGTTCTCGACACACTGGCCAAGCAGCAGTTCTTTGGGGGCTCTGAGTAGTAGAGTGTGATTGGTTGGACTTTTGTAGTGGGCGTGGTTAACGTGGAAAAGCGTGAAGCCTAAAGTCTGCTGATGCAAGGCTAAACGGAAAGTTTTAATCAGCAGCTGATCCAGGTGGCGAGAAGGTAGGAAAATCAATACAACACATGGTGTATAAAGACCTGGCCACGTGCACAACCGTGCCACGTGCACAACCCTGCCACGTGCACAACCCCGATATGTGCACAACCCTGCCACGTGCACAACCCTGCCACGTGCACAACCCCGATATGCGCACAACCCTGCCACGTGCACAACCCCGCCACGTGCACAACCCAAAACCCACAAAGTTTCTTGTTATCTCGCTGAGGATGAATCAGACCAAAACCAACATTTTCTTGCGGCGCCGAGAACAAGACGAAAGTTCTTGCTTCTCTCGGAGGACGTAACGGCTTCGGTGTGAAAAATGTGGTCAAGTTGCTCATACGGGAAGCCTTCCTTCCTGTGAGCTGTGGCAGCTACACTCACATTTAGTCACCGCCGTACGTTAGGGCCAGATTTGGGCAGTTTTTGCTCTGTGGTAGCTTCTGGATGCAACTCTAGGTCCAGGATCCAGGTTCAAATCCCGGCCTGCTGCGTGACACCACCTTTGCTTCTGACCCGCTTCCCGCCCACCTACTCCTACTGTATAAAAAGACGTCGATGTAAGAAAGCTTGTGTGGGTGGAGGGCATGCATTAATGACTCATTGGTTTTATTTGGCATGATTTCGAGCTGAAATGCTCAAACCTTCCAGAAACAGAAGTTCAGGAGGTTAAAATGAGTTAAATATTTGGGTTTTATCAGTGGAAATGTATCATGACTTCCTCGTATGTTCTTCATTGACACAATATTTATATTTCAGCCCTCTAGTATCAGTTCTGAGTAACATTATAAAATGAAAGTGAGAGCACGTTGATTATAAACAACATCCACGTTTCTGTTCTCCTTTCTTACGGCCACGCAGGGAAACATGAGCTTGGGTGAATATGTGAGCGAAGACGTCCAGAATAAGAAGCTCTTCAGCTCCAGCTGCTTCACGGAACACGTTAGAGCTAAAGTTGTCATGTCCCGTCAAGGTGGCTGTTGTCGAGTCTGCTCCCGGTTTTGGTTCTAACTCTCCTCTCGTTTCAGGTGTCTTGTCCTTCCTGCCTTTCTGTCTGTCCCGCACTGATTGATCTCACCTGGGATCCATTTCCTCCTGTCTGTATATAATCTGTATTTTCCTTAGCCCGTTGCCAGATCGTTAATCACGCTTCCATGTGACGTTCTTGCTAGACTACCTGATCTGAATCCAATCCTGTCTTAGAATAAACTGTTAAACTTCTGCATGTCTCGGAAGTCCTGCTTTTGGGTCCCCTGCCTGAGCTCAGTCTAACAAAAGTAAGCTAACGCCACCTAGTTAATCCCTAGTAAAGAGGGATAAGGTTAGCTAAACAATAAGTATTCGAAAGTTGATGTTTATTAGCTAATGCTAATAAAGGCAGATGGGTGGAACATGAAATAAAAGACCAGTCTCCAGTCTAAATGCTACACGTGGATAAAAACCAGAGTGAGAAAAGTTTGTTTCCTACGTGTGTGTTCAGGAGAAACTGGATCCACCAATCATGCATCTTTTGCCAGAGCAGTGACAGCTCAGGGTCTAAACTTGTTTTATCCTCTTTCTCCTTCAGAAGCCTCCTGAAACACACGTAGAGCTTAAAGAAACAGTTGGAGATGAAAAGAAAAAAGAGAACATCTTTAACATGAATATGGCTGACTTTTTGGTCATTTATGGGAGAAGAACTACAAACAGAGGTCACAACAGGGAGGATCTCTTATTTCAGATCACCCAGGACCCCCAAGAGGACAAGGAGCCCATCATCTGATGACTCAAAAAGCTTCCTGCTGTTTAGAAACTCAGCGACCACCTGTTAAACACCTCATTAACATAAATATCCAACCAGCCAATCACACGGCAGCATGTAGACGTGGTGAAGACGACTTCCTGAAGTTCAACCTGAGCGTCAGGATGAGGAAGAAAGGGGATCTAAGAGACTCTGAACGTGGTTGTTGGTCTGAGTAGTTACTGGGATTTGCACCCACAACCATCTCCAGGGTTTCCAGAGATGGTCTGAAGAAGAGAAAACATCCAGGATCAGCAGAAGACCAGACCGGGTCCTCCTGTCAGCTAAGACCAGGAAACACTGGACAAGATAGAGAACCGTTGCTGGTCTGATGAGTCTTCGTTTCAGCTCCACATCCAGATGCTGGACTCAGACATCATGGAAACATGGATCCATTCTGCCTCGGATCAACGCTTCAGGCTGCTCTGGTGTGATGGTGAGGGGAGGTTTTCTTGGCCCACTTTGGCCCTTAGTGCCAACGTCTACTTACGTGATCTAAATTTCCTGTCAAGGTATCTGAAACATGAAGGGATGTGTGTGTGTGTGTGTGCTGCAGGATGACACGCCTCCACCGCCATCAGCGCGGTTCTTACCCCTCTGAAGTTGCTGGTAGCTTGGAAGTAGATGAGGTAGTTCTTGGTGGGGTCTAAAGGACTGTTCCAGTAGCCGTTGTAGGTGTGGTTGTCTCCCACGGTGAAGGGCGTGGCCTCTGGCAGGCTGCTGGGGGCCAGCTCCGCCGTGTAGTAATGCGGGGCCCCCTTGACCAGGGCCTCGTTGTGCGAGTTTGGAGTGGGGAAGCAGTCCACGGTGCCCAGCTCCCTCCTCCTCACCCGACGGGAGCCGTCCTCCTCCACCACCACCACCTGGTAGGCACTGGAAGAGGACGAAGAGGGACTCGGTGACCAGAAACACACTGAAGGAACACCAACGTAGCTGGTTGGAGAACCATTGCTTGTAACTTGTGCAGCCTTCCTGTCTGAGCGATCTGATCTGAGTTTCCACCTTCGACTTACACCCAAACACTCCATTTCCTAATAAATGAGTCAAAGTGTTGAGCCTTTTTTCTGTCCTCTAGATGGAGAAATCTACAAATCCCTTCCAAGCTTTCTTTAAAGACCGCCGTTTTCAGACAGTTCAATGACTTTCTCACATATTCGTCCATCTTTGCTTCACGGGCTTTTGTAGCACCAGTTAGCGCACTAGCCTTACCATGCCACCCACCTCACATCTGGAATCTAAAAAACAGGAATCATTATACATATATTTAGCTTTCCCACATACCTGACCAGACTGCATCAGCTGTATATCTAACCTGTTCCCTGAAGGCTTGTTGGTAGGCTCAAACCTCTCCTCCTACAACAGGACTGTCTCATACAGACTGTCAGGATTTAATGTTAATGTGGAGGAGTGAGCGCTGGCGTAGCCCGTACCTGACAGGAGCTCCTCGGCCCAGGGCAGGGCGCAGCAGCACGGTGATGGTGCTTTCCGACTCACTCAGCGGCGAGGGGATGTCCTCGTAGTCAAACACCGGGGCTGGGAGCAGAGATGTGGAGGAGAAAGCCCCGCGGTTAGGCCCCAGCCAAACACATGTAAACAAACAAAGCTAAGATCCTGCAGAAGAAGTTTCTAATTTCCCGGGAAATGTCAAACACGCTTTAAGATGTGGGACTTTAAACAGACTTGTAGCTTCACTTCTGCTTGAATATTTGAGCTTTTTCACCCCACATGAGAAGATAAAGTTAGCTATCTTCATTCATTACCCACACACATCCCTGGTGTATTAGTGCGTGGAGGCCTCCCACACAGAGCCATTGACTGATGATGACTAGAAACAGCAGCTGACTACAGAGAAAACAGGAGGATCTTGAGGTGTAATTAGGGCAGATCGCAGAGCTGCACAACCGAAGCAGAGCTCTGGGGACGAGAAGGTTGAGTGTTCCCTCCTTTGTTTACCACAGAAAGGGAATTAATTGGAGTATGTAGTAAAGCAAATGGCTATTCTCCCCTAGTACAACAGAGGACAGGAACGGTGGAGGCGGATGTTTCTGCCACCACGTAAAAACCTGCTTGTGTAACCGTGTGTCATCACTTGAAAACCACACACGAACAGCTGAGGTCTACTTTGCACGGAGCTGAGACGAAGAGCGCTTGACCCAGTGCACGTTCGCTGGTAAAAACCGATGAATTATGAAGAGGCTAATGGGCAGCTTTGCACTTTGATGCATGCTATCTGAACGGAGCAGGATCCAGCTGCCTGCTGAGCTCTTGTAGCGTAGCCAGGAGAGAGCGCAGGATGGTGTAGGAGGTGTAATGTATACACTGACAGGGCTCCACAGACCAGCTGCCAGCTAGCTGCAAGCTTAACACAGGACCACATGGACACAGGTAGTTTTAACAGAATGGAGGCTTTCCTGCTTGGTTCCTTTAAAAAAAAATGTTTTAAAGGTTGTTGGGAGCATACCAAACAGAATATCAAAAGGGCAATCTAGCCCCGCCTCTGAAGCCATGCTGGCCAATCAGAAGGCTGAATATATAAAATGACTGCTTCAGTCAAATCCCAAAAATAAAATAAAATAAATGCTGATGGTCTGTGCAGCCATTAAATAAATTGTGGCTTCTTCAAATTTGTTGTTTTCACTAGTCACACATGAGCTATACTGCACAACACTGCCCCCCAAGGCTACAGGTGGTACTGTCCCGTTTGTTACGCCTGGGGGAGCTTCAGCAAGGTTTCTGCAAACGGACCAAAATATGCACATACAGGATGCAGAAGACAGAGCGAAGGCTCGGTCCGCACGTATATTAGTATGCATATTTAGCATAGAACATAAGCTGAAGTCTACGTTCACATCTCAGGTCTAAATGCTCAATTACAGGTTTTTGCTGAGATCTGATTCTCTTATTGCGTGATTGTTAACTTTATAATCTAAATGCACCCATCATTAATGTGAACAGCCTACCAGCACAGAGGCAGATGTGACGTCACACACAGCACGCTGTGCTTACGGAGGTAAGTACGGATGCTACACATTAGCGTGTGAGTATCAGTTTAGATGGATAAAATGACCTTTCAGAGTGAGGTCACTCAGATATGAGATTTAGAGCCACGTATGAAAGTGGAATTAAAAGCATCAGATAAGGGCCAAGTTTGCCTGTAGTGAGAACATAGCTAACTGTTTATCTATATGTAAACTAGAGATCGGCATTTCAAGTAAATACCCCTGCTGGGGTGGGGGCATTCATACATAGAGCTGTATGCATGTCTGGTATGACTAAAATATCACAACAGCAGTTTTTGCTATCATTGTTTTGCTAGCATTGGACCTCAGTTTTGTTTAAGTGGACTTTTTGGTGGTTGTTGTCTTTAGCTATGCCGGTTTCTCATATTCGTACATCATAAGCATTAAATCTCAAAGCTTCACACACTTTGTAGCAGAGTTTTGCAACAGTAAATAGTTCTGTTGGTTTCTACTTGGTAAATTGTTGCTATCCTATGATAGCAGTGATACATTCCTACCAGTTGTTGGTTAAAACTAGAATATTGAGAGGATAGCACTTTAAACTACTCTACTAAAAACTTTTTAAAATTAAAGGACTTTATGAAAAGCCAAAAATTATTACCCATCTCTGAAGCAAATATGTCAAAGTGCTATTAACAAGATCAGTAGCAATCAATAAAATATGATACCATGTGATACGATGCAATATGATGTGCAACAATATGATACCATGTGATGCTATCCAATTAAACGCAATACAATCCAATATGATGCCATACGATCTGATGCATTAAAATACCATGTAATACGATACGATGTGATGCGATCCAATGCAATACCATCCGATACGATGCCATACGATGTGATGCGATACAATCCGATCCAATGCAATACAATCCGATAGGATGCCATACGATATGACGCATTAAAATACCATGTGATACGATACGATGTGATGCAATCCAATCCGATCCTATGCAATACAATCTGATACGATGCCATTCGATGTGATGCGATACAATACCATGTGATACGATACAATGTGATGCGATCCAATCCAATCCAACGCAATACAATCTGATATGATGCGGTGCGATATGATGCAATGTGATACAATACCATGTGATACGGTTAGATGTGGTGCGATACAATACCATGTGATACGATACGATGTGATGCGATCCAATCCAGTGCAATACAATCTGATACGATGCGGTGCGATATGATGCAATGTGATACAATACCATCCGATACGATACCATACTTTGTGATGCGATCCAATCCGATTCAATGCAACATAATCCGATACGATGCCATACGATGTGATACAATCCGATCCAATGCAATACAATCCGATAGGATGCCATACGATGTGATGCGATACAATCCGATCCAATGCAATACAATCCGATAGGATGCCATACGATATGACGCATTAAAATACCATGTGATACGATACGATGTGATGCAATCCAATCAAATGCAATATAATCTGATACAATGCGGTGCGATATGATGCAATGTGATACAATACCATCCGATACGATACCATACTATGTGATGCAATCCAATCCGATCCAATGCAACACAATCCGATACGATGCCATACGATGTGATGCGATACAATCCGATCCAATGCAACACAATCCGATACGATGCCATACGATGTAATGCGATCCAATGCAATACAATCCGATACGATGCCATACGATGTAATGCGATACAATCCGATCCAATGCAATATAATCCGATAGGATGCCATACGATATGACACATTAAAATACCATGTGATACGATACGATGTGATGCAATCCAATCAAATGCAATATAATCTGTAACAATGCCATATGATGTGATGCAATTAAATACCATATGATACGATAAGATGTGATACGATCCAATCCGATCCTATGCAATACAATCTGATACGATGCCATACGATGTGATGCGATACAATACCATGTGATACAATACGATGTGATGCGATCCAATCCAATCCACCGCAATACAATCTGATATGATGCGGTGCGATATGATGCAATGTGATACAATACCATGTGATACGATACGATGTGATGCGATACAATACCATGTGATACGATACAATGTGATGCGATCCAATCCAACGCAATACAATCTGATACGATGCGGTGCGATATGATGCAATGTGATACAATACCATCCGATGCGATACCATACTATGTGATGCGATCCAATCTGATCCAATGCAACACAATCCGATACGATGCCATACGATGTGATGCGATACAATCTGATCCAATGCAATACAATCTGATAGGATGCCATACGATGTGACGCATTAAAATACCATGTGATGCGATACGATGTGATGCAATCCAATCAAATGCAATATAATCGGTAACAATGCCATACGATGTGATGCAATAAAATACCATATGATACGATATGATGTGATACGATGCAATCCGATCCTATGCAATACAATCTGATACGATGCCATACGATGTGATGCGATACAATACCATGTGATTCGATACGATGTGATGCGATACAATCCAACGCAATACAATCTGATACGATGCGGTGAGATATGATGCAATGTGATATAATACCATGTGATACGATACGATGTGATGCGATCCAATCCGATCCAATGCAACACAATCCGATATGATGCCATACGATGTAATGCGATCCAATCCGATGCAATACAATCCGATAGGATGCCATACGATGTGACGCATTAAAATACCATGTGATATGATACGATGTGATGCAATCCAATCAAATGCAATATAATCGGTAACTGAAGTATAAAACTTCTTGGTTTGAGAAAACAAGCTATGCAGCTGCTAAGTGTACCAAAATAATTGCTGTAGTCATA
>JBAMHW010000019.1:3291844-3303673 GCA_037177495.1 Rhadinocentrus ornatus | reverse complement strand
CCCCCAGCCGAGGCTCGAACCAGCGACCTTCTTGCTGTGAGGCTGCGGTGCTAACCACCACACCACCGTGCAGCCACGGTGTTATTATTCATTATCACCAGAACACGCTGGTCTTCTCATGGCTTGTGATTGTCTGGTTTTATTTGCCGTCATTCAGACGTGTACAGACTGGCTGCTTCGGGAGCATCTGCGTTGCTGGAGTTTGTGCAGCTGGAACGTCGGCGGCCTGGATAATGGCGTCACCTTTTCTCTGGAACGCACCATCAAACACCATGACTTTTCTGAGGTTTGCTTCCCAGGGTGAGCTGTCTCATCCTAAACTTCATGTAGCTCCGCATCTCCAGGGTCTAGCAGCTTTGCACGGTTTAGAAAACTGTCCACACAGGACTGTAACCATGGTGAAACACCTCATTTCAGCATCCACTACCGGGGGAGGGGTAATTTCCCTTTATGATGTCACAAAGGGAAAGATCTCAGACTCACCTGTTTGAGCACGCATTCGCTAAAAAGGGGAGCAGGAGAGAGAGGAGGCAGAATTTTCTAATTCTTGGCCTCATATATGAGACACATGATGTTAGAAAACCTTTAGAAAGTGGACTTTGCATAGTAGGGGACCTTTAAATAAATAAAAGCTTGAAGAACAGTTTAAGAAAGGACGGTGATGATGTTTGAAGCCAGAAATATTCTGGTGTTTTGTTTGATTTATCTATGTTTTCCTGGGAGGAGGGAGGAAGTGTTACATTTTTATTGTGAAGTGTAACGGAGTAGGAGTGTCTTGTAGAAATGGGGCAGATATATACTTTACACTTCAGCCTGCTCCTTTTCAGACATGAACGTGAAGATGTAGATATAGTAAATTAAAGAACATGTTTAAAAGAAACTCTGAAAATGAAATGAACTCTGAAAACAGCTTACCTCTGACAATCAGCTCCCCGAAGTTGGACACGGCAGCGCCTCTGGGCGACAGAGTGATGCAGCGATAGAGGTCCTGCTCTCCACGCTGAGCCTCCAGCTGGAAAGTGGCCATCAGTCTCTTGTGGCTCAACCGCGACAGCGATGGGGTGTCGAGCACCACGCCGCTTCTCCGCTGACGTCCAGACAAAAAGCACACAGAGGGAAATCAGCCGGGTTTACTTTACGTCTATGAAAGAGATTAAAAATGGCCGTCTGGCTGAGAAGCAGCTTATTTGTGGCTGTCGCCAACTCACGCTCGTCACTGGTGAGCAGGCTCCACATCCACATGTTTGAGCTGGTTTAGGAGGAGAAGCACGGCGCTTATGTGTACAGTGAGTGCTGCCGCCTGAAGCCGCAGATTACAGCTCTGCTATCATCTGAAATGTGACCTGGCACGGTTTTAACTGGCTATTTTTACACCCACCTGCAGGTTTGTAGAACAAATAAGTTCCTCTGTTAGCTAAGTCTGCTAGCATGCTAGCAGATTCAGACAAAGGAAACGTGATGCTCACTGTTATTACAGTCATATTACTTTTATCCAAAGCATCTTACAATGGTTCGGCAGTAGCGTTAAGGGTCTTGCCAAAGGACCCAACTGGAAGGTGTTAATATTCGTCCCCTGGGGGATTCGAACCCTTATGGGAGACTGAGCTAACCAGCCAGTTTAGCTAGCTAAGCAGAGAGCAGAGCTCCTGATGGAAACAGAGAGGATAACCACAGCACCGAGCCAATCAGAGAGGCAGACTCGGTGCTTTATCACGTAACAGGCGCTGATCAACACACGAAGAACAGAAACTCCTAACTCTTCCTGATTACGGCTGAGAAGTTCCTGCAGGTCCAACAGCAGGAGGACATGTTGTTTTTCAGCGAGTCTGTGTTGGATGCAGCTCCATTTGCACATTCACTAACTTTTAAAAATCTTTTTTTTTTAAATGTGTCTTTCACATGCCAATGATCTTCAAAGGCTTCAGCTCAGAGAGAGGGGTGTGAAATAAAATGGGCCAGGAACACAAGGGATGGATCACCAGGAATACTGAGATCTCATTTGCAAAGCGACTTCTCCTGCTGCTGCATTTCAAAAGCACTTAGATGTTCAGGCTTCAAGGCCAGAGGAGGAGGCATTCAGGGATTTATATTAGCTCATATTCAGACTATGGAAATTGGAAGTATTTTCAGCTGAGGCATGAGAAGAATGACTGTCGGGGCTTTGGTAAGCTAAATGCCTTCACAACTTTTAATCTTCTACATTTTCGACTTATTTTCCTGCAACAGAGCAATGATTAAAAGACAAACTCAGCTTCCTCCAGCAAACTAACCTGCTGCATCCTTTATAAAAACATTGTCTTAAGGATAAGCCGATAGCTCCCATTATCTTTAACAACTTAATAAAGTTAGAGGGAGTGAGTCCTGCGACGTGTAACCACCGCATCTATCCGGAGGTCCTGGGAGAAACACGGCAAATAAAATACACGAATGCCTGCTTTTCCTTTACATTTTCCTTTATTTCTTCTAAAATTGGATAATTAGCTGGAGCTAAAGAGAACACACTGAGCATGTGCAGCTGTAGGATAATTTAGATGAGAACTTTTCCTCATATTGGCTCTTGTGGATGTAACTTGAGGGGCGTGGTTGGAGCATGGAGCCTCGTTCCGGATGGACAGGAGTCCTCCTGTACCGGCCTACGCTGGTTATCCCCCCCTCGCTATATACATATAGAAATCAGGATGTAAGCCTACTCGGGTAAAGCCGTGAGGTGGAACAATCCCTGGCTCTCCGTAAAGCATCCATGTCAGCAGGTTGTATTCTGAAGCCTGACTTATCAGATCCAGCTGCAGTCCTCGGTGTAGCCCCCAGCTCACAGTGGGCAGATGTTTGTTCAGCGGTTCGCTTCAACGGCCGCATCAAGTCGATTATTGGAAACATTTTTCCCATGTTTGTTGTGCTCAGATGAACAAAACTAATAAGAATGCAAATGTACATGTGCAATGATAAAAGGAAAAACAGCGTTTTGTCCTTGTTCGTTCGTTCCGGCTGGCGTAAAGAAAGTTCCATTTCTGAATGGACGAACTCATGAACATAAACAAGCCTTTATAACTCTTCTTTGGGGGAACTTCTAGCTTTTCACTGTTTTGGGCTAAATTGGATTTTTCTCAAACTATTGCCAGTTGAGCCTGCATCTTTCCTCTGAGATCAGATTAACTGGTACCACTTCAGCTCATCCAAAAAGGCTGGATATTAAATAAAGGTCTGACTAGCAGCCTTGTGTGCAAGTGTAAAAAGCTGTAAATTCTTCAGAATAAAACAGTGCCAACGGCTTTTTTCCTTCCTGGAGATGCCTCTCCTCTCCCTGCGGTCTCCAGTTTCATTCTATAATTCAAGCTCTGAGATGTGGGCCTGACTAACGGAGCAAAGATGATAAATAAGGAGAAAACAAAACCTCCCTGAGACGCCCACGCCTGTTCTCACCTCCAGCAGGAAGGGATCCGTCTCAGAGACTTTGCCTGTGGCGATGCACTGGAAGGAGGCGTTCTGCCCAGCGTTCACCTCCACCTCACCCAGCCGAGAGAAATGCGGCACCTTGTCTGTGGAAGGAAGACGTGGCAGATGAGCGCAGCAGATGTGGACGTGAACCCCACCGTCTCAATGAACTAAACACAAAGACAGGATTTATTTCACACTCAGGTGCAAGTACAGCCTCACATAAAAGCTTTATACACAATACATGACTGAAGACACGTACTTACTGCCAACATCCAACCAGCTAAACAAAACCGTTTTTTCCATGACATTAGGAATTAGCTGGCTGTAGAGTATAACTCTTCCTTTCAGACATGTAAACCGCCTTTAAAATCAGTCACACCTGGCATTGTCGGCGTATTAAGACTAAATTATATCCGTTAATGACGCTGTGTGATAAACTGTGGCGTGGTAATGCATCCATACCATCACCATTTAATGTCTCCACATCACCAAGAGCTCAGTACGGTTTCCAAGCTTAGTTTCATCTCATTGTGTGACTGGGCAATTTGTTTTGTACCAAGCTGCAGAAGTATGGCTTCCAGTTGGGCACCTGGAACTAGAGGCCATCAGAGGCCTCCCATGGCAAGGGGGGTCCAGATGGAGTTGGAGGCCTCCTCAAAGGACCGCAGACAGCCAGCCACGGGGTAGAATACCAAATGCTGAGCTCAAGAAAGTGTGGATGCCCAGACCTCCGTAAAACTGTGCTAGGTAAGTGAGGATGATGGAGCCTTAAAGAACATTCCAGCAGGTCTCCTAGTGGTACCATCAACCATGCGCATTCATCAGCTGGTCACAGTCACCCAGAGACATATTAGCGACCGCGACGTGAGTTGCCTTTGCTCATCAACACAGACCCTGGAGTGCCAGAGTTACAAACCCCAAACTCTACCGGCAACAGCACCCAGGCAGAAGGAGTCCGGAGGTCCATGGAAAACTGGGAAGTCATCTGCCAGTGGTGTGCTCTGAAATATGACGACATCATACAAGAGGCAAATGAAAGTCAAGTTCAGGTAAAATCGATCCAATTGTAATCAGACACTTTTACCGGCCAACAGTGTCCTGTGGTACTAGCATGAAGATGAACTAAGAATCCCCTCCCCCACTCCTGTTGGCACGCGCCACGTGGACGTTGACAGAGATCTGGGAGCTAAATAAGCCGGAGAGCTAAAGAGCCTGGAAAGGAAATATTCTGCAGCACGTCTTTAGAGAAACGTGAACATACGAGTAAATGTAGGAGTACTAGACACTGGCAACGAAGGAAACAGGAACTATACAAGTACTGGACAAACCATCGAGTCCCTGATGGTTTTTCTCATATATGGTTACATTAACAGTTGTTCAATAACTTGGAAGTGGAGGAAAAGAAGAATAAGAAAGGAGAGGGAATGAAAGGAAGCATGGACAGACGTATCTGAGAAAGATGAAAGGGTTTTTAGTTGTTTCACTCACTGTTCAATGACTGTTGATGAAAGGAGGTAGGGAGCAAGAGAGCGAGAGGGATGAAAGGAATGGGAGAAGAAAGAAAAGAGAAACGAAAAAAGTAGAAAGAAAAGAATAAAGGTAGAATAAAAGGAGAGGAGAAATGAGAGGAGGAAGAACAGATTGAAGGAAGACTGGACAGAAGAGATGATGGGGGATGTTAAAAATCAACCAATCAAAATAAAGTTTTCTCTTTGTGTGTCCTGTCAGCTGTGCTACTTACCCTTTCTGTGCCATAATGACTGTAGATGTGGGCTAAACTAGTAGAAATGATGAGTCACAACTTACCTAATAATGCTAAATTCAGTCTAATATGGATGGTGTTGAAGAAGTCCTCCTTGATAATAATTTCCCCCAGAATGTCCATTTTAAAGCAGTTACACAAAAAACAAGGAAACCCTGGATGAATAGAGCCAGGAAGTTGGCAAAACAACGAGCCAGGTGTTCATTTTGATTTGACTATGTAATCATTAGAGCTTAAGCTTGCCAATCTATTAATTTGGCCCAATCCAGGGGTATACTATGAAAACAAATAGAATATTAAGCCAGCAAACACTGCTGATCTGAAATGGAGCAGAGAAAGAAAAGTGACAGCTAGCAGTGAAAAGCAGAGCCACCAGGACACTAATCAAACCTTAATATCAGCTTTCGTTGTTTTCCTGTTTTGTAGATGAATTTTCTCTCACTGTGCTTCCTCCTGGTGGTTTCTTGACTTTTCTTTAGCCCTTTTATTTTAAAAATCTATACGGCTTTGAGGCAAACTTCAGAGAAGAGCCAGACATGCTCACCTGCTCTTTGTTTGCACATTGGTGGCTGTTCGGGGGAACAGCAGAAACAACGTGGAAACGAACCTCTTTAACGTCCACCTGAGGAAAACTAAGCAAGTGTCACATTCTGATCGTTGTGGAGGCTGTACTTGGTGATTCAGCTTTCTTCCTGTTTAACAACAATGAACGTTTTCCAAATATCTGTCTGTGCAAACGAAAGATTTTCTTTTGAAATGACCAAGCTGTTGAATTCTCAAGCTAACTCACAGCTAGCATGCTAGCATGTTAAACAATGCTAAGGGAATCTATACACTCAATAAAAAAATACATAACAACTAAGCAATAAGTTAGATATTACCTTAATTTTAAACCTGAAGTAATTAATAATAATAATACATTTTATTTAAAAGCGCCTTTCAAAACACCCAAGGACCCTGTCCAAAAGAAACAAGTACAAAACAAACAGAGGACATAAAGATTGTCAGCGTGTGACTAGATGACGTAGGACTCTCTGAACAAATGTGATCCGAGTTGTGATGTGTAGAGTGGAAGAGAGTCTATGGTACGGACATCAGGAGGAAGAGAGTTCCAGAGGTGGGGAGCAGAGCGGCTGGATGCTGGGCTCCCCAAGGTGACGAGGCGGGCAGGGGGACAGGAAGCTGGAGAGAGGAGGAGGAGCCAAGTGAGCGGACAGGAGTAGCCATGTGCAGGAGACCGGATATGTGCTGTGGCCAGATTGTGGAGTGCTTTGAATGTAATGAGGAGAATTTTGAAGTTAATTCTTTGTTTTATGGGGCCAGTGAAGTTGTCGCGAGATGGGGGTGATGTGGTGAGTGGTGGGGGTCGTGTAATGATGCGTGCGGCAGAGTTTTAGAGGAGCTGCAGTTTCTGGAAGGATTTGTTGGGGAGACCGAAAAGAAGTGAGTTGCAGTCAATCCGGGAGGTAACAAGACTGTGGACGAGGATGGCAGCGGTGTGGGGGGTGGGAGAGGGTCGAAGACGAGAAATGTTTCTCAGATGAAAAAATGCAGACCAGGTGATTCTGTTAATGTGGGAGTGGAAAGAAAGTGTGCTGTCGAGGACGACACCCAGACTCTTCACCTGACGGGAGGGAAGGACGGTTCAGTTGTTTATGGAAATGGGAAAAAGAGGTTGGTGGAAGTGAAGAGGATGGTTTGGTAGAGAGGTAGAGCTGGGTGTCGTCCGCGTAGCAATAAATATTCATTTTGTGGCTGCGAAAAATGTAACCGAGTGGAAGAATATAGATAATAAAAAGGAGGGGCCCAGGACTGAGCCCTGGGGCACACCAGCAGAGACAGGGAAAGAGTTTGATTCATGAGATTTCATGCGGCCAGAAAGGGAAGAAGTGAACCAAGCGAGTATTACTGACAGCTTGTTGAGTGTTAGCTTATAAAACAGAAAGCACGGCGAGCAAATCCTGCTGGCGTGTAGAGAGAATATCTTCTCTGTGAGGTGGCACATTTCAACTAGCCAGGCATCTATCAGACTAAACTCACTTCCAGCACAGTCATGCTTGGTTTTCGCAGTAATCAGCAGCAACATGTGGCTGGAAACGGCATCCTCCATTTTTCTCCTCTCTCCGCAGCACGCTCCATGCTCTGCTCATGCAACAAGCCAAGCGAGAGCGACTCACTTCCTCACGTGCGCATCTTCAGCCGCAAATAACTCATTTCACACGTACATCGTATGTTCTGTAAAGATAGCTGAAGTGACCCTAGCAGGCCAAAAAGACGCAACACAGAAGACACCATGTTGTGGTGCAAGTTAATAATTTGTCTGAGCATAAACTTTTTAAATCATCTCTAAAAGTCGAACGTTCAAAGCTCCAATTATAGAAGTCATTTGAGGATATGGCAGTCGCATTAATAATAACTGAGAAAATTTAATTTGAAATCTAAAAGCTCAGTAGTGTGGATATGTGACCTGTCAAGCTTTAATTAAGACCGTTAAAAATAAATAAAAGCAAGTTAAATTGAATCTCAAATGCATTTTGACTGGCTGGGATGTTGGTTCTTTGAATTAGTAATGCTCTTATGATGCAGGGGAGATTAGTCATGACTGAAACACGTGTTTAGAATAAAACGTGGCCTACAGAGTAAAAAAAATAAAACATGACAAATGAGAGGGATGGCAAACTGAGGAGCAGACACTTTCCAGTTAAATCTTCCTTGGGGCAGGAAATGTGTGTCTTGGCTTCAAAAAGATAGAAGCAACATGAGCACAGTGCTTCCTGACAGTAATGATGATGACCTGGGGGATGTCACAGGGGTGCAACCCCGTCTGAAAGCCACGGTTTCTACCAGGTCTAAAATCAGGCTTAATCACACTCTGAGGGGGCCTGGCAAGGTTCCCCATCCTTAATCACCATGGAAACGCTTCCTGATCCATAGAGGACAAGTTGTGAACTCGAGCTTTGGTACCACAGAGAAAAAACACAAATCTGGGTTATTTTAGCTTCTCTGCTTCCCGGTGAGGACCCAGAGCGGTCTGGTTTCATGAGCACTCATTCATTAACATTTTCCCACCTTCATGCTGCTGAGAGAGGCCCGTTCTCGCTGAAAGCCGGGTGGGTCTGCGACGTGTCGAGAGGAACACAGAAAAACTCCCATGTGCCTGAAGCAGCATATCGTTGCCCTACAGCTGCGTTTAGTTCTGACTGGTTTCTGATCACAGCAGGATGGTCAAAAAGAAAATCACACAGGGAATAATAATAGTTACCTCGCAATCTAAGACAGCAGGTCGTAACCAGGACCTTGAGTTTCTGGCTGAAGAGCCATGAAAGCCGGTAATCATGTAGAAAAGCAGGGTTTCCTAATAGGGATTCAATGTTTACCAAAAGACCGTAGCGGGTCAGAATGAATCTAGAAAAAGCGCCAACCCCAAATATCAGCTTGATCCCAGACTACAAACACCAGCTGTCCTTCTCGCTGCCTGAGGTCCAGCAGCACTTAGCTGGGCCTAGCAATCAGCCATTCAGCGCCACAAAGAAAGGCCTCCTGCTGTGTTAGTGCAGCTCCGACACTCAACACAGGTTCCAGGTGTACGTGCCAACGCTGCCCCCCTATCAGCAGAGTTGTCTCCCAGCTGCTGAGGGCTCTGGCCTGGACTCCCGTTCTTCAGCCGGATGCTCGGTAAAGGTCAGCAGGTTGGCTATGAGCAGTGCAGAAGAAGGTACTTACAACAGGGGTAATTGAGCAGCATGATGTCGTCCAAGGCGATGTAGCCCTGTCGTTCGTCGGACACCGTGGCCTCAAAGATGACCTGCGGAGACAAGAGATGAATGAATCTGACTACACATCATTCCATCTCGAGTGGCCGGTAGACTGACAGGATGGGAGGGAAGGAGGGCGTTCCTGTGTAGTACAGGAACTTTAAAAGGAATACAAGCCGCAATCAGGAATGTTTCCTGGCATTTGTCATTCAAAGCAGTTTAATCACTTACATAACAGAATTAGTTCTTAGCAGAAGCCTTTCATCCCTGTAAACCAGCTGCAAGAAATGTCAGGATTTACTTTAAGCCCATCTGATCAGAGCTCTCTGGAGCTCATACACAGAGGCGCCGGGCAGATTTCACAGCTGTGTGAGCCATGGCAGGTAAAACATGCCCAACCCAGACTCCACATACAGCTGGTGGTGTTTGAAATGCAGCTACTTTCCTTTCTGCATCCATCCTCATGCACTGGCTGTGTGTCTGGCTGTTCACACAGCTGCTGTTGGTAAGAAAAACACCAACCAAACTGCCACGGCTCGCCCTACAGGACACGCAGCTGTGACCTACCATGGGTTACCTCCATAACATCTGCTTCTCTTGCCCTCACTGCACCTCAAGCTACAGTTTAAGTACTTACAAAACGTTTTCCCCTTTTCTTAGTCGGAGAAGCGGAATGCTGCAGCACCTAAATTAGCAGCATGTTTTCTGCACAGGGCCAGAAGGTGAAACCAGCAGCCGTGAAACGGCTTCCATGTAATTCAAGACGACACTCCAAGTTAAAGTGCTTGTTACTGAAAGTGCTTCTTATTCTAACAGCTGGGACATGAGGAGGCTAGCTTCTGGACCTCAGAGAGGAATGCTGCCCCATAGCTGCCAAACAGTCCTGGATCTTTGTTTTTCATCATCTGCCTGTTGTTCTGTAGGTGCAACAGTCCTGGACTGCAGGCGGACTGCTGGACTAGATGCAGGATGAGCCATGTTGCTCTCGAATGCATGAATATACTGTTGTGGATAACACCTTTTCATGTTTGATTGACAGCGGCTTTACCGGCGCACCTGGACAGGGGCACCTGGACAGGGGCACCTGGACAGGCCCACCTGGAGGTCCACCTGGACGGGTCCTGGACAGGGGCACCTGGACAGGCCCACCTGGACAGGCGAGGCCGCATGCTAACCACTACACCACCATGCTGCCCCAAATTCTTAATACATTTTTTCACACCTTTTTGAACCTAATGAGACTCCATACGACAGAGAGAAGTGTAGCGGCTACTACTCCCCCCCGAGAACGCAGCCCATTAAACCATCGGTGCTTCTCATCCAGCCGGATGTGTTGAAACTAGCGACCTGCAGATGGACTCGGACACCATGAACTGGCTTAAACATGACGCATCAGGACTTCAGACAGCCAGACGTCCAGCTATCTGGTCCTGCAGAGATTTGAGATTTTTTTCAGATTAAATCTAAATAAAATTTTAGTGATTTCTTTGATGCTGGTTAAAAATGGTTGAGAGGTTCCGGTGGTCCAGCGACCACCCTGCAGTTTTCCTGCTCAGACCAACCAGCAGGAATGTGGCAAACATGAAAGAGATGAAGTTCCTGGTCGATGGCGTCATCCAGAGCACGCTCGGTTAGCAGGGCTTCAGAATAAATATGAAAGCTGGAAACCGCAGCAGCTCTAGAGAGCTCAATCATTTCATTTGTGAATGAATGTGCATGACTACACATTATAATTACAGACTGGCTAAAACGCAGATGAAGATGAGCCTTGATAAAAGCCAACACGGCCTCGTGCACATATATAATAAAATAAGCTGACTTTCTGCAGCTGTTTGATTAGATCAGCTGTAGGTGTAAGGGATCGCACCTTATTCAGCCTTACGGTGAATAAATCCTTTTCTGCTTTACCAACTGGGCCTTTTATTAAGTCCATACGGCAGCAACAGGAGGTCTAAAACCACTCATCTAAATGAGCCGGGCGCGCAGACTCCCAGCGTTTGCGAGCAGTAATTACAGCCAGCAGAGCCTAAATCGTTCCCTCTGCGATCAAGCCTTCACCTCTCTCTGCAGTACATCAGCGGTGGGAGGATGAAAGCCGTACCTGCAGCGGTCGCAGCCTTCAGCCACGCTTCACACTGCTTGTTATGTACGCCGAAACCTGGTGGAAGTCAGGCTGTGACCGTGCACTCAGATGAAATGTTGACAGTCCATCAGGCTTTAAGTGCCTCGGGCCAATCAATAGCACAAAGGCCTTGGCAGACGGATAAAGACGCGGCTCTCTTTCCACTAATTTATTTTTAGTTTTCATTCCCATGTCGGACCATTACAGACGTCTGACCGATTAACTTTTCAATTCATCACGCGTCAACGCACCCACCGCTATGGATTCACTCAGCCCCGCGCTTTGAGCCGCCATTACGCCCCCCCACATTCGCCCTCGCTTGACAGAAAAAGCCTGCTTGACTGCGAGGAAGAGCGCCAGCGTCCGATGGCGGCACATAACACGAAGGCGCCAGCCATCATGTAAATCTGGTAGGAGTGGACGCCCACTGCAGCTGCAGCGTTGGTTTGACGCTGGAGAACGCAAAGCGGGGGGGTTCTGTAACTCATCACGTTCCAAACTGCCTGACAGCTGAGACACAAAAGATTAAAAAGAAAAAGGCACCAGAGAGCAGAGAAAACTACGTGCACAGGATGGAGGAAAAACTACATTTCATGTGACTCTTCTTCATGCACATTACACTAACCGACCTCTACCAGGTCAGACCAACTTTTTCCTCCAGAACCTCTTGAATCCTGATGTGATAGATGGAAGCAGGTAACCATGGAAACCTTCCTCAGAGGTTTTGCTGCATCCATGATGAGAATCTCCCGTTC
>JBAMHW010000019.1:3259540-3272491 GCA_037177495.1 Rhadinocentrus ornatus | reverse complement strand
TTCTCCTCCTAACCTGAAGGTGGCAGCAGGGGTGGTATCGGCCGGTAAACTCACCAGGTCGGAGTTATTTTGATGAAAAACTTCAGTTCGGTAGGTATTTTCTGTTTTAAAACAACATGGCGTCCAGTATGGTTCAGTGTCTTTATTAGTTTGTAGAAGAAAACAAAGACAGCCTCTCATCAACTTGATCCACTAGTTATTGTTTTTAAAACAGTGGTTACCACACAATATCAGCGAGAAGATCCAGATATTTGGCAACACGTGATCCCACACTGACCAATCACAAGGGAGAACCTCTGCGTAACCGTCTCCATAGCTGGAAGAGGTGCGCGTCGAGCCTCTGCAGAGCTACGCGGAGCCTACGTCGGAGACGCCGCGCGAGAAGAAATCCTTTAGTCCAGACTAAGGTCGTCTCTGCTCTACCATTACAACACTGGTGTTCCTCTCTATCTTCCCAAACCTCTTGAAGATTGGCCTCTAACAGTCGTATCTGCCTTGATTGCACTCAATAGATTTAAATGGATTTTAATGTCTTAATGTTTATTGTAATGCTGTTCTGCTCGCGTCCTGGACTTAAGAGGTTTTGCACCTAAAAACTACTGCAGACTGAAAACACCTGCTCATAGCAGCAGCTTTCCCTGCCTCCCAACCACACCGCAAAAACTGCTCCGGCACAGCAGGACAAAAACAAGTTCAGCCCCCGTTTTACCGGTTTTTCTTACAGCCTGAAAGGAATCTCATGCGTTCAAGCTGCTGATCACTAACTGTAAGAGCTCAGCAGGTAGGTGGCAAAGGGATTTCAGTGTTTTTTACAGTGAGAACAGCTGCACGCTGAGGCTGAAAACTGCGGTCAGAGTAAACTAAACGAGTAAAAACTGGACAGCTTACCGAAAGAGAGAGAGGAAAAAAGAAAATCCTACCAGAGGAATACCTGCAAATTCAGATATTCTTTGCATCTCTGTGAAAGAGTCCTTTCAAACTCACACTGCTTTCATTTAGTCATTTCACACATTCAAGGTAAATGGAAAGGTACAAAAGTCTGTATTGCATTTGGACTGCTTGGTGGAGAGAGTTGGGAAATATGGATTTCAGCAGGAACAAAGCCAGCTCGGTGTGAGGGGTGGAAACCGTCACAGCTTTACAAAAGTTCCATTTAAACGGCTTGTTTTTGAGTACAATGAAACCCAGCTTCGTAGTAATCTTAGTTTCATACTCATGATGAAGGGAAAGATAGCGGCCGACACATGATGCTGGTTTTGGTTAACGTTGCGGTGTGTTTTGCTACTTAGGTTACCAGTCTAAAGTCCATCCATTCACTGTCTACTCCTGCTTATTCAATCGTGGCAGGCTGGAGCCTATCCCAGTAGCTACGAGGCAGGAAGAAGGGTACAACCTGGACAGGACGCCATTCTATCGCAAGCCACAGTCCAAGGTAAAGACCTGGAAATATTCCAAGAAATATCCTACGATCCTGGAAAATGCTGAGTTTAAGGGAAGGAGGTAACAGAATTAGTTGTATAAAGGAAAGTTCTGTGTTTCCAACGCTAAACATGATAATTAAGGAAGCCCTGAAGATCCTTTCCAGGTATGGTAACCAGTCCTTCTCATGGCTGCTTCACTGAGCAGGGAAGCCACTCCTCCACCCATCATCTATACCCACTTATTCCAGTGCAGGATCGCGGGGGGGCTGAAGCCTTTCACCATGGCTAGAGGCGAGAGGCAGGGTGCACCCTGGACAGGTCACCAGTCCATCACAGGGACAACGCAGAGAAAGACAACCACTCACTCCTAGGGAGAATTTACAGGTGGTTTTGGACTGTGGAAGGAAGCTGGAGAACCCACACAGAAAGGCCTTAGCTAAGATTCCAACCAGGAACCTCCCTGTGAGGCGAACGGACTAACCATGACGTCGGCGTACAGCTGGGAACCTTCACACTAACCGAACCCCTACGTTTCTGATTTGACCGCATGTCCAGGTAGTTCCCTGGTGGTTTTTCTTTTCACTGGCAGACTTTCACCCTCTGGTTTGTTTTTCTGCCCAATTCCTGCTTACTCTGTCTGCTCTTTGTGGAAACCTTTGGGTGGGTCAGCTTTCCAATGCAGGTACAGATGTGGCTTATTAATAGTTGTTTTCTGTTCCTTTTGCTTCAGTGTGTGTAGTTAGAAAGAGAGGATACTCAACTCGATCACGAGCTTTCCACTGCGGCCCTAAAAGCAAGTTTTCTCCACACACCAACAGCAGAAAGGAAGCAAACGTTTTTCCAGTCCTGCATCAGGGAGGCAATTTTCATTCCAATGAGGCTCTTTCATCATTAAGTCCGACGTCCACCTCCACTTAATGTAACCATGAAATGTGGTTCTGCTTCTAAGTGAGGGGCCATTGTTCCTGCTGGTACAAGGCGCAGGTAAAGCACGTAGCTGATGACCCGGAGAAAAAGGCATTAGGACGGCGGGGAATGACCGTGGCGCCGCAGAACCCAAAGAAGTGAAGCTGAATGAGCTTTGAAGGGGAAAATGGTGCATGGCCATACAACAGTTGCACCAAGTTTTTTCAATTAAGGGAACAGACGAGCCTCCACCATTTTATTTTATATTTTTTTTAGCTATTCCTGCAGCTGCACTGTTCACTTTGTTTTTGCAAAGCTAAAAAAGTCTCTAAACAGCACACGTTGGGGTCTTTCAGGCTAATGACTGCAACCCTAACGTCGACTTTCAAGCACACACTCCACAGAGTACGAGCTCAGTTTGCTCGTTTCCGCTTGACGCTAAAGGCAAAAACAATAAAAGAAGTCTGTATTCTACAGTCCACTTCACCACTCGCCCATGCCCACCAGGGTCCAGGCCATCTGACAGAGACACGAGATGAGGGGAGCGTGGGGTAATTTTCTCAGAGGCAGAAATCAATAGTGCATTAGCAGCCGCCCAGTGACAATGTGTGGGCGGACTTTGCTCCCTTGTACACCACCGCCAGCTCTCTGCCCTTCTGCAGCATCTAGACATGTCCCTCCCGCCTCAGCCTCTTCATCTAACTCCTGTGATCTACTGTTTGTTTCATCTCGGCCGACCTGGGGCCTTCTATTCCTCACTTTCTTTACACTTTTATTCTATCATGGTAAACAGTCTTTTCCCAGTGTGCTCCTTCTCTTTGCAGGATCAGAGCTCAGGGTGGGACATGGTGGACCAACTGGTGCAGCACCATGCGGATCTCCCCTCTACAAATGATGGTTTACAGAACACATTCGTCGGTATAGAGTGTGTAGGAACTGTCTTTTACTGTGTTTAAGAGAATGACACAACTTCTTGTCAGCTTTACAGTTTGAGGATGAACCAGCATGTAAAGTTAATGTTCTGCATCATTAAAAGACTCTATAGCCATACAGTATGCACAGTCAGCTACAGCAGTCTAGAGCGTAATGCTCGGACTGATGCAGCTTCATTGCTCTTCGGTATAGACGTGATGGTTTGGGGATTAAAGCCGATCTCCTGCTGCTGTAGAGGTGATACTAGAAGCCCGCATCTCTACGTGCTCCCACACATCATTGCTTCAGCATCGTACCGAGTTATGTTTAGTACCAGCCGATGGCCTGACTGACCCATCTGGTGCAATCCAAGACTCCAGAACTGAACCAGTCCACTGGCTAAAACAAAGCTGCCACAGATGCGGTTTTTCTCTTACCCTCCCAGAGTCTGAGGTAAAAATGAACCCTATTGTTTCTTCCCTGATCAGGCCCAGGGTGCAGTGCGGAGAGTGGCTATCCTGTAGCTTTTAGAGGCATCGCTTCTCCAGCATGTATTTAGCTCTGCAGAGGCAGGTATCGAGCCATTCATTTCATCCAAGTGTGTTGGAGAAGGGACACCTCTAAAAGTTGCAGGATGGTAGATCTCTAGGACTAGACTTGGGCTGCCCTCGGCAAAACTTTATTTTATTGAAAGTTTTTTTAATTAAACAATAAAATAATAATACATAACAAAAACAAAATAACAAATAGCATAAAATGTTCTTTTTGATTCGATCTTCCATCCTGAGCTGCGCGCGGTGATGCTGGAGAGGAAAACCCAACTTTTAGCTGCTTGTTGGTGGAAAAGGCAGGAAAAGAGACGGAATCAGAAATCTACATACTAAACTGCATCTTCCTGCTTTATTAGTATTTAGGACGTACGACAGTAACTGATCTTTGCTGTCTCTCAGAGGGAACTGTTGGAAAACACGGATGTGTGCACTCTGCTCTTTACTGCACTGTTGTAGAATCTTTCATCTTGATGAGATGCATCTTCGAGGAACGTCCTGCATGAGGGCATGCGTCGCAGGAAACGCAGCGCGTCCGTATGCTGTGGACGCGCTAACCTTTGAAGATAAATAAAAACATCTACTCAATGTTCTGAAAGCAGCTTTGGAGCAAATGGCACACGGAAAGCAGAGCTGAGAGCGTTGATCTGACATGTCCAGAAACCTCTACGACTCTGTGCTTGTTCACTGGGAAGGCCATTCAGGTGAATCTGGTTTCCTTATTTTAAGCTGTAAAATCCGGCAGCTGTGAGCAACATTTAGTTTACCTGCAGCGAGTCAGCATCAGCTGCAGATGCTTCCACTGATGACTGCTGGGAGTTGGAGGCAGATGAACCTCGAGAGGGATGAGCAGTGTTATTAGCAGCATCAGGGGCTGGGAGGGAACGCAGGAGGCTTCAGCGTTGCAAGGTGAAACTGATGAAACATGACCTGCTTTTAAACCAGCTCTTCAATCAGAAAACATGTAGATGCAGCATTTGATGACTGCGTCTGTTTCCATTCTCTTTTAAACTAATGATGGGGGCACAAATCACTTTAACTTCTTCCTAGTAACCTGCGGCTTGTATGCTGATGACGCCTGGTCCTGGTTCTTTTGTGGTTATTCTCCAGTTTCCGGCAGCGGATGTCCGCTTCTCGTCCATTTGGGACCACGTCTTCCACCAAATTACAAACACGAGACATGAAGTCAGTACTGCCACCTTCTGGAGACACTTGGAAGCCCAGTTTAAACTAGTTGGTGTCATCCCAGGGTTCCCGGGTCCAGTTCTCAGCAGCGACTTTGCAGCAACACGTTCAGGGTCAGCAGCAGTCTGGAAGGTACAATCCCATCCTGGGATGTGGGCTGGAGCTTCCAGAGGTACGTTAAAAGCCGGTAGCAGGACGCCTGCTTTGTCGCCGACGTGCAGGTCACGTGACAGAAGCTGAGAATGGTCTAACTTTTATTTCTTTTACAAAACCCAAACAAAGACTAGACGGGAATGTACGTAAGGATAAGCTTTATGAAGACCTGCATCCAGTGGCGTCGGACTGGGGGGTAAGCGCTACCGTTTACCCAGGGCCCCCTCCGGATCGTGGACATGCCGCTGACATTATGTAAAAAACTGAAAGCACCTGACCCTGAATCTGCAATCACCGTTATCCCTAACTGGACTAACGTGGATCATATGTTGGATTTGTTTATATTCTAAGTGGACTAGAACCAACCAGGCTGAACTGTTGTGAACTGGTGCTGTATAAATAAAGCTGAATCAAACTGACTGAAGCTGTGATTATATTAAGGCATTACCCTTCCACTGCCTTCCATCCAGTCAACTAATACATTACTTTATAAATAAATGGCTCGGACCAGAGACTTGGACTTGGACTTGGACTAAATCAGTTTCCTGTAAAAATCCTCACTGGATTCTTTTCACTTACGTGCAGAAGATTTAGTTTCACTAACACTGTGTTAAAGCGGCAGGTGGACCTTTGTGGTTTTCCGTCTGTGTTTCTGATTTACACCAGTCACTGTTTGCCTGGGATTGAGCAACACTAATGAATCCCAGCCCATCACCGTGTGTGTGTGTCTGCGTTTCCTCTTCCGTCAGCCAGTGTGTGCTCTGAAACACAGCTGATGGCTGTGACTGAGCCTGCAGCCCTTCAGGGAGAGAGAAGAAAGTATCCTTCACAGAGACGGTGCCTCCTTCTATCCGTCACATCATCACTCTCTTCATGACTCTTACCGCCGTCTCAGAGAAGAAAATGAAAATGGATATAATGGTGGCAAAATAAGAGGCTCCATCATCACAGTCTGGGTGTCGCAATCACGCCGACATGAGAGGAATTTATACATCCTGTAAGAGCAGAGCGCTACATGAGAACAAGCACTCAGGTGGAGTAAGCTGAGGGGAAGAGGAGGAAGAGGCTAATGAATGAAAGCAGGTCCTGATCCATCCAGTCTTCGTTCAGCTCTTCGTTCCCTGAACAGATCTCCTCTGAAGACAAGCCCATTTCTGGGCTGTTTGCCCTTCGCTGATAGAACGCTGACAAGTGGGTGGGAAGTTAAATCAGATTTCCATCTCGCTGCAGTGCAGAGGAGGAGACGGGGGTGGAGGGTGAACAGGATCTGCCAGGCAGGATCAAAGCCTGCTGCAGGTCCCCACCTCTGCACACAGAGCTGCTGCGATAAGGCCCTATCTGTTTCAGGCCTGTGGTGAGCCAGCAGCGGAGAGGGAGAGGTGAAGTGCATCATCGCCATCTGGCTGGATCACCTTCAGGCTGCAAAGACCGACACTTACCTCCCTCTGCTGCCCGGCATGAAGAAAACCACCCGGAGGAAGGTCCTGGGTCAGCGTTGCCATGGCAACCAAAGACCGTCTACAAATTCTACATTCAACCTGTGCAACCTCCAAATAGAAAGAGCCGGGTCCCACCATCACACCAGCAGCAGCCCACAGCCCATCCAGGCTTCCATCCCCTCTGAGCCTAGCATCTGGATCCATCAGACCAGATCAGAAAAAAGCTCCAGACACCTGCTGCTCGCTGGATCTTTCCTCTTCTTCAGACCATCTCTGGAAACCCTGGAGATGGTTGTGGGTGCAAATCCCAGTAAACCCTCAGACCAGCAACCACGCCACGTTCAGAGCCTCTTAAATCCTCTTTCTTCCTCATCCCGATGCTCAGGTTGAACTTCAGGAAGTCGTCTTCACCACGTCTACATGCTGCCGTGTGATTGGCTGGTTGGATCTTAGTGTTGAACAATGTGTAAACTACATACAAAAATATAGTAAGCATTAAATTTTAAAAATAGGAGTTGGTGAGGCCTGTGGAGGTTCAACCGGCCCACGTGGGATTCATGGGAAAGAGACGAGAGGGATGCGTGGACGTTAAATACATGAACGTCCTGTGGTCTGTGCAACTATTGTTAATACTAGGATTACTATCACATGACTATTTGTTTGCTGTTTATACACCTACATACTCAACACAGTAATACTTCCGTGTCTGACTTGTCAGAATCTGTTTAAAATTGTCATTTTTCTACATGTTTTCTCCCTTTTTTCCCTGTTGTGTTTTTTTCTTTTCACCTGAACAAATTTATTTATCCTATATAACTCGTTGATAGTTCTATATATGACCTATTGTGTAGGGATTTGGGCAAACACTATCACACAAACACAAATTCAGTTTTTTACTGCAAAAGAAGGTCGTACGTATAAAAGGTTCGGAGATCTGCTAGATTACAACACTTTTCAAATTATGTTTAAAGTTAATAAGAATCAATTGCCGTCCGGTATCCAGAGGCTGCTTACGAAGAGGGAGAAATGTTCTAAACTTAGAGGAAACGAAGTGTTTAGCAAACCCGAGTCTGGACAAATGTAAAGTTTCACCGGTGTCACAGTGTGGGACAGTTCCTAAAAATGAGTTCACTTTGAAATCCTTTAAAAGAAAGTATATAAATAATATAATAATGAAGTATGATGAATGAAATGCTGAAGATTCTGTGGGTGATAATTTTGCACGCTGCTCTCGCTGTCACTTGTGGTGACGATGTAGATCTTCAATGTTCCTTTAGTTGGTGGTGAATTGGTAACATTGGTTCAGTAATGGGTAGGAGCTTTATAAGCTACGAGCTTCTGCCTACACCCTTTCTTTTTTTGGAAAATATACATCCTAAAACTAATTAAAACTTTAAAAATCAAATCTTGCTCCGAGCTCCAGTTTCACGATCTGTGATGCTTCCATGCGAAAATACGCTACGCATTAGTTTAGAGAAAATCTCTTGAACATGAAGTCAAAAGAGCAATTGCGTCATTTGGTTTATAATCCTGAATATTTAAATATTGACTGATTCAGTTTTGGACCCTTTGTGTTTCCATACAGAAGAAAAAAAAGCCCACTGGAGACATTTATCACACAGGAAGTCAGAAGCCTTATTAATGGTTGTGTTTTTCCTCATTTCTATGATTATAATTATTAAAATCCCCATCAGTGTGGCGATAGACTCATTTGGGGGTTGTACTTGTGGCAGCAGGGGGCGCCCTTGTCCTGGTCTGCAACGTCTACTGGGGGCCCCTCACATAACAATGAAGCTGTCTGTGGCCCCAAATCTCCATTCACAACCAACAGCAGCCGGTCGGATAAAAGCAAGCAGGGTGCTTTAAACCGTTGGCTGAGAGGAGGGCTTTCAGATCCCCTTTTGGGTCTGAAGCGACGGACTAACGGCTTAACGTACCACACAACGCTGTGACTGTGAGTTATTCAAAAAGCCCACGCTTCCATCTGATTGGCTGAGGGGGAGAAGCAGGAGCAGCCAATAGCCCTGCTGCGGGATTCAAACGGGCCAACCAGAAAGCAGCCAGCTCTCCGAGTTCATTTGCTTTCAGAGATGTTGTTATCGGCGGACAAAGCAAAGGCGGCGGTAATCCCGGGATCTTAACTCACTTCCTGTTGTGTGTTCCACGTTGCAGCTTCCAGCAGACGAGGCCGTGGAAAATGAAATCAATAGTAATAAATCTGCATAATAAGCATCTTGGCTGAAGTTGGAGGGAAACGCACTCTGCTTGACATTTATGAGGGAAACTCTTAATCCCCAGATCCGCTAAGAGGGGAGAGCAGCCTGATGACTACAAATCACGGCCATGGAGAGCCGACCCTGCACCTGCAGCAGCCTCGGCTTTGTAATTGCAGGCTGGTGAAATGTCCATGCAAACAGCCACATCACAGCCATTATTTCCTATGCAAAACAACCGACCGCAGCACTTTAGCGAATCTTTCTCATCAGTTTATTACAGAGAGCCGGGGTTGGAATGGCAACAAATAAAAAGAGGGAGGCCATGAAGTCCGGGTAATGCCGTGTCTCGTGTGCAGTCCCCAGCAAGCTCGCAGCCTGGGCCTGAAATGCCAGGAGAGCAGCAGCAGAGGACGGGGTGTTTTATCTATGTGTGCAGGGGTGGTGAACGTGGAAAAAGCTGGGTGTGTTGATCCACTGATGAGAGGAGGAGGCGGCAGAAAGACAAAGGTTCCCAACAGACTGGGGATGAGGTAGCCAGTCGCACACGTGACCACATCCCCGTCTAACACACACACATAGGATGCCCAAGTGGAGCAGCCAGACGAGGAGTGGAACGAACTGGAACTGGGTCAAGAATCCAATTAATCCGTGACAGGAAGACACTCAGGAGAACCGCCAGAGCCTGGAAGCAACACACCACTGCCCCGCGAGCTGTGTGTGGCAGCAGGTTTCAGTCTGGACCAACGCCAGGTTCTGTCTGTCACACAGAAACCTCAACCGGTGGCGATTTCCACGTCCTTTAGCAGGAATTCCCTCCTCCAGGTCTGGCCGAAGGTTTTATTGCAGCCTGAGAGCTGTAGCGGCCAACGCTCAGGTCCTGGTTCAGGTCTTAGCTGGACTCGTTCTTCAGTACTTTCACATCCTGTTCCTCTGCTGTAGTTAGGGCTGCGTTGGTCACTAATGTCCCATTTCAATTCCATGCCGATTAAAACCGATTCGACTGGATAGAGATTCATTTACAGCTAATTATGCAACATATTTTAATATTAAAGACGTTCTCAGAAAATATTTTTCCTATAAAACAGACAATCAAAGTCAGTTATCTGGGAGTAATCAGATTACTGTAATAGTCTGACGTGACGCATCTTCATGCATCTCTAAAGTACCAGAACAATCCAGATTCCCAGATTCACAGCCAGAAACGCTGAGATGGAAAAACAACAAAAACCCCTCAGGACAGAAAAAAGTGAAACTTTCTAAACGTTTCATCCAGCGGAGTCGCTCTAAATGTTCTTAGAAAGCGTGTTGATGTTAGTAAAAGCTACAAACAACACTGGATCCATTTAAAGCCGTAACACGACTCACAAATTCCCACAATGACGTAGATTCAGCTTGATCAGCTGTGCGCGTTGCCGTGACGACCGTATCTAGAAAACTCTCGTCTTTCTGTCTGATTCCAGCTGGTTGACGTGTTTTCCGACACGTGCACTCTGTCCTCTGATGGAAACCTGTGTGTGCGCACGTGTGTGTGTGTGCTGACTGCCGTGCACACAGAGAGCAGCTATGACACGTCGTCATGGAAACCAGGTAAACAGCATCAGACTTTGATAAAAGGAGGAAGTGAAATGTGGCTTTAATGAGCATATCGGATTTATTTTAAACTACGTGCCTGGTGACATCACTTCCTGTTGAACGTGATAGAGACCATTAGCATTAGCTGCTAACACACGCAGTTGTAGTATTTTTTGCTAATGTGAGCGATAACACGCTGCAAAAGACTTTACAGGTGAATGTGACGTCACCTGGGCAAGAGAAGCTGATTGGACGGAGGCAACACAGGAAACCAGGTGTGTGGATGCTAAGCTCTCGCAGGAAATGAGGACACATAAAATAATTGATCAAGTTTTATGAACTGATATTGGATTTATTTGATTAAACTCTATGAAAATCGATTTTTTTACCCAGCCCTACGTGTAACGCGTTTGTTTTCTTTTAGTCCCGACTCTTCTGACTCGTCCAGTTTCCTCAATTTTGCAGAGATACGCCAAGTATTTAAAAATCACCTTGTTGCAGCTAACATATCATCACATGTCCAGCTGTGCTATCTGCGGTATTTTTCACAGAAATGGGAAAAAACAATGATGATGATGATGATGATGATGATGAGACAGGCTGCAGGTAACAAAGAGCCCATCCAGGTAAAAAGCTTCTTTGCTAAGTCATCTGCTATGTACCAACAACCTTGGTCCATCCTTTTTAATCATCGAATGATTCATACCAGCAGAAATGTCTAAAAGTGAAAAACCGTTTCAAAGATCCCCTGAAAGGCTGATGCACAGAGGCCCCCAGGACAGAGAAAGCAACCTGGAAGCAGCAACTTCCACAGCTCCACATCTAACTGTTGCGTTCAGCTGGCTCATAATTATTCTGACCTCCTTCCTAACGGTCGCAGCTAAGCTATTCAAAGCGCCACCCTGCTGTTAGTGGGGAGGTGGGGGGGCAACTGGAAGCTGTCTGCTTGGGTCCCCCAGGGGTCCAGACATGTTAATGTGGGTGAATGTGCTGCAGCAGTGGGCTGACAGCAGGTCTGTCAGAGGGGGCTGCAGAGCAGTCACTGTGGGTGAGAGGTGTCGGCTGGGGAGATAAATAATGTAAGAGCAGCTGTATGACTGGAGCTGGTGGCGCTCCCAGGGAACGCTGCATTATAACGGGAGGCAAACAGTCAGCTTCCAACGGCAGGAGAAAGGAAAACGTGGGAAGGAGAAACGCACCAGCATGTAGCGGAAAACACATTTTCTCCTGATTCACCGTCTCTAATGACCAGCTGTTGTCCATCAGCTGTCATTCACTACGGATTCGCCCTGAAACCTAGGACCTGTCCGGTTTGAAACATGATGACTTCAGCATCATTTTGTCAGCTGTCAGAGAGAAACTTGCCACCTATCCCTCCCAACGGCCGTCCGTCTGTCAGTGTCGGAGCTGCCAGACCTAAAAGACCCAACCAGGGATTTACAGCGAGAGACAATTCAGCTAAAAGAACTGTTACTGGCTCTGTAATATGTTTAATATGGTTTGTCTAAGGATGGACATAAAGAAAAAACTAAGATTTTAATCAGTTACAATAGCATGTCTAAGCCAATGCTAGGGTTCACTGAATGCTGGAATAGCTCCTCGTGTGGCATGAGAGCTAAAAACTCCCTTTAAAAGCTGCTTTATTACTACAAGTTCAGCATTATACAAGAAAAAGGGAACTTTCTAGGACAGATGCTGTGTATCCATTGATGTTTTAAATTCACATTTAGAAGATGTGAGTAGGAGCTGAATGGAAAGGGTTAGGGGTAAAGACTACGCTCGCTTGAGGTGTTTTTCTCCTGTTTCAGACACTTCCTGCATATTAAGGCCCATTTACGCTCGACGCAGTCCGTCTCCTGCCACAATTACATGCCTTATTTTTCCATTTTCAGAGGCCTTGTGGATCCCATATGGGTTTTACACGTTCCGTATGGCTTTCACATGTTTCGTATGGGTTTCATATGACTTTCACACGTTCCATATGACTTTCACACGTTCCATATGGGTTTTACACGCTCCGTATGGGTTTCACATGTTTCGTATGGGTTTCACATCTTTCTATGAGTTTCACACGTTCCGTATGGGTTTCACATGTTTCGTATGGGTTTCATATGACTTTCACACGTTCCATATGGGTTTTACACGTTCCGTATGGGTTTCACATGTTTCGTATGGGTTTCATATGACTTTCACACGTTCTGTATGGGTTTCACATGTTTCGTATGGGTTTCATATGACTTTCACACGTTCTGTATGGGTTTCACACGTTCCATATGGGTTTCACACGTTCCATATGGGTTTTACACGTTCTGTATGGGTTTTACACGTTCCATATGGGTTTCACATGTTCCTATGAGTTTCACATATTCCATATGGGTTTTACACGCTCCGTATGGGTTTCACATGTTTCGTATGGGTTTCACATCTTTCTATGAGTTTCACACGTTCCGTATGGGTTTCACATGTTTCATATGGGTTATACACGCTCCGTATGGGTTTTAAATGTTTCTATGGGTTTTACGCGTTCCGTATGGGTTTCACATGTTTCATATGGGTTGTACACGTTCCGTATGGGTTTCACATGTTCCATATGCGTTTT
>JBAMHW010000019.1:3223584-3236020 GCA_037177495.1 Rhadinocentrus ornatus | reverse complement strand
TGATAGAAGAGGATGACCCGGTACTAGAAGGTGGACCTGGTGAAGAGGACGACCCGGTACTAGAAGGTGGACCCGATAAAGAGGACGACTCGGTACTAGAAGGCGGACCCGATGAAGAGGACGACCCGGGACTAGAAGGCGGACCCGATGAAGAGGACGACCCGGGACTAGAAGGCGGACCCGATGAAGAGGACGACCTGGGACTAGAAGGCGGTCTATAGAACTAGTAGTTTCGGGTTGTCACTCTCATCTAAACTTGTCTTGTAAAAGTAAAAAACAAAGATCCAGTCGGAAAAGCTAAAAGCAGAACTTCCAAGTTAAGATGGACGAGCTGTTTCCTGCATGTCTCTCACGTCTCCAAGGCTGAAAGCAGCAGCCAGCTCTTTCATGTGCAACACCCAGGACCCGATGCACTCTGAGCCTCAGCAGCATTAAACCTGAGGGCAGAAACAACCTCCAAGGCCTGCGAGGAACGCTTGTCAATCACACCCACTTCATCCAGCAGAGGAACAGCTACAACACTAATTTCTACTTTTTGCTCCAACACAGACGTTTACCATCTTTCCTAATACCAAGACATTTGCATTGAACAGATCTTTTCACGCTGGTTGAACTTTTCTGGCCCTTGAAGAGCATGATCCAGTTCAGGTCTGGTGTTGGTTCATAACCTGCAGCTACATCCTCAGCTGTTAAATCTGCACTGAATGAACCAACTTCGATCTTCAGGATCTCGTGGAGGTGCAGCTGATTCGCTGCCATGCGACGCCGTGCGTCAGTTAAAGAGAAACGTGGCTCTACCTGCTCATCTGGAGTGTGAAATCTGCCCGACGTGGCTCCGTACTGTGCTTCAGGAACAATATGCAATCAGGGGTTCTGCCTGGTCAGGTGACACTGCTAACGCACATTTTACCGTGAATCTTTCCAGGGGCTTCAAATTCTCCCAGAGACGCTAAACAGATCGCTATTGAGACAACAGCTTAGTTTATTGGGCTCCAGCAGCTCGATAGTATTGATCTGCAGCGACCAGCCGGTGGAATACCAATGACATGAAACACTGCAGCTAAAAGGGAGCATGTTGCAGCCTGCAGGATTTCTCCCTTCCGTGCAGTCTGAATCTCAGCCCGCACGTCTGTTGAAATGTGGGAGTGATCAAACAGAAACCCCTGAAGGAGATTTCACTGGACTGAAATTAAACTGAGAAAGTGGACTGAGTCCATATGACGGGATCCTGGCAGCTTGCGGGGGGTTTGGACCAGATCCGAGGTTCGGAGTGTGAAGGTGAAGATCACCTTTGCAGCCATTCGTTTACGTGAAGCCAAACTTCGACTGGATTTCTTTCTTTCTGCCGTTTGGGATCTTTGTCCTGCTGCATGAGTTCCAGCTGAGCTTTAGCGGTCAGACACATGGACTCACATCTGAGTTCAATGACTGAAGGAGTCCAGACCATCATGCCTCCACCACCGTGCTGACAGCTGCTATGAGGCATTTAAGGACCAAACCTTGGTCTGGTCTGCCCAGAGGACCTGGTTCCAGAAGTCTGGAGGTTTGTTCAGATGCAGCCCTGCTGCCATGTTCTTCTTTCTCCTGCAACCTTCCCAACAAGCCGTACTGGTTCAGTCTTTTTGTAACTGGACTGTCATGAACATCTACCCTGCTGACTGAGACCTGGAGGGTCTGCGATGGTCTACTGGGTGCTTGTTGCAGTTTCTCGGGGCATTTCATGGTCTGACCTTGTGCTGAACTTGCGAGGTCGTCCACCCTTCAACTCTTTTCTTTGAATAAAACCGCCCTCTCGGTTGAATGATGGTTTGCGGACCTGGTAACCTTCCCAGACTGACGGGCAGCTTCTCTGAGGCTCTGTTCACGCTGCTGGTAAAACTGGCTCAGATCTGACTCTCTGTGTCTACATGTGACCCATATCTGGCCTTTGTATGACAGCCTGAGCACCCCTCTCTCTGTAAAGTCCTCTGAGACAACTTTGTTGTGATATAGGGCTATACAAATAAACTTGACTTGAGCAGCACAAATCCAACCCAGGTCACCATGTGGTACCGAATCTCCTGTCTGATCCTCTTTAATCGACCAAATTATTTTTCTCCTGTTTTTCCTGCGTCCACTAAGAGAGGGTGTACAAGCCGGTTCAAGCCGGTACATGAGGAACACCGCCGTGTGAAGCGGCACCGCTGCCTCACGCTGCTTGTGCTTAATGCTGCGATGCCCAACATGTCCCCACAAGAGCATTCTGTGATGAAGGGACTGCTACACAGAGGAGGACATCTTTATCTCGCACGAGCGTTTGATCATACCGGCCCTGAAGAACACCGGGAAGTGTAATCCTCAGTGGCCCGTGCTAGGCTCCACCCGTCCCAGGGAGCTGGTTAACATACCCAGCTCGCCTCCAGGGAGCTGTGCCTGGACGCTGGAGCAAGCGAATGAATTATGAGATCTGGACTTGTCCCAGCTCCTTCCATCATTCACCCGCGCCGGTGGCCTAGAACCACCGGTTTCCCCACAGATGTGTGCTTGCACGGAAATACCGAGAAAATCAGTCCGTCCTAAATAAACATGTGAAGTGTCAGCAAAGACTGGATGGAGGCCACTTAGAGGACTTAGAGGGAGGCAGCCAGACAAGCTGACAGCCGGAAAAAGGTGGGAGGTAATAAAAGCGCTTGGTATAAATCTGTGAGGGAAGCAGCAGCATTAACACTCGTGCAGAAATGGGCTCGCACTTGTGTGAGGACACATGGTGAGAGAAAGCTGTGAAGTCAGATGAAAACGGGCAGATTTCCCCTCCAGTCATCAGCTTCTCGTTTCCATCAGCCTGATCGTTCTTACATCAGTGTCGGAGTTAGGAGCAGTTTTAGGAAGCTGCGGAGACGAGGGACGTGTGCTTGCTTTCCTTTCCAAAAGGAGTTTTTGACAGTTCATGTTCTTGGTGTCTAGGGACATCAATGGAGTCAGAGACGTTGTGTGTTACCACACCAGAGTAAATTAATGAAACAGAGGAGACGTGTTTGATAAAACACACCAACGATGATCCCTGCACACACACATCATGCATCATCCTGAACATGAATGTTTGCACTGAATTACACTTCCTGACTGGTCCTGTGAACATTAGCGTCTAAACTTCCAGCTACAGAGGAGCTTAGGGCTTAGTGTTTAGGTTAAGGTTTTCCAGTGAAGACAAATCCATGTTTGCTCTGATCACGGTCCCTGTGTGGCCCATGCAGCAAGTCAAACCCCCCAAAAAGCTGCTTATTTGCCATGAGCCTCACACAAGGTGACGAAGCTCACAGCATCCCAGAGGCAACAGATCCAGCAGCCACCATGACAAATGTTGTTTAAAGTCTCTGCAGAAGTCAGATTTGGCTGCTTGGAAGCCGAACCCACTCACAAGCTCGCCTCTGGAGACGAAGATGCAGTGTGATGCTAGGTGCTGTAATTACCCCCCATGGGTTCAGGTCCATTTCTACGTTAATCCAGCTCACCTTAAACTGATCAGCTGACCGTTGACAGTGCGATCCTGATCCGTAAGGGCTTCAGACATGTTTAAAAAAGATCCGCCTTGTGCAGGGCAGCGGTTCTGGTGCTCGCCCCCATGTTCAAAACCCACACAATTGTCCCGTTAGTGCTGCTCTGGAATTAATTCAGATGTGGGACCCTGCTTGCCGTTGAATGTTGCACAAACAACAACAGTTTGTGGAAGTTTTGCTTTTATGAAATGTGTTATGTGGTTGGGAGCTTCCTAACGACCCGCCTGGAAAAACAAGGCGGCACATAAAAGAATGCTTTACTGTAGGCCGGCGGCTGCTTCGTGTTGTTTGGTTTGTTACTGTTTACTGGCTACATGGTAAATACCTCCAGACACGACTCGGGGAGGCTGAAGGCTGTCAGTCCCTGTGGTCGTGTGAGAAGTGAGCGGCAGAGCGAAAGAAGAGAAACCGACGTCTAACTTACAGGCCCAACCAGCCGGCATCCATTCTTTCTCTGTACATCTGAACCGGTTTCATTTTTATTCAGTCCTACGGCTTAAATATTATTTAGTTGAGTTTTAGTTTAGTAATCTGAACCGGAAGTTTTAAGCCTCATTTATGCTCAGTGTTAAACATGCATGCAGACAGTTTTAGTTTATCTTCTGAGAGCGTGCAGATACCAAGCAGTACCACCAGAAACCACGGGGGGCAGCGCTGCACAGTAGAGTAAGCAGCAAAAGGACGAAGGAAGTCTACTGCACTGCCTTCTAGTGGATGTATTACCTAACAACCCTGCCACCAGAAAGCAGGCATGGCCTGGGGACCTGTCCAGGTGCACCTGGCTCTCACCTGCTGATGCTGGGCCAGGCTCCAGCTTCCCCGCGACCTGTAATGGACGAAGCGGAACAGATAATGGATGGATGGGAGTGTGGAGGAAGTGACATTTGACGACTATTTAAACTGACGTGCCATTTCATATACTTAAAAGAATCATAAATGAGACTTTAAGTCAAGTTTTAGTCTACTAATTGAAATTTCCAGAAGAATTTTTTTGTTTTTTGAAAAGCGGACCTTGTGTTCCACGGAAGTACATCTGCAATGCTCGAACATTTACTGAGGAGGCACGTCGGGCTAGCGTAACAGCCTCATGTAAGATTTAAAAGCTGAAAGTGAAATAAGATCCATTTCACAATTATCAGATAAATAATTATTAAATACCGTCGACTAATCGGTAAAGATACCGATTAGTCGACTAGGCGTGTTAATAGTCGATTAGTCATCGACTATCAGAATAGTCATTAGTTGCAGTTAGTGTGTGGAAGTGCTGGCCGGGCAAAATGCATCACTATGCACCCCAATCCTGCTCTGAGCCGCCCCCGGTGTGTGAAGGAGCCATAGCAAGCAGTGAGGATGTCTTCCGTCGACAGAAGAGTCATTAGCAGCCCTACTGTGCAGGAAACCCTCAACATACTGGATCCATAGACCGCTTCTGCTGTAGGACTGAAACTTTCAGCTTTCTTAGGCACAGCTGGAGGTTTCTGGGCGCTGTGCCAGGTATTAACTGAACATGACGGCAACTTATCTATCTACTCATCCTGCTGCAGTGGCTGGAGGTCCCTTGTTCGCAGGTGTGTGGACAGGTGTAGATGTGCACTGACATTTCAGACCTCCCCACTCGTTGGCTGAATTTAGGATACTTCTGTTAGCAAAGAACGGTTTCAGGCCGAAATGCTGGGAAAGCAACTTTTACATCTTTCTCTTGATCATTGTTGTAAACTTTTGACTAAAAGATGATCTAGAAATGAAGGAATCATTCCACATCCTGCCGTGGAAACGTTCACTCCTTTGTGTCCCTTCATCCTGCAGATAAAACCACTTCTGTCTGCTCAGCTCAACGTTAGCATGCTAAATGCTGTATTTGCAGAAAAAAACAGCCATGCTTCCAGAAGGAGCTTGGTCCAGCATGTTTAAAGCCCATTTCACTTCCACCTGTTACTTGTCCAATGTGAGAACGGCTCACAACTGCTGTAGGGGGAACTGGTCTGCAGCAGCAGGTGTGCACCGAGTTTTTCAGAGGCCACTAATGACAGTAGTCAGTCTGAGACTTGAAAATATGTCACAGTTCATGGTGAGTTTTCAGAGTTCTGCCACCCACAATCAATCTTTAGCTATAGTTTGCTCAGTTAAGCTGAGCTACAGTTAGAGCTCAGCTAGGTGATTTAACCTACAAGAGCAGGAGGGAACTGGTTTATTAGGCAGATTATGTACAATAGGTACTTAGATTAGTTTTTATGGGCTTTTTCCAGTTGACCTACCATGTCACAGACCAAAACCAATTAAGCTAGCAGCAAATGGGTGCTAGCTTGGGCTGCAAGTTGGACCGCTATAAAGCTTTTTTGCATTTTGTACACGCAACTTTTTGTTATTTTGAACACATGAGATGGGCCTTTTCCTTTGTGGTTATTCTGTCATTACCAGCTTTCTTTTGGTGAAGCAGCTTCTTCTGTTGCTTTCAGGTCAAAGCCCAGAATAACAACCATGTGTCACAGCTAGTCAAGCCATCAGGAAAAGGGGGGTAAGGACCCAAAGCAGACGTGAGAGCTGTAAAACAGAACAAGTTTGAACTGCCAGAACAAGGGCTTCCAGGTCTTCGTATCTCTGGGAGGAGAGGATTATATTTAGTGTAGTTCCGGTCAGGCAGAGAAATCCAATAATCCGATGTTTAGTGGGTGGCTTACGGCATCCTGGTGGAAATCCTGAGTGGAGGGAAAGGTAGCTGGAATTCCTGAGCAGCTGGTGGGGCGAGCAGGCAGGCAGCTGAGGGTAGCAAAAGGTTGGCAGGTGGAGGACGGCAGGCAGCTGAGGTGAAATGGAACCCCGGAGGGGTAGGACAACACACAACTGTGAGACAATCTGCCGAGGTCTGGTTGCTGCTGTAGTCCTCATAAAGGGAGACTTGATGAGGGCAGATAGAAGACAGCTGTGAGGGCAGGAGCAGACCGGACTCCACCCAAAGCTTCCTGAAACCTGTTCTGCACCACCTAAAGCTCAGGAAAAACATAAGCAGCAGAACTGTCACACCATGGACCATGAGCTTCCAGGCCAGTCTGAGTTTAACTGATACTACTCCCTCCCCACCTCCATCCACCCATCCATCCATCTGGGAGGCATTCCCAGGCCAGCAAAGGAACGTAGAGCCTCCAACATGTCCTGGGTCTTCCCTGAGGCATCCTCCTGGTGGGATGTGCCCAGAACACCTCACCATAGAGGCTCTAAGGAGGCATGCTAACCAGATGCCTGAGCCACCTCATCTGGCTCTTCTCAATGTGGAGGAACATGGCATCACTACGGACCCCGCAGGGACCTGTCCTTCTCCATCCATCCTATTCCATCTATCCCACACTTGTGAACAAGACCCTGAGATACTGGATCTCCTCCACATAGGAAAAGATCTCCACCTCTTTCCAACTGTGGCCCATCATCTTGGATTTGGAAGTCCAGAAGTTCAGTTTTGGATTATTTTAGTCAGACTAACGTGTTACGTGTTTTTAAAAAGTCTGGTTCTAGTTAATTAAATTAGAAAATCCACTCTAAGAATCAAACAATCTGCAGCAATCTGCCAAAGTTCTGTGAACAGTGCTTCCACGCTGAGTTACAGAGAGAGGAGACTGACATCTGGACTAGATTCTGATTAAATAAAGAAAAAATCATTTTTTCCCGCCCTGGTTTGAAGACACACGTGTAAGCTATTGTTTAATGGAGATCCACGTTGCAGCCTACCTCGAAGAAGATCCGTTGTCGGGTAAGGCCAGTTGTACGTCCTGATCAGCTGCCAGTCAAAGTCGTCCTCTTGGCCCTGTCGATATTCGCACAAGCCAGAGTCTGAGTCCTCATCAAAGGTACAGCCAGCTACAAAGAAAAAGAAGGTCAAATGAAGAAAATATAAAAGTAAAGCTTCTTTGCTGCCTAGAATAAGGTGATGAAATAAAAAAAAATTACTGGAGGAAGATTATTGCTCAGTTACATCAGCACAGTCTCGCTGTAGTTGTCTTAACACATCAAAACCTGGAGAATCTTGCATCTTTAAACTAAATTACAGCTAATACTTGGCACCAGGAAGTTAGCACAGACTACCACAGACTCCTCTCTTCACTTTAAAATCCACCAGCATTTGGTGCAATCAGCCGTGTGGAGCTAAAATGACACGGCAGCCACAGGTCACCCTGATAGCCAGAAATAATGGGCAGCGGCGCCAGAGAAGCTAAGGGGCTACTCTCGCTGATGGAGGACGAGAGCCGGGCTCTCAGCCTGAGAAGGTGACCTAACCCTGTCTGGCATCTAATGGTCACGTTCACTACTCGACCATTATCACACAAACCAGGCTGCCCAGCTCATGAAAAAGAGCCTGTTCTTGTTTACTTGGTCAGATAAGAACAAATGACGCTCACGAGAATCTGAAGTTGCATATTTGAACAGACGTTGGAGAACCAGTTAATGATCAGGCATGTTTGTGAGCTTTATGTTTCCCTTTAATCCCCAACATGCTCTCTAAAGCTGGAGCCAACAATCATCTTTAATGCTTCAGCGTCCCTGAACTTATTCATTGTTAACTGAAAACTGTGAAAAGTGTCACTCACAATCACCCAGAGCCTTTCAAACTGCCTTCAGCCCAAATCACAGTTAGCAACCACGGAAATAAGGACAGACTGCATATAAGCCGTCTGGCCTGAAAGAACAAAGGCTGTCCAGCAAATGAAGAAGCAGACATGTTGATGTGGTGGGATCTACCCGAAGGAAGGTCTCGTTATTTAGTCCCTTTGACATGGGTAGATCGGGTTTCTAATCGCTCAGATCATAAACATTGGCTCCAGATGGAAAGACAAATGAAAAGCACTCTGACAGAACTCTAGAAATCCAAGGCTACAAATATTGTTCTTTGTTAATTTTAGCACTTGAGCTTTTTGAACAGAAAACAGAGCAACTTAGAACCGTTTACACTTGTGTGTTTGTCATGAAACAACCATCAACCTTCAATAAAGTGGTGGCAAACTGAGCAGAAGTACTTTAAAGTTCCAGTGTGTAGCACTTAGGGTCCAGCAGGGCTGGACCTTCTTCCATAAATCCAGTTCAAACTAATTTGAACTAAGCACGCATTGTTCAAATGTATTTTAATGTCTCCCTGAGCGAGAAACAAGACAGTCTCTCTTATTTTGAATAGTCTGATTTAATCACTTGTGGACTTAATTGTACAGCTGCTGCTCTGCATCTTCTGCTTGTTTTGTTTTTAGAACATCTGCTCAAAAGAAAAGAAAAGTGAATGAATGATAGAAAATGTTTGATGAGATTTTTAGCGACTTTGCCTCTGGCAACGGGCCTTCTGTAGCTGATGGTGCTGAACAGCAGCAGTCACATGATGATGACCCAATGCTTTACGCAGAAGTTGTGTAACTGGCATCATGATCCAACGCGCTTCACTTTGTAAGCTAGCGAGCCGATTGGTTGTTGTAGGGCAGGGATCACCGGCTTCAGTGTCCTGCACGTTTTAGATTATTCCCTGCTGCAACACACATGACTCAAATTAAGGCATTATCAAGGGATTGGTGCAGAACTTGGTAACAAGCTGCTGGAGAACCATGTGGTTTGAGTCAGGTGCGTTGCAGCAGGGAAACATCGAAAACCTGCCGGACACGGGCCCAGTAGGACCGGAGCTGGTGGTTCCTGCTGCACCACCTACGCTGTGAAATCCAAAATACTTCCATACACCACTTCTAAGACTACTTAAGAGCTTGCATTTGTCTTTGGATTGGCTTTGTTTACTTTTTCTTCCATTTTTTGTACCAACTGAAGAAAAGTACCTTTGGCTTATGTACAGGGTCAAGAACGCTCAACTAAATTACACGACACTACTAATCTGATCCAACTATCTCTACAGCCATGATCTGGATTATCTAGAGTCTAGTTTTTAATTAAAATGGGTTCTGGTTGCAGATGATTAAAAGTTGGAATTTGTGTAAGATGTCGCTGGACTTCATAATCAATGTTTCTAGTAAACAAGAAGCAAAATAACAGGCAAGCTTCAGCCAAGCAAGCACCAAACAGGAAACGTAAGAGTTGATGTGACTGGTACTTTATCAGCCGTCCATTGAGTCTCTTCAGGTGTGAAGTGTGATCTGCACAGCTGCACCTGGCCAAAGAACGCCTCGGGAATAAAAGAAGGGGAGCTCCTCATTTCTAAGAAATGCAGTGTTTCACAGGCCTGTCACCAAGCTGCTAAGCTGGCAACTGCTCAGCCTGACCCTGCTTTAGAAGACAGGCGTAACGGTCCTCTATCCTCACTCCAGACACGCTCAGTTAGTCCCACTGCAGTAGCAGGACCCTCTTCACTACCACATTGTATTAAGGCTTGACAGCTGTGCTGCTAGCAGAGACTCGTTGCCAGTTTCTACTTAATAGTATCCCGCTTGGCCAACTTCCCCAGTGTGGCCGTTTGTGTTTTGTTAAGAAACTCCATCTGTTTTCTTAAGTAAAACATGAGAATAAAATGTCCCAATAAAGTACTTTTAATTTTAAACTCACCATTCCTGCAAACAAACAAATACTGCCGGTGAACCCCCCTCTTCCAAGCCTTTTCCCCCTTCTGCCTGCAGCCTAGCGAGTCTCCGGATGTAAGCAGATCAGAGCTTTAATTGCCTCCTGTGTGAGGGATGCGTGTTGTCGGAGGAGGAGAAGGCCGAGCGGCGGAGACGGGGCCCGCAGTGAAGGTCTGTTTTTTATGGAGAGCCCTCCAGCCCGTGAAGAAATGTCACCATCAGACGCGTTCCACTGACTCCCCTCATTAAGACCCACCAGTTCCTCTCGGTACACAGACGAGCTTCTCTGGCAGCAGGAGGGGAGCCTTGTAATTAGAACAGCCATGTGCATTTGTGAGCAATCTGTGAGCGTCTTTGCCATTTTTGATGTTGAATAAAATCGTAATAAATCCATCAGGGCCACACAGGCTAAGGCCGTCAACAATTCTTAGGAAGATTGCTCACATTTCCACAAAAACCCCCAGACGTATGAGAAGAGAGATCTCAGAATGCCAATTGCTTATCAGAGGCGGTAGCGGCGCTTCCCCCAGCGATGTGAAACATGGATGAGGCCGGATAACTTCAGTGAGACACTGTCAGAGCTGACAAGTCTGGAAGAAAGGGAATAAATGTGCACTTTGAAAGGCTGGAACAAAGAAGACTTCAGCTTGTTGGGCTTGTTCTCCTCTCTCAGCCTCAACACATTCTCACCTCTTCTCACGTGGAAGAAATAAAACATTTAGTAAAAAGCGGCGCTATGACCATCAAGCTTGAACTGTGCGGTGTTGTAGCCGCACATTAAATCACCAGGTTAACGCTCCCGTGAAGCAGAAGCTTCATTCCCAGATCCCTCCTGCTCTAAATCAGCTGCAGTGTTTCCTCAGATCCAACATCACTGAGCTGCGATGTACTTTTATTCCCATTAATCTCATGTCTGCTGAACACAGCGCTCCTCCACCACAGAGTGGTGTAGTAGGGGGGAGCCAGTAAATCCTGCAAGAGGCAGCAAAGAATCCCATTATTACAGCTTTTAGTGATGGTCTAAATACTGATTCCCCGTTTCTCGCCTGAATTAGAGGGAAAACCCAAATTTAGCCATTATGGTGCATTTGTTGTGGATCATTTTCAGCACACAGAGCAGCGATGTGGAGGTTTATGAAAGGCTTTCTGCTCTGGCCCAGAGGAACGAAACACATAATGTGTTCGGACAGTAGTGGGTCTTTTAACGGGGTTTTCAGCATCATCTAATCATAATTTCTTTTTGTAACCCCCCCTGCCCGTACTACACCACCCTTGGAGGAGCGCTGTGTTCAGCAGACATGAGATTAATAGGAATAATAATGTTGATCATTTTTACATTATTTACATCATTTAAACATTTATGGAAGGAAAAGTCAACATGTTGAGGTCTGCGTGGAAATACGTTACTAAACTTTCACATTTGCTTTGAAACGTTTAAAAGATTAAGATCAGAATTGTTTTCATCATTTTCTATTCAGGGCTTTTAGGAGAAGTCTTAAATCAGGCAAGTAAAAACTTCTACAACCACCTTTCAACACTGTAAGCTGATAACGCCGAGATCAGCAACTCTGGACTTCCTGGGTTAGTGTCCTGCAGGCTTTAGATGTTTCTCTGCTGCAACACACTTGGCTCAAATCAATCGGTCATCAAGAGGCTGCTGCAGAACTTAACAAGCAGTTTGAGAACCTTTTGATTTAAATCAGCAGGGAAACAACTAAAACCTGCAGGACCTGACCCAAGAGGTCCGGAGTTGCTGATCCCTGGTATGAAGCAATGACCTCTGACTAGCTAACCAGGCCACAGAGCCATGTATCCAAAAACAAGCTAGCCAAGTGTTGCACCTGTAACAGGGAATTCGATCTTTCCTGCAGGCTTCATCTTCTGAATCCGGGTCTGAATGCTCAGACAACAGCTGTTACAGGACTGCAGGTGCGCTTGCTGGAGTTCCACGCTGTGAATTACTTTACATCGTACATCACATCCACACACGGATGGCGGACGCTGCCATGCAAGGTGCTCACTACGACCCATCAGGAGCAATTTGGGGCTCAGTGTCTTGCTCAGGGACACCTCAACATAAGCTCTGCAGGCCGAGGTTTGACCCGGCAACCCTCAGGCTACCCACTGAGCCGCCCCGCCCCAGTGGAACAACTATTGGACTACTTTGACTGGACCCTGGCTGCTACAGCTTCAGACATAAACTGAAGATGAGAGACATGCAGGAAGTCTGGAATGGTCTGAAAACCACTAACGGCGGTCCTCAAGAGCCACAATCCTGCAGGTTTTCCATGTGTTCCTGCTCCAACACACCTGACTTAAACTAATGAGTCATTGTGCAGATCCTTATAGGCTGTTGGATCCATTTCATTT
>JBAMHW010000019.1:3201081-3217239 GCA_037177495.1 Rhadinocentrus ornatus | reverse complement strand
TTTTCGAGAACTTTAGAAATAAAAGGAAGATTTGATATTGGTCTATAATTTGATAGAATGTCTGAATCAAGGCTAGGTTTTTTCTGTCCTTCCATCCATCCTTCCTTATGTCCATCCACCCATCCATCCTTATGTCCTTTTGTCTATCTTCCATCCATCCATCCATCCATCCTTTCGTCCACCCATTCTTCTGTTCTTCCATCCATCATCCATCCATCCTTCCATCCACCCATTCTTCTGTTCTTCCATCCATCATCCATCCATCCTTCTGTCCATCCCAGCTGCCAGTATAGACCAAACTAAAGAGATGATGTGCAGCCCTTTTAACGTAAACTTATAACCAGTGAAAACAGACTTTTTTTGGAGAGATTCATCTTAATCTACCTGGTGGAACAAACGCTCTGTACTTAGTCATCGCTGGTCCTGATGTGAGGATTTGACAGAAGATATCTCAGACTGAGACTTTTACAGGACAGTAAATGCAGAGTAATGATAATGTGGCTTCCTAACTGAGACTTTGTCGAATGAAGAGGGACAATGTCTTCTTGAAGCTGCTGCCATGATTGGGATATAATTCCTGTCTCAACCTCTTCCCCCTTCAACCAGCCCTGTGGCTCCAACTTGCTGCTCTCTCGCCAGACTGGGAAGAAACCACGACAAACACACAAAGTGGGAAGTGGAAAAAAAGTAATTTCCCTCTAACTGCATGCTGCACTTTCCCGCCTGGGCTGGGAGCAGACGGCGAGATTGGCACTGCAGGGCATACGCTGTTGTGTGAAATTGTTTCATTACTGGTGCACAATGGTTCTAGTTGCTAACTGCAACAACAAAGTTCCCAGTAGGCCGAGCCAACTAAGACCAGTAACTTCAGATACAATAACACTCACAGATCTTTCAGGGTGCTTGAGAAGGTAACAGATGACTTACTGGCCTATGGGAAAGCTTCAGTCCTTTCCCCACAGCCTGGTGGACGCACCGCCGGAGGCAATCACAAAACTGAATCCACGTGTGTTTGCGTGTGTGGTAGGGCTGCAACGATTGGTCGACATTGTCGACTATAGTTGACAATGAAAATAGTTGACAATGAATTTACCCGTCGAAGATTGTCGGCAACAAAAAAAAACCTAGAGTGAGACATCGTCTTCTTTTTCTGTCTCTGCTGTGGTGCACATGTGCAATAAAGTCCGCCAGGGGAAAATATGGCGGCCGACCAGGGAACAAAACGGCGGCAGAGGACGTCAAAAGTCTGGGATGACTTCACGTTAAACTTACAAAATAAAGTAAATACATGCAAGCTTTGAACAGCGGACCTTGCGGACCACGGAAGTACGAGCCATTTATTAATTATGAGATACATAATCCGATTAGTCGACTAGGCGTTTTAATAGTCGATGACTAATCGACTATCAGAATAGTCCTTAGTTGCAGTTAGCGTGTGGAAGTGCTGGCCGGGCAAAATGCATCACTATACACCCCAATCCTGCTCTGAGCGCCTCCGGCGTGTGAAGGAGTCATAGCAAGCAGCGGCAGCTTAGCGAGGATGTCTTCCATCGTACTTTACGACCAAAACCAAGTCTGCACATTCACAGACTTTACTGCTGCAAGGCTCAAAGTACCCCATGGATAATGGGAAAAAAGAACAGCACACCAGCTATTCTGAACTCATTCCGTTACTAGAGCGATGACAAGCACAGGCGAGTCTGCCAGAGATGCTTCATCCCTGAGCCAATCACTGGGGGAAACGGTGCCACCTGCAGTACAACCACAAAGAGCGAAATGAGGAGTTCCTGAACCCAGCGTTAGCTGAAACAGCTTACTACAAATCCAGCAAAAGCTGCAAAGCTCAACACATGTCCGTGCCTGAGAGATTCGCAAGTGAAACTCTGTGTGAGAAAAAAGCGAAGGTTCATCAAATCGTCATGGCAACAGTGTTATCACATTCATCCCGATATCACGCAGCCCTGCTTTAAAGAACAATCGTCTCCACGTGCAAACGTCTTGTTTTAACCTGGTAGAAATGCATTACTCCACCGGAGGGCGGCCCCGTTTACCGAGGCTCAGGTACAGAGTGTGGTGCTGCAAGGTTCAACGCTGAAGGAGAACCAATGTAAGGAACACGCAGAGCTGAAGACAACAACGACCAAAACGTCTGTGGAACCTTTTCCAGAAATCCTCTGCAGGTAAAGCTAGCAGAGCAGCGGCCTACCACCACGATGAACAGTCATCAACATGAGGCCCATCCACCAATCAGACGAAGTCGATGAGTGGACCTCATCTCAGAGATGATAGCTAAAGATGTTTCCATCGGTTTGTAGGAGGTTTTAGAAGTTTAAAGCTGTCTCCCACCGCAGAGTACTGGACAGAGCTTATAACGTGGTCGTATGAAGCCAACTCAACTGGAAAACACGGAGCTGTCCGGCAGACTAAGGGCAGAACACACTGCTGGAACCCTCATAATGATGCTTCCCACAGCTTAACATCGGAGGGATTCGCAGCGATCTTCATCCAAGATATAAAGTTTGGCATCCTGCCCCCATGCTATCCATCTTCTCCCAGTTATCCAGCATTAACCCAGGCACCCGTCAGAGGAGCCTCCTGTTGACCACCTGATGATCAGAGCCACTACCCATGACCACAGGTAAGGCTTGGACTGGGCACCGTCTGGTAGATCAGCAGTTTTTAGACCAACAGCAAAGCATTGATTAAGTAGGGAGAGGAAAGCATGACAGGAACTTCATGTGGAAGTGGCAGCATGTGTTTGTAAGAGTTTGGTACGAATCTAGAAACTAGACATGGAAAAAAAGCTGAAGCACAAGGCTAGACTTGTGGCTTTTCGTTATCCACTGCAGATGTTCTCAAACAACAGATACTGTCAAATGGCCTCACCCATTCTTCCATTTTTATTTATACAGCCCCAAATAGGAAAAACAAAGCCTCACAAGCCTGCCTCAAGACCTTACAGACCCGTCTTTGAGCTCAGGGTCCAGAAGAGTGTTGATAAAGCTGGAACAGAAGTCTTATGCAGGGCTGATGAAAGTGCTTTATATTTGACCGAATTCCTGTTGTGAAGAAGAAGAATCGGTGTTTGCTCCTGAGGAATGGTTCCACGTTAGATAGAAAATGTGATGAACACCGACTCCGGCTGAGACGTATCCTCTGTGTACAGATTCTCAGCCAACAATTTATTTAGGTGCCACAGAAGCAGCCGCAGAGGACAAAGCAGATACTTTTCATTAGGCCAGGCTCTCCACTTTCATTTCTCATTTAATCTTTCCATTGTCTCTCATACTCCACTGAGACATAAATTACAGAGCTCCATCTCATGCGATGTGAAGCTGCACCTTCAAGCCATCAGAACTGCTCAGCCCGGCAATGCTATTGTTAGAGAAGTCGTGACGAGAGGAGCGCACGGAGAGCTTGATGAATAAAAACAGACCTTGTCCGATGAGGCTCTAATCACCCTAATTAAGAAGACAGCGGGTTTTTTACAGCACCTGCATTAAAGCGGGAGGCCTGCTCGGTGGTGGGACGCATTTTCACATCACACATGAAAATTTCATGTCAAGTGCTGGAGGAGACACATTTCCCTTTAAGTGGCGACGTCAGGCCGCGTCTGGCCCCTCATTTCAGGCCTGACCTAAATGCATCTTCCTCTGTGGTGATCATGTTTTCATGTTGTTGTTGTCTTTATGTCCAAATCTCTTACCATCAATTAGTACTTCCAGTCTTTAAAACTCTCTTCATTTTCAGGGGAGGAGTCAGATGTCTTATCCTGAATGCTCAAACAGAGGCTCCAGAAACAGCCTGCATCCATTTACTGGATGAACCCACGGTAACGGGATGCATGATCACAAGATGTCATGACTGCTTTGATGTACATTTCTATACAATAAAATGTTCAGAATAAATTCCTCCGAGCAGAATGATCTCCGTTCAGGGGTGCAGAATCTAAAATGAGCTGAGGGAAAGCCAAACAGCATTCTCATTGGTTTCTACATACTGTAAACAAAGCAAAGCAGGTGTCACGCTCTGAATACCAAGTGAAGGAATGTCGGGATTCAGATGTCAATCTTCTGCGCCCCTTGTCTGTCCTTAGAGACCCGCAGGCTTCACCGCTGCCGATGCAGCGCGTCCCGACTCCCGAGGGTGTCCACAGGCAGCCGCACAGGCCCTGACCTCTATTACTGAGACAGGCCCCTGACTGCACACTCTCCCCGCCATCGCAATCCCAGCAGGCACATGGCTAGACGAGGAACTCCCCACACCTCCCTCCTGCTCATACAAACAAGCCGCTCCCACAAGCCATCTCAGGTAGGTGCAAAAAGCTCACAACCCACTGAAACGGTGCCAAATCACGCAGCCATTTTGTTCGGCTTCTTTAAATGTATCGTAATGACTGACTAAAAAACATTTTGGCATTATCAACTGTAAGAAACTGACGTTAGTGTGTAGATGAAATAAATGTTAAGATTACACCAGCACGTCTGGTTTATTCTGCAGACCTGCAGGAAGAGCGGCCTCGAGTTAATGAGGATTGACTCGCAGAGCAATGCATTGCACCACTTTCCTTAGCTAGGTAATTATTTCATATGCATTGGTTTATACGAAGAGTTATTAAAAATTGGACTAATGTGGATCATTTAATACGTTCTTTCAACTGGATTATAATTAGGCTAGAATGGACCAGACTGTATCTTTAAAAGAGCTTCGAGATGACTGTTATATGAATAATTCTATGCAAATTAATCCATTAAGAGATATTTCCTGAACCGGAGTAGGCGCACTTATATAATAATATAATAATAATGCACTGCGTCATTGCAGGGGTTTTATAAAAGTCTCGTCTGTGTTCTGTCAAACATTAATGTGCTTCTCGAAGTCTGCAGAAATCAGGGAGTCACCTCACAGGGCGACCTGTGTAGCACCTCGTTGAATCTAGGCCAAGGAATCCAGTTTTTCCTGCAGGCATCGAGCACCTGGTTCTGTTGCTAGGTTCAACGCTCCCTGCTGCCCTGAAAGCAAACGGTTAGACACAAGCAGCCGCTGCCACAACAACACCTCCAGAAAAGAGACCCGTATTTTTACCGACACAAACAATATGCTAAACTGCAGAACAAGGCGCCGTAAGAAAAGCGATGAGATCAGTGCTCCTCAGAGAGCATCACTGTCTTTGGCTTCGACTTAATTACAGCTCACACCTCCCTTTCACTCCGCCGAGGAGAGGAGAGAGGGCTTTGATTCGGATGCCCTGTGGAACACTCGATCCTTTCCTTCCGGTGGCATCATTTACTCCCTTTTGTAGCAGTTTGTCTTCCGCTCACACTTTCTGCCTCTTCATCCCCCCATCCTCACCGACGAAGTGCTCGGCTGAGGATGCATCGAGCATCTTTTTCCACTCAACAGCACATGTAAGAAATTATAAAGCGTGGAAACAAGAGGAGGTATTCGGTAAAAAAAGAGGCTTTACATGACATTATGCGCAGCTCTCCCCTCAGCAGAGGGCTCAACATTTAAATTAGCAGCTTAGCGGGGAGAGTGCTGTCCATTATTAGGATAAAATATTACCCAAATGTCCAAAATGCTCCTCAGTCTTTCAGTAGACTTGTGTTAGCTGCTTAACTTCAGCATGTGGAAGGAATGCTGCAGGAGTGAGAAAATATTCCGGTTTCCTTCATTAAGTAGGAGCCACACACTGCGAGCGTCCACCATGTCCGCTCTGTTTTCCTACTCAGACTCAGACTGAGCGTAATCACGAGAAGCTGTTGAGCTGAGGAGTAACAAGTGTCATTCAATCAAGCTGCCAGGAGACCCGATGGAGAGGTCGCCTGCAGCAGTTTCTCTGAAGAGAAAGCTACAATTATGGAGGATGGTGACTGCAGCGTGAGTTAGGATGCAATACGGTGGGTAAAGTGTCCTGCCCAAGGACGCCATCCGCCCTGAGCCACGTCTTCCAGGACGGAAGCACACAGGGAAGGCCGAAGGAAGGAGGCAGAACTGTAAGACTGTAGCAGGATCCAGGCTCGTCCTTTACCTCCCATCAAGGAAAAAAAGTGGAGTTTAAAATGAAACAGCTGATAAGTGATATTTAGGATCAGCTGTTTGGCATCCGTAGAGAAGTTGTGGCGAGTTTGTCGTGGCTCAACCCACATATTCAGCTCTGCTGATCATCCCACAACGTTTCCCGTACAAACGTTCAAATACACAGAATTTCCAGGGGTGAGGATTTATTGACGGGCAGCATCCACGAATTCTGTTTTACTGACAATTTTTATCTAATTCTGAACGTAAAAAAACCGCAGCTGACGGATGCTTTTGTCCAACCGGTACACGTCCAGCTTGCTCCCTCATTACAGCCGAGACCGATTCCAAGCCGAGTAAAGCGGTTTGCCTCCACTCCATGCAAAGTTTGAGGGCAAATATTGTTTTTACTGCTTTGGTTAGAAGAAGAATGAGAACAAGCCCACACATGCGGCCAGAAGGAATTTCTCGCAGAAATGGAAGAATGATTATTTCTGTCACGCAGGGACGGAAAATAAAAACACAGCTTTCTGATCCCTTTGGTGTCTTTATAAAAAGCAGCGAGCTACAAATGTTGCTGTTGCTCGGGGTAACCGTTTATTCCCACGTTATTAGAGGCCGGGTAAATCAGGCGAAATGTGACTCCGTGTCTCCTGCTTGGGAGTTCCAGCCTGGCAGAGCTGCTCCATGCAGCTTTTTGTGTAACCAGCTATGAGCGAGGAGGTCTGGGCTCTGTGGTGGGGCTTGTAATTATTCAACCAGGGGCCAGCTCGGCTTGCACTCTTGTGTTCAGTGGGCCGACCTTGAACCCTCAAAAGGGCCCTTAGAAACCACAACAGCAGAGGACAATGTGACCCCTCCCCCTGCGCGCTTTGCCTCCCTCCCCAACGGCGGAGGATAACCTCCGTCACGGGGCCGTAGAAGCTGATAATTAGGTGCTTAGCTGTGGTCGTACAGAAGCACAGATCAGATATGTTGAGTCGCTGGGGAGGAGTTTCAAGACTGATGAACGAGGGGAAAGAATTACAAGGGCGGGAATTTGTGCTGCATATTAATGGTGATGGATGTAGAGGCCAGTGCCCACAGCCCACATGGCCATCTGGGCTGAGTAAGAGAGCAAGAGGGACTCTGTCAAGGTTAACTACCGTCGTTCTGCCTCTGTATGGCATGGGGGGCAGGTGCCAGCATGCCAAAAAGCTTATGTGTCCGTCTCCAGAGCATTAAGTGAGGAGAGAAAGTTTACGATGTGATGTATACGATCAGTCGGACTGGACCGCTGAGACCCCCCGAGAGCCCAGCTCCATTTAACATTCACACTCACAAGGAGCAGCTTCCAGGCCGGGTCGCAGTGCAAGCGCATACATTTGTTCATCAGTTTGTACCACTTGGTATCTGGCCTTTGGAGCGCAGTGATCCATGCATCAAGTTTGAGGGACGAGCTCAAACCAGCAGGAAAGCTAGCGAAAGCTGCAGCGGACTTGCAGGCCGGACACATCCGCACAACTTAACCTGTACGCAGAGTCAGGAAGGTCCAGTCATGTGGCTGAGGGGGCCCAGGCATCGGAAGGAATTTTACCAGTGATCATCATCGTCATCATTTACTTTTGGTGACAGCTGATTAAAAGAAAAATGGGCCCACGGCCACGGATTTTATCAAAGCTAATCCCAAAGTGCCCAAAAAGACACTGTCTTTTCAAGGTGAGGCAGTGGGCATCTCGCCAACACCCAGCCCTCAGCAAGTCGTCTGGGAAGAAATATCATATAGTGAAAGTCCTCACTGGTCAGGCAGGAGAGAACACGGTGAATAACCTGCCATTACTGAGGCAGTGCATCACACTGAGCGAGGCCTTACTGGGGCAAATGCACATAGGGCAGATTTAATGGAAGGATGTGCTGCGGTAATGATGCAGGACGTAGAATAACTAAGCAGCCCAGGGGCAATGCCATGTGATAAAAGTTTATTACTAATTCTTTCTAAGAAGAATCTGTGACACAGTCCTAGCTTCCACTGACTCCGTGTTTTCTAGACTTTCCCTTCCTGTTTTCTTGTCTCCCGTGGGTCTCTCTCTGTTAGGCTGCGCTCGGATTGTCCACTCACCCACACTGAGTTAGCTATAAAGTGGACACTCTGGGGGATAAGAGTAGACAGCTGCTGATGCTTTTAGGACACTTCATGACTATGCACTGGATATTCACATTGACAAACGCCAACATTCCCAGTTGTTGAGAAAAATCACAATAACAAGCTGTAGACGTTAGCGTTAGCACACTGTCAGCTCAATGGCTGTTGGCTCCAAGCAGCAATGCATGATGGTCTCTTTCAGTGGAGCGTACACTTCTGTCTCCTTGTAAAGAAGAAGAGAACAGAGTTGAAGGGTTAGATTACCCATCATTCATCTCGGCTAGCACGACAGCATGAAAACAGGATAAAACTTCTTATCTCCAAGAAAACAGGATAAAACTTCTTATCTCCAAAAGTTAATCATTTTATAAAGTTTAAAACATAAAACTGTTACTTTTTTCGGATGCTAAACTGTGTTAACAAAGTATGGTGAATAAATTTAGGTAAACAAGCTAACACTGAAACTAGCTTATTGGCAAGTAAGCTAACATTTGTTGGCTAGCGTAGCTGCGTGATTTAAAAACATTAAAGGGGTAGTGCACCCTAATATGTTTTACGAGCGGTTATATGACTGTACTGATACGAAAACAACCGATCAAGTTGTTACAAAGGCACACTTTTTCACATTTAAAAAGAAATGTGATATTGTGAGTACAAAATAGCTCAAAACATCACATATTGTTTCAAATGTGGTTTAGACTGTTAAGCTCGAACTAAAATAGAATTTTTAGGACTGTTATTTTGCAAAACTAAAAACAAAAAAGAACATCAAGCTAAAAATATGTATGTTTGAAATATACCATTTTCACGTTGATGTTTATTTGTATAGCACATTTCCAGCAACCCCAGTTGCCCAAAGTGTTGAACAATACAACAACTAGAACATTAAACACTACACAGTAAAACAATAAACAACATAATTCAGTAAAAAAACAAATGACTGGAATAAAAAAAGCAAATGTCAAGCTCGACTATGTTGCCAGTGCAAAGAAGTGGGTCTTGAGCAAGGACAGAACCAGAACCAGAAGCAGACTGGGCAGCTCTGAGGTGAAACAGCAAACTGTTCCACAATAGAAAGTTGCAGGAGATGATGAGCAGGTGGAAGACATTCCCTAGGTCGGGCTTAGGCAGGTAGGGCGTTATCTTGCCAAGCAGCCTCAAATGGAAGAAAAAGCTTTTAACTACTGAACTGACCGCTCGGTGGAAGCTAAAAGAGCTATCAACCATCACACCAAGATTTTCCACATGGGTTTGACAGAGTAAAGTAAGCGGACCAGGACACTTACAGCACAGTTCAGAAGATCAGAACATCTAAAGACCACAATCACCTGCAGAGCAATGGAAGACAATGTGCTTTGAAATACAGAAGCTTTAACTGCACAACAAACTAGCTGGTTCACTGACCGTCGAGCGAATGAGTGGACAGTTCACACACGGCCTCTGCGTGAGTGTGTCCTGTAACTGCAGGAGTGGACACAGGTGTGCTAGAGTCAGTCCAGAGCCCCACCAGCTACAGTCTCACTAACAACTTCCTTCATATCACCTGCTCAAAGTCATTTTTTTCCCTTTAACTCATCTTTTACTCAAGTTCCCTGCAGATCTGTGTGCTTTGAATCCATGCCCCATCTTCTACTTCTCACCTGAGCCCCCCCGCTGCAACACTCAGCCCTGGAGCCCCATCCCTCTCCAGCCGGGCTCCTGCTGTCCAGCTTCCTTCCTTCTCCATTCCCTGCAAGCTGTTCCAGTCAGCTGCTCTCAGTTGACCCTCTGCCCAGTCTCATCTCCACCTCTCCAGCCAGTTTCTCCTCAATCTGCAACTACTAATTCCTCTAATCTGTCATTTTCAACCCACTTACCACAAGCAACACATAAAAGTGCTAACTAGTGCATAAGGAGGATGATTTGTAATCGTAGGGAGATTTAGCCTGTAAAACATATGGCAAACTACTGTACTACAGATTCTTCTGATTCCACTTCTGTCCCGGCTTTGAGATGATCTCTTGTGTTCTTTGCAGACTCCATTTTGTGTCCAATCTGTTACATGCTTATGGACATAATCTAAATGGATGTAGTATCTACTCTGAAAAGTAAAACCAATGCATACTGTATGTCCCATCCATTAACAGCAAGCTTTAACTTAACTTAACTGTCATAAAAGTCCAACATTTCTCTCAAAATATTTAATGGTGTCATTATATAAATACCTTGTGATCAGTGTGATGGTGGTTAGAGAAATATTGGTGCTCAGAGATGCACAGGTCCACCCCCTTGTCCAATATGCTCACTTCTGGCTCAGAAAACTACCAAGATGGTTATAGCTCCATGTATAGCTCTAGGCTTCAGAATAGTAGTTATCAAATTAACAGATGATTTCACAGTGACCATACCAATGTCTTAAATACAGTCTAAGACAGTGGTCGGCAACTCGTGGCCCGCGGGCCAGAGCTGGCCCGCCACTAATGGCCAGCAAGATTACATTGAGTAAAAAAAACCCGATTGCAACAGTCATGTCTCAGTCAGGGAGAAGCCAGTGCAGGGGAAGGGGAAACATCAGAGCAGAGGAAGTCGCTCAGAGACATTTCCTGTTTAGTGGTGAATGCTTTGCTACCAGCTTTAGCAATAAGCACCACACAGCTCTGCTAGTTCCAGCAGTCCTGTTTCTGCTTCACCACTGCTGGGTAAAGTGAAGGGAACTAACCCTGAAGCTAGCTGCTGGGTAAAGTGAAGGTAGCTAATCCTGAAGCTAGCATGTCTCCGCCTCTCGGCTTCGGTTCGATGGTGGAAAGTTTAGCAGCTGTTTCTGTCGGAGTTTTCCCCAAGATTGAAGGCAACAGACCAGAGCAGCATGGTTACTAAACCATGAGAGAAATGTTGCTTCAGGAGCAGAAAGACCAGATGGAAAGACGAGGAAAATAACGTGTTGTTGCTGTTGGTGCGGTGTTTAATTCACCTGGCAAAGAAGCTGCCCCAGGTTGAATCCCAAGGTCTCGCTTTCTTGTCTACTTGCTGATCAATAAAGGACACTAGAGCCCACAGAATGTTAAAAATTTAAGAAAGTAAAAAACCCCTGTGTATCGAACACACATTATACAAATAACATCTCACACGTTTTTATTTGCTACAGTGGTTTATTCTTAACGCAAAATAAACTACTCATTGCCACATATTACTTCACACTAGCTACAGACTGCAACAATGCTGGGCTAGCTTAAGAGCTAGAAAAGGTATTCTCTGCTGGTCTGATAGCCAACAGAAGCTAGCAAGCTGTCAAAGCATCTAGCTCCTCTTGTTCCAATGCTACAGAGCCAGCAGCTTCGGTAGCATTAGCACTGCCAGCTCCTCCTCGGCTTTGCTTCTGCTTAGCATAGTGTAAGCTTGCTGGACTAACTCTTTGGTAGCCTGGTTTCCAACCCCTTTCAGCCTGTCACCCCCAGAACAGGTGCCTTCCATAGTTGACTCTATTCGACCGGGCAAGACTCTATCTGCCTCTCATGGCTAGCCAAGTTATTATAATAGACAGCCACTATGCTAGTGCTGGGCTAGCCCAGGAGCTAGAAAACCTATTCTCAACTGGTCTGCAAGCCAACCAGAAGTTCACGCGCTAAACAAAACAGCTAGCTCCTAGCTTCCCAGAGCCAGCGCCTTCCACAGTTAACTTCAATCCAACCAAGACCAAGTGTGCAAGCTTCTATCCGCCTCTCTCGGCTAGCCAAATGCTATGGCTCCATGCTTGACCTATGCTCCATATAACCTCTACCAGCTTGTCCTGATAGTTTACTAGCTTCTCGCTTCATCTGTTCCTCACACTGCATTGCCACATTGCAAGGAATAAGGATTGTAATAGTCTACACAAGTGTTTCTCAATCCTGGTCCTTGGGGACCGCTGCCCTGCATGTTTTAGAGGTGTCCATCTTTAACACACCTGACTATAATAAATGCCTCGTTAGCAGACTTGCAAAGAACTTGACAAGCAGTTTAATTAATCTGAATCAGGTGTACTTGAGTTGGAAAGAACTAAAACATGCAGGTCAGTGGTCCCTGAGGACCAGGACTGAGAAACACTGGTCTACACAGATGGAAAGCAGAATTCCACAGACATGGCACTGTTGGCTGATTAAATGTCTTATAAAAAGGTTGAAACTTGATCTTCAGTGAAGCAGGACGGAATCATAAAGAACCTACATTTGTTAGCAACAACCTATGTATCATGGTGCATTCCTGCTTCTATTAGACTAGTTTTAATGTTTATGATCAACACGTATCACTGTCTCTACTAACCTGTAAACTAGTGTGAGGTTGCTGCATCAACCCCTCTGGGAAATACAAAGACAGAGGGTCATGAGTGCTGCCTTGTTGGAGAAAGGACCCTTAAGCCCCGCAGAGCATTCATGAGCGATAATGACCATCAGGTCTCTGTAGTAGAGAGTGTGTACGTTGGGGAGGGCACAGGGAGCGCTGAGGGATAGAGCAGGGCTGAAAGTGGGTTGGCCTCCCACCACTCCGACTACCTGTGGTCTTCTTAATCACCACACAGAGCTGCATCCCTGATCTCTAGGTTTATCCTTTAAGGGCAGTTTATTTCCTCATTTTGCTATTTTCTTCTGCAGCTTTCAGCCGAGCTCCTGTTTTGCCTCAGTCTTCTCGTTTCCTGGTGTTTTCCCACCAGGAGAAAGTAAAGAGAAGGCAGTGAACATATGGTGTCCACTCTAATGAAAGAGATACCATGGTGGGGGGACAGGCTTGTGTGGAGTAGAATCTGATCATCTTGGAGATGATCTGAGCAGCAAAGTGTCCCCACCCCGAGTACGAGCTCCACTCCAGCCGCTGAATGCTTTCTAGACTCCATTCAAAAGCAAATGATATGAGAAGGAACTGGTTCTCTAAAGCTAGAGTCTGCACAAATGTGCATGAAAGAAATAAGGAAGCATTTACATCTTATTGCCTCTAACACTTCATATTGCAAAAGTAAAAATACTTTGTACTTAAATTAATTGACAACAGTAACATAACAGCACGAGATGACACGAGATTGGGCTCTTCTTTACATGTCAAGGATGCAGATTTTGCCCTCATATCAGCACAATCTGTTGTCTGTGAGCCATTTTCAGAAATGACTCCTCAGACATGACTAATTCTGTGACAGAGATGAGGAGAAAGTTCTCCTGGTCACATTGCATGCCAACAAGGCTGCACATACATAGATGAATCTCAGCATTGGTCCAGAATATTTCCAGACCTGAAGCCTGGTGTCATACACAGTCTATGGTAAAGTAAGACAATGAAATTATGATGAAAATTATCGCGCTCATTTTTTCTTACCGTGCAGTTAACTGACTGATTGCTCATCGTGACAGGCCTACACATGCACCATCACCTTAGCAGTGCTCTTTTTCTATTTCTACTTAAGGACTAATACCGTTTTCCAAGAGGATCATTTGGTTTTCAGGCCCTAACTTTTACATTTTCAGGCATAAACCATGAATCTTATGACCTGGTCTCAACTCTAAGGCTCTCTAAAGGAGAAACAGCAGCAGCCACAGGAAGGTGCAGGTGTTTTCCTTTTTACTGTCGTCATTTCAGCAGCTGTTCTCCGGGCAAACGCCACGTTTCATCACACCCGTGAAGGAATGGAGGGGTGAAGCAGCCTCCGAGGACTCATACACCCCTCTGGGCCTCCAAAGTGTCTAATAATCTCCATTTACCCCTACAAACCTCTGCAGGCCTGAAGAGGCTTCCTTTCTCTAATCCAAACCCCCCTCACACTGGAAGAATTATAAGGATTAAACCTCCATCCTATTCCATCCGAGCCACCAAGTCTAGACAACCCTCCCAAAGGTTCCCCCCCCCAAAAGCTCATCGGAACAGAAATGGAGGTTGGACAGCAGGAAAAGAGAGGAAGAGGGATGAGGGCTGAGGATGTTAGATTGAGTGATGAAACTGCGATGTTTTCCATGCAACCATGTGCTGCATCTTTGTGTACAAAAGGTAATTAACTGCGTTTGGTTGGTTCTTTGTTGTTTATGTACTCTGCTCTGACGTTTATGGCACGCAGTTTGTAAAAGTTTGCATTTATTCAAAGAAGACAGATGGAATCACATGCACGCACACACGCACATCCACAGTTTGGCAAAAATGTGCCAACAAACACTGTTCAGTGGAACAGATGCACTCATCCTCACCTAGAAACACACCTACACCTTTAGAGTGTGTGTGAAATTACTAATATGCATGCAGACACAAAAATACAAGCAATAATCACAGTGTTTCCAGAAGAGTGGCCGTCTCTTCACAACACAAAATAATACAGGAGAAGACAAGAGGATGCTCAGACTGTGCATCTATTGATCAGAGGATACGTTGAAAAGGCCTCTGAATGAAGCAAATGATCCATAGTTCTGGTGCTCCGCCATGTCATTCTCCAGGTAATAACAGCCCAGACGCTGCAAGTAAAAGCTCAATAAAACCCGTGTGAGCCAAATCAAGGTGCTTGTAAAGCGCACAGCAGGTTTGTTGACTACAACGCTGCTCTTTAAAGACGTGACAGCTGCCTACGTTTTCCTGAGGAAAAACAAAACCATGAAAGCGTTTATTTTGTGTTGGGATCAAACAGAAATGGGCACGTACCACAGAGGCGACAGGTTAAACAGGCCCTCATATGATTAGCTTGGGTATTCCTAGACAAGCACCAGTTAGGTTGGGAAAATTTCATCCTGAGTGAGCGCTTTGGGAAACGTCCCTTGATCAGTGGAATTCCCAAGGGAACAAGAACTAGTGATGACTCCAACGGGCTGGAACCAAACCAAGACCCAGCTGATTGATGCGGCTCAAGGTTCACAGGACAGCTGTCACCCAAAAATGCTAACAGAGTAACCACACTACACACACAGTGTCTGAATTGTGTTTATGGCTAACACATACACAGGCTTAGAAAAGGTTAATTTAGCATGTGGTGGCATTATTTAGCCAGTTTTCAGTTTAGAAAAGCATCATTTAAAAGTTAGGATATTTAATGTTTCACATCTGGGCATGTCGCCCGGAGTGGCGCAGGGTCTCAGCCTTCTGATCGAACGAATACAGCGAAAGGAAATGCCGACCATCACTGCAGAGAGAGCATTCACAAACACTTTTCTTGTTCGAAACAGTGTTTTTAAACTAAACTAGGGCTGGGTTAAAAAAAATCGATTCATCAAATTTTAATCGATTCAAATTAAATAAACCTAATATCGATTCATAAAACTGGAGATTGATTTTTTTACATGCCCTCATTTCTGGTAATAAGACCCTACTCTGGCGTTTCTTACCGACGTTCAGCAAGATTTTAGCATATGCGCACACACTACTGGTTTCCTGTGTCGCCTCCATCCAATCAGCTGCTCTTACCGAGATGATGTCAGTTCAGATGTTTTAACTCACCAGTGTGGATTACATTCACCTGAAAAGTCCTTTGCAGCATTTTACCGCTCATATTACCAGCTAAAGCTAAGATCGCGGCACTCATATTAGCAGCTAATGCTAACGTCACTACCACGTTCAACAGGAAGTGATGTCACTGCGCACGTACTTTAAAATAAATCCGGTATGCTCATTTAAAGTCACATTTAATCTATAACAGGTTTACACTTTGTCCTTTTATCAAACAGTCAACAGTCTGATGCTTTTTATCTGGTCTACATGACGGCATGTTATAGCTGCTCTGTGTGTCCGCGGCAGTCAGCGCACACATGCATACACACACACACACAGACACACACACAGACATGCCCACATCTGGTTTCCGTCAGAGGACAGAGTGCACGTCGACCACCTGGAAATCAGACAGAAATATGAGAGTTTACTAGATTCTCTCAGCAGGTGGAGGTGGAAGCATCCTGCTCCAGGCAGGTGGAGGTGGAAGCATCTCGCTCCAGGCAGGTGGAGGTGGAAGCATCCTGCTCCAGGCAGGTGGAGGTGGAAGCATCTCGCTCCAGGCAGGTGGAGGTGGAAGCATCCTGCTCCAGGCAGGTGGAGGTGGAAGCATC
>JBAMHW010000019.1:3172899-3183696 GCA_037177495.1 Rhadinocentrus ornatus | reverse complement strand
TTATTATTATTATTATTATTTATTATTATTATTATTATTATTGATTATTATTATTATTATTGATTATTATTATTAATTATTATTATTATTATTATTATTATTGATTATTATTATTATTATTGATTATTATTATTATTGATGATTATTATTATTATTATTGATTATTATTATTATTATTAAGTAACATGAAAGTGTTAAAATTATCCCATAAATATTAAAAATACACAAAAATATTACTTTTTTCATAACATTTTGCCAAATAAATACACAAACATTTCTAAAGGTACAAAAATAAAGAAAGTGATTCTTTATACAAGTATTTGCAGCAGTTAGTCTCTTTTAGTTTTTCAGATTCACCGTCTCAGGAGCCGAGTACGACGGCGTTTCATTGATTCACTGGCTTCAGCTGCAAGACAAAGCAACTGAACATGTGCATTTCTTTCCATTGGTGACATTTAATGGAGTATTTTTCATTGCTTTACATCCCTAGAATATGTACAAGAGAAAGAAAAAGGTTATGGAGCAAAATGAACCAAAACGCTTATAAAAGCAGAGAAATCTTAGTTAAGTTATTAGAAATGTGTCTTTGTTTGTGAAGCGAGGTTTCACAGGGTATTGCGTAAGTCTTGTACGTACAGTAACCTGCTCCACCCAGTTTTTCCTCTGCTCCGATAAAAGCGATGCTGAGGCCGGGTGACGGGATTTAGTAACCCGGATAGGTTCAATAAAAAAAACTGGTTTAAAAAAACCCTAAAATTGTGTACTTGTGTCTATGTGTACAGGGATTCCTTCTGATTCTCTGAATCTTCTGATGATATTCCACACTGTAGATGGCAGATCTTCCTGAAATTGTTCCAGTGTGTCTCAGACTGGTGAAGCTCTGTCCATCTTTCCATCTGAGAGACTCTGCCTGTCTGAAATGCTCCTTTAGACCCGTCATGTTACTGACCTGTTACCAGGTAACCTGGTTAGTTGTTTCTGGTTGGACCAGTTACTTTTCAGCCTTTTGTTGCTCCTGTTCCAACGTTTTCCATCAGATTCACTGTCAGCTCAGATTTGGTAAAATGTCTCAGTTCCATCGTCTGACATGTTGTTTATCTTCTTCTGGGGATAAAATATGAGTTTATAAGATCTATAAATCATAAATCCTGGTTTTATTGACCATTTTTACCGCATCACCAGGTGCTGTTGGCATTGGGGTTGTAGTAAAGTTTGTTCTACAATGTGAAAGTCTTCCTCAAACAGCTCACATGCGCGTAGCTTCACCAGTAAGCCGTTTCTTCTGCAGAGGCCGGCCAGCGCTCCGCCTGCGGCAAAGATTTTTACTTAGTTTCATAATGCATCCACACCAGCAAAGATCTTCAACATGAAACAGAAGAAATCTACTAGTGCCGCCGTTTGATGGCGAGTTTTCTTCCGCTCGCTCATCACTTTTCTAGGTCAACATTCAGGCCAGCTCACAAACAACATATGTCAGCTGCTTTCTTATGCGAGGGCAACAAAGTGGATCTGTTTTTATTGTCAGCTCGGGTCCTCCCTCAAGCGTCTGGGCCAGCCTCATCATCCTCTCCTGCCCCGTGTTGGGACCTGGGCCACAGCGCCATCTGCTCGCGCTCTATGGATGCAGATTAGGGGAGTAGGCCAGGAGGCCACGGGGACACACATGTTCAGAGGCTGCTCTGAAGGCGCCTCCCATGAGTTACTTTCGCTGCACGCCGGCCTGCTGGATCAGACGGAAGAGAGAAGATGAAGGGTGACGCGGAGACCTGTGAAATCCCTCCGTCACCTGATTTCCATGCTGTCCCCACCAACCTCCTTCGGCCAATTTAATCAATAATCTCCCATATTCCACAAGCTCCTCTCCTCTCCCTCCCTCGCTGCCTCCATCTGAGACGGAGTACCTCCACCCGAGGTGATGATTTAGGGTCAACTGCCATGCCAGGCGTATAAAAAGCCCATCACAGCCCGGGCAGAGTGAGGATGTATAGGACTCACATCATCCCCGGCTTGGCCAGCATGCTCTCCTGTGACGCTGGAGCTTCAGAACATGAGCCATCAGCTTCATGAATGTCACCCTTTACTTTTATCTGAAGCTGCAGCCCGCCATGTTCAGTAATGATGCACATGATATTTGGAAGGCAAACATGGCAGATGCTGGCCCAGGTGTTGGTCTGCCAAACTGCCTCCATCGCCAAGGTAACCCTCCCATATGGATGTCAGAAGAAAGAGGAAAAAAAGCGTATGAAAAAGTGCGTGCTAAGTTGTTTCTAAAAGAGGAAGGAGGACAGATGGGGAAGGAATGCAGGGAAGTATGAAGGTTAAAGTTCACTTCTCAGCAGCGCAGAAACACCTACACGCAAACGGTAAACTACAGCCTCTTTATTCAGCGTGAACTAGTTTAACCAAGAAAAGCTGGTGTTAAAGATGGGCACAGTTCCCTGCAACGCCAGTGGGAGAAGCCTGGTGGGGTTTAAACTGGCCCATACCTTCTGTTTGTTCGCAGGTTCGTCCTAAGAAAACAAGCTTGATCAGCCCATTTACTTCACTGTGTGACTGGCCAGACGTCCAAAGGTGGGGAAACAGTAGTAACCAGGATCTGTAAGAACCGGGAAAGCACTGGAGAGGTTTGTGGTCCTGACAGTTCGGCTTGGTTTACCTGTCAGAGATGATCTCCTGGCTGACCGCGTAAAGCAGCAGGTGCAGGACGTCTGTCTGGAGCTGCAGGAGTGGACAGCAGCCTTATCACACAGACTCCGTCCTGATGGGTGGCCAATAACCTTCAGATGTTAAATACTTCATCTGTTGTAAGAAATCTAATATTTATGCAACTTTTGTCTCAAGGTGGCGTGAACTCACCAAGCTGCCAGGAAAAACTCTTCTCTCTCTCCAGTCTGGTGTGAAGTGTGTTTGCTGCTGCCAGGGCACATGTACGAGGAACACCCCCCCCTGCCAGGTGCCAGCTGGTCTACCATGACTCTGTAAGTGTATCTATCTGTGGCTTCACCCTGATGGTCCGGAGGTTTTACCAGGAGCTCGGGTGAGAAACTACACAAAGTCCGAAGGGAATGTTGTGGATCTTTGTGTGTGGTCCCTGTGACCAGACAGTCTGGGGAACAGGGCACCAAACGGCGGCAGAAAGCGTGACAAGTCTGGGATAACGTCGCGGTAAACTTACAAAATAAATGAAGCACATGCGAGATTAGTAAAGTAGCACTTCTGTGTACGCAAGTACGTCCGCAGTGCTCCAACTTTTAAAGAGGAGGCACGTCGGACTTGCAACCTCAGCTGAAAGTGAAATATAAGAGCAATTTAATAATTACGAGATCCCTAATCCGATTATTCCACGAGCTGTTTTAACATTCGATGACTAATCAGAATATCATTAGTTGCAGCCATGGCCGTACTTGGGAAATATCAACGCCCTGAAGGGTGGTGGCCCCTGACAACTAGAGAAGCAGTGTAACAGCAGTACTGAGAAAGAAATCTGTTACAAGCCGATAAAACCGCACCAGGTTGGGTTCAGGTGCTCCTGCAGCATGACTCATCACTTCCAGCCTGCATCGCTCCCCGCGGCTCTGACACAGGAACCTGGCATGGATCCAGCCTCACAGAGGGAGGAGGTAAAGATGGTGACAAAGACGCCCTGCAGTGATGGCAGACGCTCAGGTGTTGCTGCAGCCCCCCTCCCCACCGCCGTGCACAGGAGGGGCAACGCTAACCTTGACAGGGGTGGGCAGGTTCTGCCGCAGTGCCCTTGTTCACGTCAGTGAGGGGCATGTCATACTATTTATTTAATTATTTCTGTTTCTCCCCGAGTTTTCCTTCAACTTTTAATATCTCGTGTGCGCCACAGGGACACTCAGAGGCCCACAGGTTTGATAACTTTAAACGGCTACTTGTTTAAAAAGTAATATCTGCAGCTGCCTTGGGACCCACACACCCCAGGTCTCGCTCCTTATCAGCATTTTTTCTTTTCTTAGACATCTTTAAAAGCCTGAAGTGTAAGATACGAGGAGGGCCGAGTCTTCGCTTGGCTGGTTAATCTATCTTGAGTTTATCGGCACTGTGGTTTTCTCCATTAATGACACAGGAGACTAAGCATGTGAACCCCAGAGGAAGGACCCTAGGAGATAAGGAGCTGAGGCAAGAAGGAATAGCTTCTGGCATCACGCAGCCATTTCTCCCTCGGACGCCGCAGACAGGAAGTGGAAGGGAAGCCTTTCCGGCAGTTTGGCCCCAGATGTCATCGCAATCCAGAGTGACACTTACTGGGAGCTCCGCCACAACATCCGACCCCATCTGCTGCTCCGTGGTCTCACGCCGGCAACGGCGTCCGCCCGCTGACGGCGGCGCGTCTGGCATCGAGACGTCCTCGACGTGACAGCGCCATCCGCAGCTTCCACAGCCGAGAAACAGCTGGGACCACCGGCTCAGCCGCAGAGTAAAGCAGAAATCTGACGGAAAGCAGTGAGGGACCACCGCCGCGGAACCGCCGTGCGCCTGCAGACCTCATCTGTGTGTAAACCTCCTCTCTAGCCCATGTGATCCTGCCCCATCCATCACCTGCCATTCACAGCGAGTCGGCCACGTCTGTGAGCTGAGAGCAAATTCTTCCAGAGCCAGGGGGGAAATTAGCCTTCAAAGGAGAACTTACACTTTTATCCATCATTAATCTGTGATGCTGAGAGCCGTCCAGGGCATAAATTTTGATGAAAAGCTCTCACTTAGTGTTCTGGTGTGACCACTTTCCCCAGAACTGCCGTGTCTACTTCCACTTCATCTGTGGAATATCATTTACATCAAGATGATAGAAATATGTCAAGCTAAACATGCAGATATCTGTCTGTCGAGGTTCAGTTGCAAACTTCAAAGCTTCCCCACAATCCCCTACTACGGGACGTAAATGAGGCAGATCCAGTGGAAACAGTTTGCTAACACTAGAACTAGCCTATTAGCAAGTTAAGCTAACTTTAGGTGTGAATCACCATTCGATTTACCAATTTAACAAATATCAGACATTTTGCCACGATACGCTTTCGATTCAATTCGATTGAGGACTAAGCGATCAGTGTGAGATGATACAACACACAACACAATCACATCCGTTCATTAAAAAAATGATTAATAAAGAGATTAATGAGCGATTAGCCCCAGCTGATTTAACACGATCACTTCCATTCATATCAACTCACAAGCAACTAAACATCATAACACACACCCCGAGTCAAAGGTTTGAACCCGCCGTACCATTGAATCTGGTGTCTCCAAACCTTTGACTGGTGGTGTTGTAACTCAAAACAACTCTATCAAAGTAAGAAAAAAAGGTCTGCTGACGTTATTATTAGCAAGCTAAGCTAACTTTGGTGTGCCTAGCTTAGAGCGTTGTAAATCAACGTTTGATTACAACATGATATATAGTTTTATTAATGTTGTTAATTTAATTAATTGAGAAGTCAAAGACGGACACAAGATTTCACATCCTGATTAAGACAACAACAAACAAGTACAGGAAATGGATGGATAGTTACAAACAGTCACAGAAACCAACTAAAATATTACGCAACAGTAAAACAGCAACAGCATAGAAATTTCTCCACCGTCTTCAAGACGGAAGGTTTGGTGAAGCTAGAACTAGCCTGTTAGCAAGCTTAGCTAACAAAAGACTGATCATGATAGGACTTGATTTAACAAACTGATTTAATTGTCTCTGAAAAGTAGCGTAGCGTAGTTTGATCGTCGTTTTATTTAACGTTTACAGCTGTTCATCAGCGTCTCTGCTCTACATACCAGTTGGTGGACTACGGAGATTGAAACTATAGCTGAATCACAACCACATGCTTTTCAGACCCAGCTCAGCTTCTGATTGATTATCAGAACCCAGCTCAGCTTCTGATTGGTTATCAAGACCGAGCTCAGCTTCTGATTGGTTATCAAGACACAGCTCAGCTTCTGATTGGTTATCAAGACACAGCTCAGCTTCTGATTGGTTATCAAGACCCAGCTCAGCTTCTGATGGGTTATCAAGACCCAGCTCAGCTTCTGATTGGTTATCTAGACCCAGCTCAGCTTCTGGTGTGTTGATCTCACATTCTCAACAATAATCTCAAAGGTCCACATTAGCGCACATTAACTCATTAAATAGTCTTTTTCTTTTTCTTTTCTCGGTGCAAACACTCAAGCCAGAGACCTGGTACGGAGCCTGAAATTAAACTACCGTTACAAAAGCTGCTGAATCCAACATCAGCTTCACTAGCTCGGTAAATCAGATGGTCCCAGCTTGTGGAGCTTTTTCACACACACACACACACCGCTCAGTGTCAGTGACCTGCTCAGCAGATTTACAACTTTTCCACGTAGGTTGAACTGAGGTGGTGAAAAAGTTCCAGATGGCCGATCCTTTCGCTCCTCTGAAAACAAAAGTGAGCCTTGAGCCATCGTAACTCAGAGCGGTCAGCATAGCATTACACTAAATAGATCTGCTCTATGGATCGGCCCTTTGCCACCCGATGTAGAAATGTCAAGTCTAGGACATGTCCACCTCCTGTGCTTTAGTGAACTTCATGGTTTTTGTCCTTTTTAATGCACCAATCACCTGTGCCTTAAAATCAGGGGCCCTGTAATAGCTGTATTTTATACTATATTATATCTTTTATATTTTATATTATACATTATACTCTGGGAGCTATTACTTTTATATATCTTATTTACTATGTTGTAGCTATGTTGTATTTTGTCTTATTTATGTTGTTGCAATTCTATTTTATTCTATTTATTATTCTGTTTTGCATTGACGGCAGGACTTGGTAAGTTTTATTCTGTTCTAGTCTACCGGTACCGATACGATACATCCCTAGTTATTATACATCTATACACAGTGAGTTTGCATTCTGTACGGACAGACTGGGGACAGTCTTCTTCCCATCTCTTATGACCTCGGCAGCATTTTTCTATTTAATTTACATCCGATGCAGTTCCAGTAACGTGGACACGGCAGCCAGTCTGCCAACGAGTGCTGCATGCGAGGCAGATGCGATGTGACTCTCAGAAACGGGCTTTATTTTCAACTCGGAGGCTGTCATGCGTACTTCCTCTGATTCTGTTATTCGGTATGTCCACAGATATCACCCTCAAGGGATAAAACAAACACAAACAGTGGCAAAGTAATGCAGTATCCCTGACATTAGTAATTATAGTGATATTATACTGTGATGAACAGTCACATCCCAAATAAACTGCTCTCTGATGGTTTTGACAAGTTCAGATGAAGCAGACGGAGTAAACAAGGATCAGAAGCTCCGCCTCCAGCAGCCCTCACTTCTTCCTTTATGGTGCGTGCAATCCTTTTCAGATTAACCGAAGTCACGTTGCCATGATAACTTTTATTTAGGTGTAAAGACTAACCCATACAGATCAGAATCCGACTTTAACCTGCAGGAAATCAAATCAAACTTTATTTATTAAGCACTTTCACCCAAAGTGCTGCACAGGTAGATTAACACATAAAAACATCAAACAACAATAAAACAAACAATAAAAGAGAAAAGATAGTGAAAGGCCTGGCCTGACGATCGTCAAAGTAAAGAGATGAGTTTTTAAAAGCGACTTAAATCATTCAAGGTTCTGGAAAAGACCATTCCAGAGTCACGGGTCCAGTCCAGGACTACTAACCGTATATGACCTTCTGACCTCAGAACTCTACCAGGACGGTGATGGTGCAGACGTTCAGACAGAGAAGGACGAGCCAGAACATTTACACATTTAAAAGCCACAAGTAAAAAGCAGTTAGAGCCTGCAGCGGGGGACTAAAGCAGCCCGGGAGACCTTCAGATCCCCACTGCCCAGCACAGAGGACATCTCTTCCACCCAAAGAGCAACGCCAGGGACGCTCCCACTGTTCCAGCCTTCCATCAGGCAGAAAGTTGTCCTGTCCAGGTGTACCTGTCCACATATCGTAATTGTGATTAAAATCCCATTAATCGCCCAGCCCTACTGTATATATCTGCTGGGGTCACCATCCTGACCTGTAGTGCACCACTGGTTCAGCACTCTGGATGCAGGTCACCAGACTCAGCCATCTGGTGCTGCAGTACCTGAGAAGCTTCGGGTGCTCTGAATCAGTGAAATCTACAAACTCTTGCTGGATTTCACATCTTTCCGCACTGAAAGGTGGAAATGTATGCATGTGCATGTTTGTAAGGACATTAATTGAGGGCCAGAAAAACATCATTTAGGCATCCTTTACTGCTACTTGCTATACAAAACGGCTAATTTGTTAGCTAGCCTGCAGGAAAAAAAAAGCTAAGTTGCTACAGTTTTCAGTTGTTACTCTTCACAGAAGTCGCACCGTTTTCTCTCCCTTCATCAGATCATCTCTGAGTCTACAAGTCACAAAAACCCATTTCACACGATAACATTAGCTGTTAGCATCAGCTTGGTACTAAATACATGGAGGGCACGCTTGTCTAATCTAAAAAAAACATTGGGTATCGTTCTGTTCCTCATCACCTGACGGGACACATTGTGGAAGTGGAGACTCCGGGCTTCCGTAGTCCTAATAACGCTCTTAAACGGTGAGGCTGCAGTAGAGCGCTACTCGGTGGCTTGCAGTATATTAGCGCATCACTAGATGGAGGAATTCTTACACACTGCAGCTTCATTGTGTTTCTGCTTGACATGCCCACCCTTAGCATGTCCATAACAAACAAGATCAAAACACTTCCAAACACAGCTGAGCTCAGTTGAAGCTGATTTTATATTTTATCCTGAAGATTTACAATCTGATACGTGGTAACACGACAAACGAGGGCCGAATACAGAGCTGCATCACGCAGCTTTAAGCTTCTTGTAATTATCAGGTCTTTCATTTAAAGGTCCCCTGTTCGCTTTCTAAAGGTTTTCTAACATCTCGTGTCCTCATAGCCTGGATGAGGCCCATTAATGAGAAGATTCTGTCTCCTCTCTCACCTGCTTCCTCCACTTTTTAGCAAATGTTTGCTCAAACAGGTGAGACAGAGATCTTTCCTTTTGTGACCTCACAAAGGGAAAAAGCCCTTCCCTGGGTAGTGGATACGATCCCCCCGGCTAGCTCAGCCTGCCCTCTAAAATCACTGACCGGGCTCCCTCAAAAACTGGATCCTCTCCCAGAGAGGGCGTTCGGACGCAGAAACAGCCGTTCTGGACCAAGGCTGAATTTGGGGAAATACATTTTGAAAACAATGTTGTTGGACCTCCTGTTGACACCCGTAGGAAGTTGTTGAAAAAATGTATAATATGGGACCTTTAATGTGCTAATCGTGGCAATGTCTTTAGAAATGATTTGACTTTCAGTCTAGATAAGCAAACACGTTCAGGGCAGAACCTTTTCTTGCCTCGTGTATTAGTATATGCAGCGATTTCTCCTACAAGCACATACACAACCCTGACCGTCGCCTCTGGCACACTGCTAATAAAATCTCAGAAACTGAATTACAACAAGCAGAAGAAGCAATTAAACATTTTTCAAAAGCCATCAGAGGGGTTGAGTAGCAGCGAGGAAAGGCCTGACCGATGTCCACCTCAGCCGGAGGCTGCTTCGCTCTGCATCCATTTTACTGGAAGAAAACAGCCTGATGGGGGCTGATGCAATACATAATCCATCTAATGCTGCAGCGGTGGTCAGAGAGGCCAGCACTGAAACGTGGGATCTACTTTATCATCTCAAATCAGTCCTTTTTACCCATTTCAGGCTAAGTGCCTCCATTTTTCTTCAACAATCAGACGGCAAACAGACAATTAAACCAGAGTGTACCGTGTGAACCTGGTCCCACAGCTCTGAGGGATTATAGCTGGGATGCAACGTGGAGAGGCATTGCTGGTAGACCTCGGATTTTCAGGTGGAGTCGTCCTTGTTTCCCTCCCATTTCATTATCAGGATCTATAATTACAAAGTACTCCTTTTCTTTAACAGCATGTACTCATTACACAATCCACCATTGTTCTATTAAAGACCCTCATGTTGTTTCTTCCAGAACAACCACATTTCATCATCGCCTTTTGTCTGAACACACGCTCCATTTTCTCCATTTACACTGTGTGTGTGCGCGCCCCAGGAGAGCTGTGTGTGTGTGCTTTCCATTGGATTAACACTGAGCTGGATCTGCGCTGAGGACCCCCCTCTCCACATCCTCCCAGCAGAGCATGAAAGCCCACCTCCTCGTGTCAGTGCCCATGCTCAGTCTGCTCGGTCTTGCCTCCAACGTTCAGCCTCCGAGCGTTTGGTGCTGCGTGTCGGCGCCGCTCAGTTAGACTTCGCTCCATGGTTTCATACCAACGTTAATTTTAATTCTTGCTCTGACTCCTTGGAGCTCCTGAAACCGGGGAGTTGGTTCAGTTTCCCAAGTTGCTCTACAGCGGAAATACAGTGTGACATCCCTCTTCTCATATTTCTTTTCTCTTATTCTGCCACGGCACAGCTAGTTGGCATCAGGCAAGGCAGTTAACGACTTTTTTATTCATATGAAGCAGACACTTTTGACCTAAAAACCTTCAATCTGATGGTAAATCTGGATGCCGTCGTCCTGGCTTCTAGTACAACTGTCAGAAACCTCCGAGACCTTTAGACCAAGACTTACCTTTAAACTTAAACCTTAAAGCTTTGGATCCCAGTCAGCATCAGACATGATGTTTTCAGCCTCCGCTGTCAGATTCTGAGGCTAAAATGATGTAAAATGAACGTATGAACAGATATAGCAGCATGACGTTAGACCAGAAGAAGAAAGCAGAACTTTGTAGAAATAACACACAGGTCAACGGTGACCA
>JBAMHW010000019.1:3091878-3104691 GCA_037177495.1 Rhadinocentrus ornatus | reverse complement strand
TGGATCCAGTAATTCCCCCTCATCCGCTAGGAGCTGGATCCAGTAATTCCCCCTCATCCGCTAGGAGCTGGATCCAGTAATTCCCCCTCATCCGCTAGGAGCTGGATCCAGCAGACTCCCATGTTAAAAGACCAACTTCACAGCAGAAATAAACATGTTTAAAGCTGGTACAAAAATCCATTTTAGGATTCACAGGTCAAGTTTACCTTCATGACAACTGTGTGGAGGGTGAATTTTTTTCTAACCGTTTTTTCTAACCGGATTTTATTTAATTTTAAATTTTGGCATAATTAGGGGCGTGTTCTTTTGATTGACATGTAGCCAATATCGCGGCAAGAAGGGAGAGTATAGCACAAACGTGGTTTTTAGCCGGCTAACAGCGTGCCTTAGCTTTAGCCTGCCTACCTTCATTAGCCGGTTAGCTTATGTTAGATCCGAGGTGGCTCAGTTAGCTCTTAGCTACAGGCAGCTCGGAGTTTGATAGACGTCAATCATCCATCCCCACGCTCACAGCCCCCCTCTCAGCTCCGCCACTTTGCCCATTTTTGTACTTTCCGGGAGCAACGGCAGGCGTGACGCTGCCAAGATGGCGATGGTAGGAACTCCCAACGAGCTTCACTTTTGCTATTCAGAAACCTACGGGTGACGTCATGGAGGCTCCGCCCACATTTTAATACAGTCTGTGGTCTTGAGCAAAGAAGCTAGTAGCCTAGCTAAGTATGCTAAGTGTGGAAAAGGAAGCAGTTAGCCTGGGTCTTTTCAACATGACAAAAAAAGGAAATATGAAGGAGGGAGAAATCTATATATTTTCATATATTTGAGTATCTGAGAAAACTAGTCAGCAACTCTCACATAACACAACGCTGTTGTGTAGTTTAGAGTTACCCAAGTCTTAAAATGATGCTTCTATTGAGCTGTTTAGATTAGCATCCGCTACGCTACTGCTGTCAAACTAGAGCTGAGAAGCAAGTTAAGTACAAGCTTTGCAGACAAGCTGCTCTTCCGATCCCCAGGATGTAAGAGCCTAGTAAAAAGATTTGATTTTAGAAGGCATTGTTCCAGCAACCTGCGATGGACTGGTGACCTGTCCAGGGTGTACCTGCCACTCACCTGAAACACTGCTGGGATAGGCTCCAGCTCACCCCGCGACCCCTAATGGGAACAAGCGGTACAGAAAATGGATGGATGGATGGATGTTCCAGCAACAGTTAGCTAAAACCACCTTTCACGGGACTGTTTTACCCACCTGGGCCAGTTCAAAGCATTGCTCATGAGCTGATTTCAACCAAGACATGGATTAGAACCTATTGTTTATGGACATAGTGCAGAGGAGGAAAATCAAAGTATTTTAAAAACCTTATTGAAGCTAACACGTTAGCATGCTAGAAGGACATTTCAGGTTCTCTAGTTTGGCTAACAGACACTTTACAGATACTGGGTAACTTTTCTCTTTTAGTTTGTTTGTGTGTTGCTACAAGAAAGACTTTGGAGAAAATTCATCAAATGCGATCATTACATAATAAAATCAAAAGGACTTTTTTTTCTTTGTGTGTGACTGAGCGGAGTTTGCTGTGTAGTACTCTGTACTAAGTACTGTATGCTCTTATATAGTATAATAAGCTTTAATGAATATTGAGTGTAATTTGAAGGTGTCTCCTTCAACTCAAAGGAAAGACAGGAGGAAGGGGGCTCAGTCTAAAGGCCCATTTATGCTCCCTTACGTATGTTAATAGCGACGTCCGTTGTAGTCATGCGTCGCCATCCTCTTACTTTTATGCGTCTTTTGCATGGAAAATGTCAATGTCTTTTCCATGATTGTTAAGTCAGTTCCTCCACTTGTGGGCTGAGTTCAGAGTTCAGTCCCGCAACCCAACATCCGCTTCCGACACCGCTTGGTAGTGGTAACGTGTCGCTCTGAAGTTGTTTGTGATTTTTTAATATGTTGTAACTACCTCTCTTCTGTCTGCAGTCGGTGTAAAGCAGCAGAGAAACGAGTTTGCCACATATGACGCAGACACATGAGACACATCAGTCCTAAACTGAATACTGACATCGTGAATCTGAATGTTACTTCTTCTACAGTGCCAAAGTTCCTCCTCTCTCTTATGTGAAGACATCATCGACCCATCCATGTATACCAGCGGATTTTATGAGTTAGTACTTTTAAATCTTCTGGCCTGTGTGATATTTTTGAGGACAGATTTAGACATAACTAATGAATGCTTATTGAAACTGCCAACAGCTGCAGGCAAAATCCAACCTTTTGTTTCTGTTGTTAGAGGTCTGATGACTGAGAGAAGACCGTGTTTAATGTTGACATTATATACAGATACCTTAATGGGATCGCCTATCTTAATTACAATGATTTATTTTTTATGTATACACCTTAACTACAAATAATCTCTATTTATAGACATTACTCATCTATTCACATATGAAACTTCTAAGTCAGTTTGGCGTAAGTGCACACAGCTTACATCAGCAGGAGGAGCACGTTGGTAGAATCTGGAGATACTGCAGGGTGAGCTGCCGATCAATCACTATCGGATAATAATTATCTTTCATTGATGTTCAGTCTTCATCTCTGTAGTTGTTAATATTATTTACAATTCAGAGTTGAAACAGACTGCAGGCAAAGCACTGCACACCCCGACAGGTAGAAACCCACAACAGTTCCATGAAACGGAAGTAAGACCAGACCTATAGCTTTAGTCCTTCTCTACCCTCTTTGACCAAGTTGTCCATTTGCTGCAGTACAAAGAAGTTTTTCTGAACAAAATGAGGCCCAAAACATCTTGACTCATGCTACGCCACATGGACTACGAGAAACAACTTGCTTAGTTGTCAGAGTGACGCACACATAGAAAGGGCATAAATCACAAGGTGAGGAGGTGATGCGTGGTGATATCACAGGGTGCCGAGCCTGAGAGGTTCGATTTCGAAGGACGGCTGTGAGACAAGGTGAGCTCACAGTGTGATGGGACAGTGTTTGGACACATAGCAGTACTCAGTCAGCAATGGCATCCTTTTTCAGCGGATGTGGTAGCTGTTTCCTCCTCTTCCTCTCCTTGGTAAAGGACCTTGGCGGTGAGGCCGCTTTTCACGCCGTCCCAGCCATCACGGGTGACAATCTCCCCCATCTTCATGAGCTCGTAGATGTCTCTGGTCAGCAGCTCAAATGCCCGGTCCACGTTGCTGTTGCACTTGGCAGACGTCTCAACGTAGCGGATGCCCATCTCAGCAGCGAGCTGCTCTGCCTCATCCCGGCTCACCTTACGGTCCTTGTTGAGGTCGCTCTTGTGGCCGATGAGGATGTAGACCATGTGGTGAGGCAGGATGTGCTCACTCACCTCCTTGTGCCATTCCCTTATGTGCTCAAAGGTCTTGTGGTTGGTGAGGTCAAAGACTAGCAGCCCTCCAACGGAGTTACGGTAATATGACGTTGTGATGGACCTGATGGGAAGACATAAGAAGGACGTGTTAGCAACTAAAGGCTGAGTCATCCTAGCCATCAGAGAAGGAGCCTAAAACAGATTGCATTAAGGCTTGGAGAAGAATTTGCTGTCCGTCTTTCTGGAAATATCTTGAGTAAAGTGAGACAAGTTCATGACAAGCCAAAAGTGTTGCCAAACTACGTCTCAGGTATTAACAAACAAGTTGAGACGCATCACAACTATTTACTGGACCGTAGCGCTTCTGTTGCAGCATCGTCTGCTACTGGAGTACAGTATGGCTTTTAGGATAGATAGCATTGGTTACTGGTCTGAAATAAGTGTTATGAGTATAACCTGGAATGGTTTACATCATTCACATTTCATGAACCTCAGCTTTCCAGTGGTGTGTAACGTGTGGAGACCAAAACAATGCCTTAATTAATTGACTTCAGATCATAAGCTGCCTTAAAAGAAGTATCGGGTCAAGTACCTCTATGACGCTGTTCCGACATTTGGTACTTTGGTTCCTTCAGTGAACAGATTTCGTGAGTAAATCCAAGTCTTACTGCTACAAAATACCCAGCTGTCCTGATGCTACTAAGTCCATACTGAAGACTGAAGCCTTCTTTCTGCTCCCTTTACGTACATTAACAGGTACGTTAGTTGCAAAAGGCCATGCATGCTTTACATTTGCATGGTTGTTAGGTCATACATCCACTAGAGGGCGGAGCAGAGTTCAGGGCTCACTTCTGAATTTCAGACAAAAACATGGTGGAGATTGTGATAATTCTCAGAAAGAAGCAGTCTGTGTGGTTATTAAATACACTCCGGCTACACTTGCTAGTTTCAACGTGGTTGTTGGGCCTTTAGCTTAGAACTGAAAGTGGGAAAATAAGCGCTTTGTAGAGGAGTGAAATTAAGTAGTCAGTCATTATCTATGATTACTCCATTAGGGGTCGCGGGGTGAGCTGGAGCCTATCCCAGCATTGTTTCAGGTGAGAGGCAGGTACACCTGGACAGGTCACCAGTCCCATCGCAAGGCCGGAAGGTGGACAAACAACCCTCTCTTAGGGAGAATTTAGAATCACCAATTAACCTAACATGCATGTCTTGGGACGGTGGGAGGAAGTTGGAGAATCCGGAGAGAACCCACGCATACACGGGGAGAACATGCAAACTCCACACAGAAAGGCCACCAGCCCCCCACATTACAACCTCCCACAGCCGAGGCTCGAACCAGCGACCTTCTTGCTGTGAGGCTGCGGTGCTAACCACCACACCACCGTGCAGCCCTGAAATGAAGGATTGAAAGTTCACCTCTGCCTTTCATCCCTTTATTTAGTTTTTAATCCTGGTCAACCTACATATGACATCCACCCTTTTGGAGACCTGCACCCAAGCCCCTCTGTGTTGGTTGCATAACCACAATCCTGCACTCTGTGTGAGGTGAGAGCTCTGCATTCATATGCGTTACAAAGAATCCAGCTTAACTTGTGTGAGTGTGGTCATGCAGTACAGACTTATTTACACAATAAGGCCAGTCTGGTTGGGTCCAAATAAGATTGGTCTAAAACCTGTAGGTTTTGTGTGCACAGATGCATTTCCCTTCTCCCCCAAAAATATATCCTAACAGACATCACATGTGTAAATGGGGTTCAAGAGCCTCCCTGGTCAACCTATGGCACTATACTATAATATAATGATACCAGATGTGTTTTATGTTGGTTTAAAAAGTGCGGGTTCAAGTGTATTGCAGACATACACTCACAGCCACATTATTAGGTCCACCTGTTCAATTTTTTATTTACACAGAAATCTAACCAGCCAATCACATGGCAGCATGTAGTCATGTAGACATGGTGAAGACCACTTGCTGAAGTCCAAACTGAGCATCAGAATGAGGTAGAAAGGAGATTTTTAAGAGACTTTGAACGTGCCTCCTGTCAGCTAAGAACAGGAAACTGAGGCTACAACCTGGCACTAGCAAGGTGGATCTGAAAAAGAGGCATTGGTGCAGGATGAGGAAAGGTTTCCATCTTTTGCACCTGTGGGGCATCACTCAGACACAGACCCTACTTTGCATGGTTTAAAAACAGCTGATTGGTTTCACAAACACTTCCTAGAGCCATCACAGGAGAATTCAAAGAGTAAAGCGTGATGAAGCCTGGAGGAAAACACCCATCAGAAGCTTGGGCTTCAAACGGGTAGATGATCTAAGCACGAGCTGCTTCTGAGGACACCAAAGTCCTTCAGAGGAAATCGTTTCTGACAGAAGGAAAGTAGAAGCAGCAACAGGAAAGATGAATGGAAAATAAGCACACCTGAAGAATTCGTGGCTTGAAAAGACTTGTCATCCCTGCGTTGCCCTGGAAACAGTGGAGTCAGAATGTAAGGGGATCAAGCTGAGGCCTAAACATGAGGAGGCTGCCCATCATCCGTGAATGAGTGATGCAACTCGATATGCGCTGTTGTTACACAGGCCAAGGGCATATATCTCCCCTTGACCCCGTTCTACTCACACACATACTGAATTGCGTCCCAATGGGACGAGAAATTTCCCTTCGCTTCATACAAAAGGTTTCGTTGGAAAAGAGCAACAAACGCGGCGGCGACCAAAGGCCTCACCGCGATTTACCGTCAAATCTCTGTCTCTGCAGGTCGATGCGAACCTGCGCCTTTCCCCCACCTACCAGATTTGTTTCTCTTACCTGAATCGCTCCTGGCCGGCTGTGTCCCAGAGCTGCAGCTTTATTTTAACCCCGGGCTCAATATCAAGCGCGCGGGAATAAAAATCCACCCCGACCGTCGGGTCCGCCACGTCGCTGTAAATCCCGTCCGTGAAGCGTTTCAGCAGCGACGACTTCCCCACCGTGGAGTCCCCCAGTAGGATGATTCGGAACTGGTATTGCCACAAAATATCCATGGCATGACTAGAAGATGAGACACAGCGTGTGTGGGCGCGTGTTTGCGTGCGTGCGTGCGGAACAAAGCCCTGCGCGCGCGGCGTGTTTACACGGAGCCCCGGCTGCGGCTGCCGTCTGCTCGGGAGATGCGGAACGCAGTGACCGCGGGAATCATGTGATAGACTTACCTATGCGCTCGTGATATCACCCATGTAAAACCACAAACCTGCTGCAGCCCTGAATGAAGCAGTTGTGTGTTATGAAAGTCACGTGCCAAGGTCTAGCTGCGAGAAAAGCTGGGTTTATTTATTATTTAAAGTTGTGTAGCTGTCCGTGGTTCTGAAGCAGGCTAAAGATAATTCTCTTCACGCTCCGGCCTGGATGTTCCTCATAGTTCTCTCTCTGAACACAGTTACACACATTTGCCCCAAGCCAGAGAGGGGAAGCAAGTCTAGCGAAGTATGAAAATCCTAGTGGGGATTCAAGTGTTTATACAGACAGTAAACTTCCCAGAACAACTCATTTCCTAAAACCCCTAAGAAGAATACATTTCCCATGATGCAAGCTGTCCACATGAACTGCGAGAGCCAATCAGCGATCGACTGATTGTGCTATATAAAACTAGCGGCCGCTACCGTCTTTCTTTTCTACTGCCGGGCATCCGCGGCGAGGAGGAAGAGCAAGGACACTTTTTCGGTAAGGCTGCAGGTAACTTTGTTTCGATGTATTTTTAAACTCGCACTTAAATTGTTTTTTGCGCGTAACAGCTGGAAAGATGGCATCATTTTCACGATTAAATGCATCAGCAGTTAGCCACTACTTAGCCATGTGCTTGTTGGCTAACACCACCAAAGATTAACATAAACTTTTAAACTGCAGCTATGTCTCATGTCTACACTGTTGCATTTAAACAGCATAAACTGTTTTACTATCGGTTAAAAGTGACCTTCATCAAAATCAGAAAAAGGCCACACCTCAGTTTAGCTTCGTGTTAGCGTCAATGCTAACGTGCCGAAACCACGTGGCAAGTGGCGCGTCCCCGGGATTACTTTCTAAATCAAGATGACTTTTCTTTGAACTCAAACATCGAGAACATGTTTCACGTGACCATGTCATATTCTTACCCGTTTAGCAGTTTTATATAAGCAGTTTTATATAAGCAAGGTCGCTCATAGCAAACGGAATGATTACTGGATTACAAATGTAATCATGTGAAGGGGACTTGTTGTTGAGTGTGTCAACTTCAAGTCTTCATCAGGGTTACTTGGTGGTCTATTGAAATGGCTTGCTTTATAAACTCTAAGGAGTCCTGATATCTTCTCTTACAGGATCAACTATGAAAGAGCCTATCATCTCTGCAGCCATGGTCACCGACACCGAATGCAGGTGAGGTTTCGTCTGCGTTGTTGGCAACAGGCTCCAATCGAAGCCGTTCATGTTTCCACGTAACAGCGAACGGTCAATATGAAGCCAAGATGAAGACTTCCACCGACGGTCGCTGTTCAGTTCAAATGTGACTGTTTCAGCAACATTTAGGGGAAGGACATTGACATTTGAGTGTATTAATCACGCCATCGTGGAAACGGATTTCTGACTTGCTTCCATCTTCTTGCAGATTTTCAGCAACCTTAAAGCTGCAGGACCTGGTCGTAGAGTCTCCTCACAGGTAAAACCTGAGCCCGGAGCTGGGATGCATCTGCTCTGTAACAGGCTGTGATGACAAACTTGCCCTCACTGATTAATCTTGATTGATGTTTCATGTAGCTGAGCCTTTTAATTAGCACTCCTACATTAAAGCGCTCGTTTCCAGTTGCTAACAGAGTATGTGCTTCTAGGTGACGGCCCGAGCTGCTCCAGGTGCATCAAACCGGATGCGAGTAACATCAAGGTAATGTCCTCTGGAACCGGTGGGGCTTGATATCGTTGCATGTTATCCTAAGGGTCTGAGCTTGTTTGTAGCTCATGGCTCTCCAAGTGCATGCAAGAAAATTGGGTGGTCTGTGACTGCTGTGGGCAGTAACTGTAGCCACTCTGCTGTCCTACAGACCTGTACAAGCCAACCTAACGTCTCATTTCTTACAGGCATTACCCTGCTGTTACGTGGAAACATGAACGGCTTCGATTGGAGCCTGCTGGAAGCAACGCAGATGAAATCTGTCCAGCGTGGGTGCTCGCATCTCCCAGCTGATGGTACGTGTTGGGAAGAAACCTGTAGCGACTTAATCTGATCTGTGATGACATTTCATTACAATGAGGACTGTTGGATGAAGCTAGCGGATATGGGACTGAGATCAAGCTGTCGGGAATGTGTTCAGAAACGGCTGCTGCTGGGAACTGACCTGAAGTTGTTCTGTTTAGGTCCGGCAGGATTTGGGGGAGGGATAACTCCCACGGTGATGTGCTGGAGTCTGGCGGAGCAGGAGAGAAGTTCCACTGAAGACTGAACAGGAATTAATGGAGCTGGAAGTTTTGATTGGAATCTTAAACATGTGCAATAAAGTGAACTTATGAGTCTTTATTTCTTTGTCCCTCCATGTTGCATCAGATCATTTTAGACAAACTAAACCTGCACACGACACGTATTTTTACAATAAGGCCACAACAGTAGAGGGATGTCCATGGTACTGGATCTGGAGTTCTCCGTGCAGTTTAGAAACGGCGAGGTGGATGTTCCTGCATGCGGTTCATAACCCCGCAGGCTCTTCATGCGGAGTCCGTGACTGCAGGCAGTTTCAGGTCTGCTATTTCTGAGTCAGGGGTGCTGCTTCCGCTCCGGTCGCTGTACATGTCCCTGAAACGACAGCGCTCCCCTTAGTCTCCATATTTCACTGCACGCATACGCTTACTTATCACCTAGTTACCGTGGAGACAGGCGGCAGCCCTTCTGTAAGTAGCTCTGTAGCTTTCCTGCAGCAGCCAGAAGCAGCCCCAGATAGGGAGGCGATGGTTTGATGGGGCGAGAGGTGAACTCTGGGTGGTACTGCACGCCGATGAAGTATGGGTGATCTGAAAAGTTGATAAACGAACTTTCCTACGTTAAAGTTCACATCCAGGTAATTTCCATGCAAACAAATGCTACCCAGACCTGCTGAATCAGGGTGTCACCATGGTAACAATCCTGCAGGCATAGCTCCTCCAGTGAAGACCCCCCTACACACTGTAGTTAAAATGTAAATGTTCATCCCGGTCCAGCTGGTGGGAAACGTGCCGACAGAAGATGGCTCACCAGGCGTAAACTAAAAACTCTTACTAAAGGATCTTCATGTAAAGAAATAAAATTTACTTGGGCTTAAACTAGATAAAGTTAGATGACGACCATCTTAATGTAAACAGTAGGTGGTTTGAAGCTAAGCTAGAAGGGAAGGCCTCCAGCCAAGATGTTCCCGTTTACTTGCTAACACATCTAGTGTCCTGATAACAGGACCATGTTTCCGTGCACGCGGGAGTAAAAACAAGCGTGACTCTAAAGTTTGGGAACCACTGATAGCATACGCTTCACAAAAACCTGGATTCAGCAGCACAGACGGCGTAAACGGATGCAAGCTGACACGATGGACACAACTCGCCCTGCGCTCGAACCCGCAGCCCGTTCTCAGACCACCCAAAACCGTTCCCGTGGAAACGAGAGGCCTAAAGGCAACGGAAGATTCTGGGTTCCTCACCATCCAGTTCTATGACCTCCATCCTCTCTCCTTCCACATCCTGCCCAACGAAGCGGAAACCTTTGTCTTCAAAGTGATCTTTCAGCTCCGGATTGACCTTCACAGGAATACACAACTTTTTAAGATTGTTTGTAGATAAAAACAGACAAAAAAACATTTTTTATATCCAACATTAAATTGATCTTTAAGTAAAGGATAGAGAAGTGGTCGCTACCTCAAAGCGATGTCTGTGCCTCTCTTCCACATATTCTGCATCTCCGTAAAGTTTACCTGGAACGCAGAGCAGCCGTGAGCAGAGGAAAACCAGACCACATGCTGCATCAGAGACCTGAAAGCTTGTCTTACGCAGTACGCTGTTTGTGCTTTTGAAAATGGTCCGTCTCTTCCCAAGCCTCATGGTGCCGCCCATCTGGCCGGGGTTGTGCTCCGGCATGTCGATCACCTGAAGTTCAAGAGAATCTGGATCAATCAGGGCAGGGGTGCCCGCGTGAGTCGGATGGCTGCTGGGTTAGAGGGAAACCTACCACAGGGTGCTCCGATTCTGGGTGGAACTCAGTGGAGTTGGCATCTAAACGTGACGCAGGAAGACATTCACATGACCAAATGTTGACATATCATGCACCTTCAAAAACACTTTTAATTTAAATGTAAAAAGCTTAATTCTGAGTATGTTAAAGGAAGGTACGATAAAAACTAAAGAAGTTTATTTCATTGGAAAGAACAGGAAAAGGCCGAAATGCAGCAAAAAACACATTTTAATTAAAATGGCCGACTTCCTGTTTGGTCCAGGAGCTCTTCTGCAGGTTTGACCAGACATCATCCATGTTGGTGGACGGGGCTGAATGGTGCTAAAACGTCATGCTCAACATCCTTTTAGCACCCAGTACCAGGTTTTATTTGTGCAGCCCTTCTGGTTCTGGTAGTTACCACAGCTGCTCGCTAGGGGGCAGAACTGCCTCACAACCACCGAGTAGACGGAAAAATTTAGAAAGAAGAAGAAAATCCAGCTCATTGACTGGCCTGGACAGAAAATAACTTGTTCTCTGTAAGTAAAGAATGAAATGATTCGGTCTTGTTTCCGGTTTTACTCTAGAGTTCAGACCTGATCCGGTTTTCACTAGAATTCGCCCCGCATGAGGAGCAGCAGAGGCGGCCAGATATCCACCATGTCCATCTGCATCACTTCCTCTCTCTGCTTCTCTGGATTTCCTTTCACACTGAGAGCAAACGCACCAGAGTTCACCTGAAACTGAACCAAGACCCCCGGTTTACAAGCCAACCGGAGTCTGAATGAGCGTTCACACTGCTCCAAATGAACCGGACTATCCGTGGAAGCAGACCAGTGTAAACAAGCTGCACTCCTTTATTCTTGGAATTAACATTTTCCCTTCAGGCTGTCTTCACACTGGTCCCGTTTGGTCCGCTTAAAATGAACCCTGGTCCACGTCTGCACGACAGAACGGTACAGATCCCTCCTTCAAAATGATGACCAAACTCCTCCTTAATTATTATTTACTCAGATAAAAACCAAAATAAACAACATCAGCACTGTAATTTCCTTCTGGGATAATGTACGTCCTCTGCATTTCCACAGGGGGTCCGTCCGGTTTGGCGCGGTGGGAACGCTCATCCACACTCGGAAGGACACTGCTGTTTTCCTTCTTGGCCAGCGGGCGTTTCGGGGAACAGCGCCCCCTACCAGCAGCCGTTGTAACTGTGAAAGCCAACCAGAAGAGCAAAGCTGCGGACTGTCCTGGCTTTTCTCTCCACTAGGATGTGAACAGAGATGGAGGAATGTTGCCTCCAGCTTTCACTAACCCATTACTTGGTGGGACTTTGGATGAACTCACTAAATTCTGGAAAGTTCCAGTGATCATTACAGAGAGCGGTACCTGTCCAGCCGAGGACGTTCCTGGCAAACTCGCACACAGCCAGCTGCATCCCCAGACACACTCCTGTGGAAACACCAAGCAGAGTTACGGATGCTGCTGCTCCTGACAGGGAGATCCTCCGGACGACGGTCTCGTACCTAAGAAGGGCTTTTTCTGTTTCCTGGCCCAGTTGATGGCGTGAATCTTTCCCTCAGTTCCTCTGACACCGAACCCTCCAGGAACCAGGATTCCACTGAGGACAGAATATGGAAAAAACATGTCAAGGCTGATCTTAGCAGAGCGGTTCACGCCGTGGACGTGTAAAACTCACTCGGCGCTGCACAGCTTCTGCCAGGCCTCGTGGTACTTCACCGGCTCATCCTGCAGAGTACTGGGCTCCAGATACGCCGAATCTATATACTGACCAGAAGAAGCACAACTTACACGCTGAAATCAAACCTGCGTTCCTACATGACTCATTTTACTGCCTCCGTCCGCGTCATGAAACACGCGTTTGGTTCACCGTGGAAACATCTGGAACGGCAAAGTCAACCCGGACTGCAGCCGGATCAGACTGGCCAAATCCGCAGTTACCCGTTACCATGGTAACCATATAATACAGAAAAAAGTCTTTTGTTGAAGTCAAATTTTATTTCTGTAGCATCCATCTCCATGACGTGCTTCCCAAAGAGATTCGGAAAATGAGGACCTGAAGCACTCGGACAGCGTAGACCTCCTCCAAGCCACGGTGGGTTTTTTCTTGCCAGTGATCATTAGTTTTGAGTTAGAAGCTGTAATGGCAAAATCATCCGGTACACCTACTAACAGGTGGAGAACCGGTTACTTCTCCGGGCTGCCAGTCCAGTTGGTACACCTACTAACAGGTGGAGAACCGGTTTCGTCTCCAGGCTGCCAGTCCAGGTGGTACACCTACTAACAGGTG
>JBAMHW010000019.1:2937475-2953539 GCA_037177495.1 Rhadinocentrus ornatus | reverse complement strand
ACATACACGTATACATACACACACACACAGTGGGGAAAAAAAGTATTTAGTCAGTCTGCAACCCTTAATTGGACTACGTGGTACAGAAAATAGATGAATGAATGTTTGGATTTGTGAATTTGCGATTTTTAATGTGAATGAGTTTTGAACTTCTCAGCTACCATAGATACCCTTTTGCTGCAGTGTTGCCAGTGGTACGGGCTTGGTGGTTGTACTTCAGTAGTAGTTCTTTCAACCAAAAACATACCTCATGGAGGAAGTAAACAAAACCTTTTTTATCTGGGAATTACTTCATATTTGATAAGACATCACACTGTTGTGTTCCAGAAACCTAAACAGAAACAGCTGAGTCATCGTGACTTTTAGTTCAGATTTTATTATCTAAAATATTTTACCTCAATGTGCATCACATTTTTTTAAAGTGGTCAGAAGACTTGTGGTTTTATCTTCTCTTGTTCATGTCGAGCATAGGTTTCCGTCATGTGTAGGTATATCAGTGCTTCTCCAGCCTCCCCTGAGAGCGAGAGGTAAATAATTTAACGTGAGGGATTGCTGCTGTAGGTGGCCATTTGGTGGACTTTGCATGTTGTCTGTATTTATGTAAGCCTTCCCTGAGTGCTCCAATTTCTTCTCACAATCAGAGCACATGCAGGTCAAGTCACGTGAAGACAGTAAATTTCCCACAGGTGTGAATAAACAAGGTATTTCCCTGCTTGTTGCCAAATGCATGCTGGGATTTGCTTCCTGAAACCCAATCCCATTCTATTAGCCTAAGAGGCAGAGGTTGGTTTGTTCTTTTTTCCCTCCCCCACATCACATTTGGCAGAAAGAATCTTTTGCCCACAAAAGAACATCGACAGCACCCTCTGAATTAGCAACAGGTATGTAAAAGGCAGAAACATCCAAACAGGAGGACACAGAATTTAAGAAATGTCACAGTTGGCAGGTTCTGTTGTGGTTTTGAGCCATTTCTCATCATTACAGACATTGATTATCACCAGCCACTGTATAATCCATGCTTCCATAACAGTCAGTAAAGAAAAAAATTGGCATTGAATCTGTAAGGATAATGATATTTGCCTGTCAAGCCAAACAGCTCAGCACCTTTTTATGGTTTGAATGCATAAACTGCCTGGCTACGTGCTCTGGCCGCTGTGTTTGGGATAAACAGCCACGACAATAAAAGTCAGTGGATTGAACTGTGAGCCAGAGAGCGTCTCAGGTCGCTTGGCATGTAGCACCATGCTGAGGCGTGGATACCGGGGTGGGGGAGGGGAGCGCCACTCCGAACTATCTGCCCAAGCACTCAGTGATAGAGAAAAAAAGAGGAAGCAGGGGGAAGGCAAACAAAGACACAGCCCAACGGCTCTCTCACCACACTGCCAGGAAACCGGGTTGGGTTGAGATAGACAGGGAGGCGGGGGGAGCAGAAGGAGGAGGGGGAAAGGGAGAAGGAGACCAAAACCCAGCAGGTGTGCTTCAGCAGCGTGTTATGTCTCAGCGTGGCCCAGTGCCAACCACGCTGCAGCCTCTGCAGCACAGACGGATGCAGCCATGTTGATTTATTTTCCCCTGCTAACGTTGCTCAGTCTCTGCAGCTAATAAAATTCTCCTACAAAATGTCTTCACTCACTCACAACACGACGTCTATCAGCGGTCCATCAGACGGCAGCCCTAGTATGATTCTGGTTTCACTGCATCGGTGGTTTCTGCTTGTGACATCAGCCAGTCCGCATGTCCTGTCTGCCACCAGGACCGTTCTCCAGAAACTTTTACAGGTTTGTCTCATTAATAATAATTTTTAACTTACCCACTGAGTCAGGTATGAATGATTAAAGCTATGAGAGTGCTCCTAGGAGCTCATTTACACCGGCACTGTGGGGCTGGTTTTAAAGAAACCCTGATCCACTTTCACAAAGAGTCCGGTTCTTTTCAAGCAGTGTGAACGCTCGTACTCACTCTGGTGCGAAGCAAAGAGGCGAACTCCGTGGCCACGCTCACCGATTTATTTCCTGCGTGGTCGTTCACATCATTTCACTGCGACCTTCATCACGTGTGTGACAGTTCCCAGTGGCCTGAAATAACACCAAGCGCAGAGGATAACGTGGCATCACGCTGGATGCAATGGATGCTTCAGGTCTGTGGAAGTACCTCTCCACTCTGAACCGGTAAAATTTTGCCTGACTGATGAACGAAAGGAGAACGCGAATGTTAACATTGGCCTTTTGTGCAGGAGTGGTTCATACTTCTGTACAGAGGCATGGACAGACAATTCAGCCCAGTTCGTTGGTGCAGAGTCCTGCACGGATCCAGTTCTACCAACCCGACCCGTTAGGATGATCACCAAGCCGACCCGTAAACATCTTCCAGAGAAATCTGGACCCGACCCGACGATGTAGGATATAAAACCTGACCTGACCTACACGTAAACAGAACCAGAACGAGGAAGGAAAACCTCCATCAGGAGCAGAACCCAAGAGAAAAAACCTCCATCAGGAGCAGAACCATGAAGAAAAACCTCCATTAGGACCAGGATTGGGAAGGAAATCTTTATCAGAACCAGGAAGGAAACCTTTATCCAGACCGAACCAAGAAGGAAACCTCTATCAGGATCAGAACCCGAGAGGGAAAACCTCCATCAGGACTAGAACCCAAGAGCGAAAACCTCCATCAGGAGCAGAACCATGAAGGAAAACCTCCATTAGGACCAGGATCGGGAAGGAAATCTTTATCAGAACCAGGAAGGAAACCTTTATCCAGACCAGAACCAGGAAGGAAACCTCCATTTGGAGCAGAACCATGAAGAAAAACCTCCATTAGGACCAGGATCGGGAAGGAAATCTTTATCAGAACCAGGAAGGCAACCTTTATCCAGACCAGAACCAGGAAGGAAACCTCTATCAGGATCAGAACCCGAGAGGGAAAACCTCCATCAGAAGTAGAACCATGAAGGAAAACCTCCATCAAGACCAGGACCCAGAAGGAAAACCTCCATCAGGAGCAGAACCCAAGAGCGAAAACCTCCATCAGGACTAGAACCCAAGAGCGAAAACCTCCATCAGGAGCAGAACCATAAAGAAAAACCTCCATCAGGACCAGAACACAAGAGGTAAGACGTTCATCAGGACCAGAACCCAGAAGGACAACCTCCATCAAGACCAGGACCCAGAAGGAAAACCTCCATCAGGAGCAGAACCAGGAAGAAAAACCTCCATTAGGACCAGGATCGGGAAGGAAACCTTTATCAGAACCAGGAAGGAAACCTTTATCCAGACCAGAACCAGGAAGGAAACCTCTATCAGGATTAGAACCCGAGAGGGAAAACCTCCATCAGGAGCAGAACCAGGAAGAAAAATCTCCATTAGGACCAGGACCCAGAAGGAAAACCTCCATCAGGAGCAGAACTAGGAAGAAAAATCTCCATTAGGACCAGGATCGGGAAGGAAACCTTTATCCAGACCAGAACCAGGAAGGAAGCCTCCATCAGGAGCAGAACCATGAAGGAAAACCTCCATCAAGACCAGGACCCAGAAGGAAAACCTCCATCAGGAGCAGAACCCAAGAGCGAAAACCTCCATCAGGACTAGAACCCAAGAGCGAAAACCTCCATCAGGAGCAGAACCATAAAGAAAAACCTCCATCAGGACCAGAACACAAGAGGTAAGACGTTCATCAGGACCAGAACCCAGAAGGACAACCTCCATCAAGACCAGGACCCAGAAGGAAAACCTCCATCAGGAGCAGAACCAGGAAGAAAAACCTCCATTAGGACCAGGATCGGGAAGGAAACCTTTATCAGAACCAGGAAGGAAACCTTTATCCAGACCAGAACCAGGAAGGAAACCTCTATCAGGATTAGAACCCGAGAGGGAAAACCTCCATCAGGAGCAGAACCAGGAAGAAAAATCTCCATTAGGACCAGGACCCAGAAGGAAAACCTCCATCAGGAGCAGAACTAGGAAGAAAAATCTCCATTAGGACCAGGATCGGGAAGGAAACCTTTATCCAGACCAGAACCAGGAAGGAAGCCTCCATCAGGAGCAGAACCATGAAGGAAAACCTCCATCAAGACCAGGACCCAGAAGGAAAACCTCCATCAGGAGCAGAACCAGGAAGAAAAATCTCCATTAGGACCAGGATCGGGAAGGAAACCTTTATCCAGACCAGAACCAGGAAGGAAACCTCCATCAGGAGCAGAACCATGAAGGAGCCTCAGAAATGTGTGTGTCATCTCTGTTGTGTGACGATCATTCAGGTAAAACTGTGTTTTGGTTCTCATTGGATTTCTGGGTGTAATTCTGCAGTTATTTCCTCAGTTTGTTCCCAGGTCTCCACTTCAGGCTGTCTTTAGTTTCAGGTTGAGTTTTCACAGAGTTTATTTCCTTGTGTGTTCTGACTGTTTACTTCCTGCTCCACTGAGATGAGCAAACTAGGATTCCCTGGTAATCCTGGGGAATTCCTTCCTGGTCCTGGTGGAGGTTTTTTTCTTCACTGTTTCCTCGTGCAGGTCAGGATGGAGGATGGAAAGAAAGAGAAAAACTGATCCAGTCTCATGTTGATCTACATCACTTCCTGTCTTTGTCTCACTGGATGTTCCATGTGCTTTCACACTGGCAGAGAACTGAACCAGGATTCTCCTGCAAGTGAACCAACACCAGAGTTCTATGAGGGACTGTTTGAGTCGTTACCCAGTTTCAGGATTTCCAGGTCATAATAACATAATTAAGTGCATGTTTTATTGTTAATGTACTTGCAAATTAAATTGGTCCACTTCTGTCTGCGGAGCCTCGTCTGTTATTTGACGTATTTTTCCGTCTACGCGTCCAGTCCTGAGCGGCACAGCCTGCAGCCAGCTGGCTCCGCTGGAGCGCCTTAGTTAATCGGCACCTTTACGAAGGGGAGGAACCATCCTCCTCCACACAAACCCTCAGACTCGCGGACCTACCATAAACCAGAACTTAGCACAGCTGACTTTACAGAACATAACAATGTTGGACACCTTTTAGATTTATAACAGTTGACGCAGTACTAGAGTCCCGTGACCCCTTGCGGTTGCCTTCACTCGAACTCTGCAAAATAATCTGATTTAATTCCCTCCAGTCAATGAAATGAAAGTAAATTTAAATTTTAAGTCAGGAGCAGCAACTTTTCCATGTCAGCACCAGTTAATCTGCGATCCACCTCATGGTCCTTAGAAGACGTCCACTCAGTAGGATTGAAACCAGTTAAGCCAGGATGCCCCCATATCCTCACTCATCCTGGATAACTTTGTTCTATTTTGGTGAAACAGGGCTGCGGGTTGCCGCACCACGGGCCCATTTCGAATGACGTTATCCAGGATGAGAGAAGAAGGAGGGGCTTGACCAAGTCAGAGCTGCCTGGTTTGTTAGTTAGGAATCAGAAAACGGTGATATTTATTGTAATAAATGAGTTTCAATAGAAAGTCCCACTTCTCTCTTTTTTAAATCTACTCTAGAAGACTAGCTCTCATTCAAATACTAAACAAAGCTAAATATTGCATTTAATCCAGTAGTATTAAAAGTTCCTGCAGTCACTGAATAGTTTTAAGTTCATGGGATTTAGTTCTTCTCTTTAATTCTTTTTTTAATCCTGTTCTTCATGTTGTGTAATTTATATGCCAGCAGTGTCAGGATGTCGCTCACTGATGACTTTCAGGGAAAATCTTCACCAAATGAAGATTAAAGTTGGAGTGAGGATTTCTGGATCCTTTTTTTTAAGCATTAGAGAATTCAACGTGGGTACTCGGGCCCCAAGACTTGTAAAATCCTTGTTACGGCCTTTAAGTGGGCCAACATTGAACAGGGCAGTGATGAGCGTTAAAAAAATCTGGGTTGTAATTTCACCACCTGGGTGATCTTTTGCTTGCGCCTTGTTCCAGATTAGCGTGTCTGACGTGGATTTGTGGGAACGCAGCATTTAGTACGACGCACCAACAGTCTCCCCTTGTCTTCATTACCAGCTCTTCAAGAGTTCTCTGTTAATTATTACGCTTTGTAATAACGTGGGACTGTTTGATACCAGCTCCCACCCTGGTATCAAAGACATGACATGTCATATCAATCAGTGCAAACTAGCGTTAATGGCAGCCACTGTTGCAGAGGTACCTGTTTCCCCTCTGCAGCCATCGCTCTGCCCCTCCCCCGTCCACGTGTTCTCGCTCATCTGGAAGGGTATGAGCTGCAAACACGTGTCGATGCCACCCCTCCTCTCACTATCAGTCTGTTTTCTTTTGTCCGGCCCATCTTGCTCTGTGCTGTGTGGTTTACTCAAGCCTGGGAGACATGTGATCACTCTGCTGGATACCAAGAACTCCAGGCAGCCAGTGTTTTCAGAGGAGGAGGAGAAGGAACAAGGAAAACAATCTGACACAAGCAGCCGACTATCAGCACATTCTGTCCAACCTGAGAACATGCAGATTCTGCCAGAGGACACTGCTTATCCTTAACAGAAAAGTGCGTCAAAGGAAAACTTCTGCTTTGTCATCTCAGCCTCAGAAAGCTGACGCTAAGCACTCATCTCAGCTCCCTCTTACAAGGTTGTTTAATTAAACTGGAGCTGTTCATGAGAGCACGTGATGGGCCGGACACAAGGGGGCGCGAAACCCGAACACACGGTGCGCTCTTAGACGCCTGCGCTGCATAAAGATGCTAACATGTAGCGTCAGTATTTACCTCTGCTAACACCGCGCGCTGCGTGTCACGTCACGGCTTCCTCTGGCCTGTAGATGGTTCACGTTGGAGTCAGATGGTAGGCGGATTAAATTATAACATCATAAAACATAATAAATAAATAAAAAATGGATCTCAGCAAAAAATGATGTTAGCTTTTAGACCTGCTGTTTCTCTGCAGATGCAGACGCAGTCCTCTGGGTCTGGACTCGCGTCTGGACTCGCGTCTGGACTCCGGTCTGGACTGGATGGTTTTGTATCACAACATGTGTTTGCAACTACAACTTTATTTATAAAAATAACAAACTTTAAAAACAACAAAGTTGTGCAAATAACATTAAAACTATTTCAGTAATGAGCATATGAACGAGATTAAAACTAAATAAAATAAAATCATTAAAATGAAGTGGTCGATATGAAATGTTAATCACAGCAACTTGGAGTTTTTCATCTCCAACGTGGTTAAAATCTGAAGGAGAAGCCAAAAGAAATGCGATTTCTTAGAAACTTGGATGAGATATGCTGAGTTTCAACAGCAAACACAGGCTTCATTGTTTATCTTCAACTCAAGGTTGGAAATGACGTGACTGGAAGCTCTGACGCTGTAGTCCTGGTCTACATCTAAACAGGGATTCCTCAGCAGTGAAGGAGCGAGGCAGCCCAGCTTAAATGCTACCTTTACACACAGTTTAATATGAATTAATATTCAGCTCCTTGTTTCTACTGAGTATATTATACAAACAGTAAAACAGATTATTTGAGCCACAAAAACTCATTTATTTAGTCTTTTATATACAGTTGTTAAAGTTTTGAAGTCAGGAGAGCTCACTATGTTGTTGTTTAGTCAGCTGATGCTACTATGAAACATGCAATAAGCCCAAACCTCGTAGCAACTGTCAGCACGGTGGCGGAGGTATGATGGTCTGAGCTTGTTCCGCAGCTACAGGACCTGGATACCTTTCAGCCACTGAGCGAACTCCTCTGGATACCAAACTAGAGTCAGATGTGAGTCCCTGTGTCTGACGGCTGAAGCTCAGCTGAAACCGGGTCATACAGCAGGACTGATCCCAAACACAGCATCAGACCGAGCCCAGAGCGGCTCGGAAAGAAAAGAATCAGGGTGTCGACGTGATCCAAAGTCCAGACCTCATCCTGACTGGGGTGGACTTTAAGAAAGCCTCAAATTTCAATGAAGTGAAGCAACGTTGGAAGGAAGAGAGACAATGTTTTCACACGGTTGACGTCATCCAGATGCTAATCCTGCTACAGCTGGTCCTTCCAACTACGCGCTGGATCATGAGGCGGACTTCTTGCTTGCTTGTGGGAAATATTGAAGTGCTCTACGTTCAAACCCAGTCAGGACCTTATGAAGTTTAATACAACCTGAGAAATGATGAGGGGGACGCCTGGATCTGTGGGATTCTGCTTTCTACAAACAAACTTCCACAAAAAGTAGAAATCTGCGTTTGTAACGATGCTTGTTGGTCTGTTCAAAATTTAAAACGGAGCCATGTTTGTGAGGAAAATGCATGTGTGGGATGAGCAGACTTGAGTTTGTGGGTTGAGCCATCATAAACTTGCTAATGTATAACAGCTGATTCTGTGCCTTGGTGTCATTTATTGGCTCGGAAGTCTGAAGAAAGAAAACGTATTGTGTCTTCATCTAACAAACAGTGGATCCACACGCAGCCACACCAGCATGATGCCTCCTCCTCATGCTGGCCACACTGCCATTCTTCCACTATCATCTGCCCTAGTTTGTCAGTTCAAGAGCATTAATGATTGTTTTCATGCTCAGATCTCAGGAAACTCGGATAACCTTTCTGCCCTTAAATTCCCACAATTATTTAAGCCCTTCCCCTCCCAACTTACACTTTCCTTCACAGAATTTTTATGCACTCTTGGGCTGGAGATGAGCCTCCCCCAGCCAATGGAAACCCAGCTGATGCTGACCAATGTTTTCATGAAGAAAACAAGAGGCAACAGCAGAATACACTGTTTGGCATTAGCTGAGATTATGCAGCGTCTTCATTGGCTCATCAGTTTAAAAGGGAAACAAACAGACTTTTCCAACAGCAGGAGATTTATTACCAAGAAGCTTTGCTACAACTAACAAATGATCTTTTACTGACTTTTTTGTGCCATGTCATGTCCTCTCTGTGCAGACCAGTGGTTCCCAACCTGTTTTCCCGAGGTCACTGGTTCCATGTGATTGAAACACCCTGCAACTTGCAGCTTTATTTATAACGCACTTTATAAACAACAAAGTTGAACAAAGTGCTACACTGTGCACATAACATTAAAACTATTCAAACAAATAGCATTTGAAAGAGATACATTTTTAAAATACATTTAAATAAAATAAAATAATACTAATCAAAATACTAACATGTTACGCACACAAAACTTAAAGCAAATACAACTCATCTCTGTGTGGACATGGCCTTCATTTAAAGGTCCCATATTACACGGTTGTCCCACAGCGTCACACGGCTGTCAGAGGTCCAACAACATTGTTTTCAAAGTGTTTTACCCCGATTTCAGCCTTGGTCCTTCATTCCAGCCGTTCCAGATGTGGCTCTACTGAGAACGGGCTGTTTCCGTGTCTGAACCTTTAAATGTTCATGAGTGGAGCCTGTCCTCACCCCTCTCTGGGAGAGGATCCGGCTTTCGCTGGCGTCCACTGTGATTTTAGAGGGTAAGCTCAGCTAGCCGGGGGGACGGGTCAATGACAGCATCCACTACCGGGGAATGTTTTTTTCCCGTTGTGATGCCACAGGGGAAAGATCTCAGATTCACCCGTTTGAGCTAAGAAGTGGAGCAACAGGTGAGAGAGGAGACAGAATTTTCTCCTATTTGGGTCTCATCCAGGCTATGAGGACACACATGATGTTAGAAAACCTTTGAAAGACCTTTGACAAACCCAAAGTTAAATTAACAACATATAGCCTTACTTTTTTCTAATTATAATGTCTCTGAATGTTCATAGCCTCCAGAATCCCCTGTGCTATTTGGGTCCCAGGGACCCCAGGTTGGGATCCACTACTTTAGGGGAACCTATTTGGGGGCCAGGGACCCCAGGTTGGGATCCACTACTTTAAGGGAACCTATTTGGGTCCCAGGGACCCCAGGTTGGGGACCACTACTTTAGAGTATGGTGAACTACACATCTCTTGTAAAACCAGACTTTATCAGGTACCAGTTATAGTAGGGGTATCACCTTCTGGACTACGGTTCACACCAGCTGTTTCATCACGCGTCCATATCCAACGGAATTACAGGGTTAGGGTTTCTACAGACTTATTTTCTGTAAATGTCTCAAGATGAGAGTCGGTTTCATGTCCCTGAAAGTGCGGGGCAGTTCAGCGGCACGTCGCAGGCCTCGGGGGGCGATTGTTATCTGGGCCGAGCACAAGTTTACTAACATGACCTAAGTGGAGAGAGCGCAAACAAAATAACAGGGCGGAGAAAACGCATTCCAAGAGTGCTAAGAATAGCAAAGTGGACCTTGTGCTCCCGTCGCTAAGTTCACAGCTAGTCTTAGGCAACAGGGAGAGTGAGAGCACGTTGCCAGAGCCTTGCCAGGTCGATGTGTGTGTGTGCTGAGCCGAGGCAAGCTGGAGCCCCACAACAAGGTCATCTACTGATGCATAGCAGCCAAAAACACCTCTGAAGCCCTGGATTCACCATGACTAGATGCCTGAAATGTTGCTAGATCATATGTAAGAAAGCCCTGTATGATGAGGTGAAATATGGATTAAAAATCTTCTGTAACTGTCTCTATTAATCTTTTCTTCAAGGAAGGAAGTTAAAGTGTGCACAGAGCTGGTAGTGAGGTATGTTGGAAAGCAAGTCCTGAGGGGCATCGAGAAAGACCACACATGAAGAAACAATCAGCTTTTTTTATTAGGTTTCTTCTGTGCAAACGGCTGAAATGAAACATCCATAACACAATAAATTCTTATATCTTCACATAACAAGTGAAAACAGAACAACAGACCCCCGGCGTACCCTGCTGCTGTGTTTTATTATTGGATTTATTTCTTGTGTACAGTAGAATCGCATCTCCCACCAGAGACCTGCCGAGGCATTTCTGGTCTGAGCTCGCATACGTGAGGAAATCGCTACAACTAGCATATGTAAGCTTTTATCTTGGAGTTGTCCATGTCCAGATGCAGATGCTGACGTGAAGGATTACGTCTATGAGGAGAAGCTGAAAATGTTCTTCATGGTCCATCAGTACATTCTGCTTACAAATGCCCCAGATAACAAATATGATAATGTGTAATAGGAAACGTAAACAAGAAATATTTTAGATGAACATGCCAGATTGGCCGACATGACTCTATCTCAAATCCAACTGTCCAGGCCAGAGTCAGATCCAGAATGTGAAGGTAGCAACATGATGACCAATCACCAGGAAGATTACAGTCGGACATCTCTGTTTGGTAACTAGGCTCAGTCGTGCAAGAACGGGGATGTTGTCTTCGAGCTCCTCACCTTCGGTACACTCCAGTGTGGTGCTAGAAAACATCCCACTGCAAACACCTAGCAGGATGATGATGCTTCCACCACCCCGTTATTACCCAAGCTCAGTTGCTTGCTTCCATTTGTGCACAATGCGTAAAGTGCTAGGGGATTAGTAAATACAAACCATGGTTGCTTGTGGGAGTGGCAGCGTGTTCCTGAGCTGTTACCGAAGCAACAAAGGCAAGGCAAGTTTATTTGTTTAGCACAAGTGCTTTACATAAGACATTAAAAGCCTTACAGGTGGTGCAAAGAAAGCATTAAAAAGTAGTAAAAGGTGGCAAAAATCACAAAAAAATCATAAATGAAATTAAAAAGATTAAGAGAAGATATGTTAAATGTTACTGTGCAGATTTCATGATCTGAGAAATGTTTTTAACCTGGATGTCTTCTCATTTCATCCATTCCTCACAGCACGTCCTGCATCCATGCAACCCCACTCTGTAGAAGTCAGGAGCCGTGCCTGCAATCCCAAATATTCCACTTCTCAAACAGTGACAGCGGATTTAGCCATGGGAGGGTTTCTGTAAACTTCTCGTGAGAGAAATTCCTAAAGTGTGTGTAGCTCTGTTTGTTCCTGCAGCTCTGGGTGACGCTTTGTTTTGGTTGCAGATAAGCCAGGAAACAGAAACACATGCGATGGGCCCTTTGGTGACGTGGGAAATGCTGCATTTACTGAAAACTGAAAACAGTCATCAGGCTTCGGTTTTTATCTGAGCTGCTGAGGCCAAACAGCAGAGAGAGCGGGCTGGGAGGTAATATGTGTTTATACAAGTTACACAAGCGTGTTTACCACATACAGCAGCCCTGCCATGCGGAATGACTGACGCAGTGCAAACGGAAATGTTACCGCAGGTCATACTCACATTATTTTACACTATTATGGTAACTGTAATTTTAATGAGGAAAACCTTGATTTCTGTTAGAAAGAACTAGAAACGCCTGGATGAGGCTCTGCAAGCACTTTAATGGAGAGGACAGACACTAAATATGAATCTGGTCCCGTTCAATGTGATCTTGTGTAATGCTATGGCTTTTAAGAAAAGTTAGAATGTGTGTGTGTGTGTGTGTGAACAGTGACAGTAAAAGGTTAACCAGTGACAGTCGTGTCATTTTAAAGAGCCTGACACGAGTTAAACCGACATTTATTAGACCTGCTTCGAAGATGAATCCAGCATGAAGCTGTGTCATCCTCCCGTCTGTGTGTTTGTGCCTTTCACATTGTTTGTGGGTTTGTGTTTAAAGCATGAGCCCATGCTGCAGTGACTCATAGGGCATGGACACAACCCGCTCGGCGCAGACAGTCTTCATGGCTGTGTACAAACAGCCACGTTTTGCAACCATGATTCATTGCACTTCAGAAATAAAAGTCTATGAACTTCGGTCCTGATTGATTCCACTAGAATTGAAGTGATTAGTGGATTTTCCATGAGGAAAGCCAACAGATTCACGTGTTGACTCAACTATTAGAGCGCCTCTGCAAGCAAACGTTTGGTAAGTAGGCAAGTCTTGAGACATCGCTCATTTCTTTATATTTTCTTTCAAGGAATCAAACCCTCCTGTAATCTCTGACGGTGCTCTGGAGCAAAAGTTCTTCATGCTCGCACATGATCTTCTAACTTTTCTTTAACATTTGGTGCTTTTCGGTCAGCCCTTTTTCACAAAGAATTTATGTCTTTGTTGAGGATGTGGAACACGGGGCTGATATTGAAGCAAACTCACGGGACAAACCGATGTTGTGTTGAAACACAACCGACAACTTAGCAAAGAAGCTATTTCATCCGGGTCTTTAGCAAGCAGCCATTTATTTCTATTTCTGTTGTTTCTGTGAAAAATGCAGAAGATAGCACAGTTTGCCAGACGTGAAACATTATTTTTCCACCAACAACACGATTCCAAAGAGCTGCGAGCTGAAAACCGGACATATCTCAGCATGGCGTGCAGGTTGTCCATAGAACTTGGGAGGAAACTGGACAAGCGAAGGACGACAGAAGCAGCGGGGGTACCAGTAGATTCACGTAAAACCTGGACGAATAATAAAATCATGCTAAGACCTGGAGATAATCTACATCTGGACCTCCAGCTGATCCATCTACTGTTGGCCGAAGCCTCATCAGAAATGGTTTCCATGGAAACGTGGCTGTCAGGAAGCCGTTCTTAAGGAGGGAAAACAGGGAGGAAAGGCTGAGGGAGGACACATGACACAAGAACGGGACTGGACCTGGAAACAGGTCTGATGGAGGGACGGATCCTCCCCAGAACCTAGACCTGAACGGGTCCAATGGAGGGACGGATCCTCCCCAGAACCCGGACCTCATCGGGTTTGTCCAATGGAGGGACGGATCCTCCCCAGAACCCAGACCTCAACGGGTCCGACGGAAGGACGAATCCTCCCCAGAACCCGGACCTCATCGGGTTGGTCCAATGGAGGGACGGATCCTCCCCAGAACTCGGACCTCAACGGGTCCGACGGAAGGATGGATCCTCCCCAGAACCTAGACCTGAACAGGTCTGAGGGAGGGACAGATCCTCCCCAGAACCCGGACCTCAATTGGTCTATCAGAAGGATGGATCCTCCCCAGAACCTAGACCTGAACGGGTCTGATGGAGGGACAGATTCTCCCCAGAACCCAGACCTCAACGGGTTGGTCCAATGGAGGGACGGATCCTCCCCAGAACTCGGACCTCAACGGGTCCGACGGAAGGATGGATCCTCCCCAGAACCTGGACCTTAACGTTACGGAAGCAGTGTAGGATAAACTGGACAGAGAACAGTACAAAAGGCAGAAACATCCAAAGAAGAGCTTTGGAAAGTCCTTCAAGGATCCTGGAGAACTGTTCCTGGGGACTTGTCAAACAATTTTTGCCTTATTAGCGTATTTCTGTCTGTTTGAACTTTTCAGGCAATTTCTATAAAGAAGTTAGACTTTGAGTACTGTCCGTAATAAATTATTACTTCTAACACCAGGATGAAAACAACCAGCTCCGTCACAATCTTCTGTTACTGCCTCCGTCTGCATAAATGATTGAGGGGCACTAACTGTGATCCAGTTGTTGGTGCTTCAGTTTAAAAGCTTTATTTAGGATTTTTCTGCGCTGCCAGCGGCAATAAATAAACCATCAGACATTCCACAGTTTGGTAGCGAGGCTAAACCAGCATCAGCAACCAGATCCAGTCAGCTGATAAGAGAATGATACGTGGGTTGAGGCCTCAAATCAATCAAAACTTGTAGCATCTCTTCAGCAAAGGGTTTGTTTGTTTCAGTGTGCTTGAGAAGCTTTGCCTAGGTACAAAAACAAATGTGACATCCTTTACTCTTCATCTAATGCTGACACCAAGGTCTCTTCAACCTTGCTGCCAGCTCATGTTGGTATCACCAATCTGCAGCGTCCTAGAATAGATTTGAGTCGTCACCCAAAAGAATGAGTCAGCAGGAAAGGCTTGTTTTATCCTAGAGAAAGCCACAGGCATTTCGTTGGTTGGGAATGGAATAAAATACAAGATAAAAACAGGCCATGGGGAAAGTGCTCACTCTCAACAAGGCCGTGCACACCAAAATGACAGATGAGGTCGTTTTCCAAAATAACTGTCTCCAAAATGCTAAAGTTGTGGTCACAGTATTAGGTTTAGACTAAGTGCCCCGCTGTGAGCTCAGGAAAACCTGTAAAGCAGCATTTTGCCAATTTGAGTTAAACCTTGTAAACTTCATAGTCTTTTTGGCTAATGCTAACTCAGGACAGGACAGTTTGGTTCAGTAAACCCTGATGCGTTTCCATAGAAACGGCGGTAACCATACCGGGTAGGTGGGGTGTAAGCTGGATTAGAGATGTAACTGCCTTCATCTTAGCGATGCAACACCTTCCTTGAATGAAAACAAAGAAGAACTCAACCCAGAACAGAGGAGGAGGACGGTGGACATCCAGCAGGTTGTCTTCTTTCTTCTTGGCATGTAGCCTTAAGCTAGAAAAACTCCACCGTATATTTAAACACGGAGCTCTTCCTGCTCTGTTCTTGCCCCAAGGTTTCAGTAGATGCAAAAAGTCTTTTTATGCGAAGGGTGCACCATACGGGTACAGAAAACATGCCCCCCTTTAGCCTCCTGCTGGTCCTCTGAGGTAATTCTCACAAGCTAAATCCAGGTGGATCAGCAGTTTTTTTTCTCTTTTTTATTGTCCCAACCACCAAAGCTCTGGCCCCTGGACAAAGTAAACTGGTCCTACTCCAGAACCAACTCTGGGGCTGGGTGGGGTTGTGGACCAACCAGACCAGCTATGTTAAGACAGCCATAGATAGATCCAGAGCCATTGCAGAGTTTATTTTTTTCAGTTCTAAACACTGAGCCTCAACATGGAAGCAACAAAGAAAGAACATGAGCTCAGTTCTTTTCCAGCTTCATCTGTGAGTGCTGCCCAGTGCACATACAGAGGTGCATTCACAACCACTTTTTTTTTTAGCTGTGTGCAGTTTATTAACTTTGTTGGTTCATAAAGCTTATTTAATGGTTAATAAACAGCAGCTTATAGAATGGGCTCAGTGTCTTGGCTGGCTGCATTTATGAGGAGCTGCCGTCCCCGGAGCTGCCCTCCCCGGAGCGGCCGGCCCTGGAGCTGCCGGCCTCGGAGCTGCCGGCCCCAGAGGTACCGGCCTCTGAGGCCTGGAGCTGCCGGCCCTGGATGTGCTGGCCCTGGAGCTGCCGGCCTCGGTGGTGCCCCAGTTGCTGTGCTACTGGGGGGAGTAATTAAATTAGTTTTACCAATATAGGTTGTCTAGTCGCCCTGCGATGGACTGGTGACCTGTCCAGGGTGTACCCTGCCTTCACCTGAAACACTGCTGGGATAGGCTCCAGC
>JBAMHW010000019.1:2842001-2852868 GCA_037177495.1 Rhadinocentrus ornatus | reverse complement strand
GATGGATGATGGATGATGGATGATGGATGATGGATGGATGGATGGATGGATGGATGATGGATGATGGATGATGGATGGATGATGGAGGATGGATGATGGATGATGGATGATGGATGGATGGATGGATGATGGATGATGGATGATGCATGATGGGTGGGTGGGTGGGTGGTTTTGTAGTACCAGGTGTCGGTGGTAGATGAGCTGGTAGTGTGTAAACCACAAGGTGATGGAGTGTGTGGGTTCCAGCCTGTTTCTGTCATTAATTACCCAGACAGGGCTGCTAACACCTTGAAGCCCTGCTCCCATACATGACCCCGAGCCAGCAGGACCCCTACACCGGTCCCCGAGGAGGGACACACACAGCAACCCAGTCCTGATGTTAACATGATTGAAAAGACTCGTGCATAGTGTGGATGGTGCTACACTCGCAGAAAAAGACGGAAAAGTTCCCCGCAGAAGCAGCTTATGTTCTTAGAAACGTGACAGTCACATATTTCCTCCCCAGCGCCGGGTCCACTCACCCGGAACAGACAAAGGAATAAAATATGTGGAGCAGCCTGGCACATGTGTCTGCTCCTGTCACAAAGACACACTTTCTGCTTTTCAGTGCACCCATGGTGAGAGAAAGTCTCTAAAATCCAGATGCACTGCTTACACAACCTCCTCCCTCATCGCATCGTTTGTCCTGCTTGGCTCTCTTGACAGGTAAATCTTAGTCAACGCACCTCTTCTTCATGTCAGCACTCTGAAAATCAAGCTGAACTTGAATCACCCAGCCTTGGAGTTCGGAGCCAAATGAAGCAAAGTACACTTATTTTCTTTGGCAGTTGCTTCTTTTCTGTCTTTTCACATATCAGTGGGTAAAATATGGCGAAGGTGGGGTAAAAAGAGACAGAGGAATGATGCCTGGTTTGTATTCTTCCCCTCAGACAGAGGTGGGGAAGTAGAGATGGATTGGAAAGCGAGGAAGAGCGAGGGAGAGGCTTTAATGAATTAATGACTGTTCTCACAACTAGATGCCTCCTCTCTCCGGCTCAGACGCAAGCGATGAAATAATAAATAAACACATGAATAAGTGAAGAGGCCTGGATGAGGCGGCACTCCGGAGGGGGAGAATATGGAGGGTGGAGAGGGAGGGGGCGGCTGGCAAGGCGGATCGGCACGCGGTGAGCCTCTCTGGTGATTTGCTCCAACATCAAGCAGCTGGAGGTTACTGAAAAATTTAGCAATGCACAGGGAGCTGGTGAATGCTAATAGAGCAGAGCGATGCCTCCACCCCCCCAACCGTTAAAGCTCTGACCACCTTCAGTCTCTGGTGACCTTGCTCGATGGCGAGATCAACCACCGCGCATGCTAAGGAGACTCTGCCGCGGCGCCAGACACCGCAGGGTGCCAAGAGGGCAAGTAGGGGTGTCCGAATGACACGTGGACAGGGCCAAGGCCCAGACAGGGCTGGGCAGGGGGCTCCATCAAATGACATTATGGAGAGAAACAGACATTAAGAAGACGCCTGAAATGTGACAACGGGCTTGAAAAGAACTTCCCGAGGTGACTAATTGTTTCTTAAAAGGTGTAGTTACGGGCTAAAATCATTAGTGCATACCTCTGGTAGGAGAAATGTTCCCACTTGTGTTCAAACTATATAAAGCAAACAATAAAACTATGAAAAGACGACGTGACGGAAAGCCTACATTCACATTTGTAGTTCTCTTCGGTAAAAATTAGGGATGGGAATCGAGAACCGGTTCTTGAGGAGAACTGGTTCTTCGTAGTTCTGTTCCTTGATTGCTAATTTGCCTGCCCAGCGATTAAGCTAATGGGTTCCGCTAGCGTCTGACGCCTTCGCGTGATGACGTCATGCTCCGTATTTTGGCTTAGAACATAGCCACAGTACGGTTGTACCGTTGATTAAAAAAGACGATACTAGAGCCAGTTGCAGCCCGTGCAGAGCTTTGATCACAACCAGCGGATTGGCTGCTTAGCGACGGCGGCGACGTCTTGAACGTCACAGGTAACGTGGACCTGTTGCTAGTGATAATGTTAGAGCCGTACTGCACGAAGAATATCCATCTCATGTGGCATGTAGTTGAGGAGTGAGGCGGGTTGCGAGGCAGGTCCTCACACCTTTAGCTAGCCCTTTCATGGAGGCCAGAATGAGTGAATGTCACCGAGCTGGTACGATATTTTCCTCCCTTTGTCTCCCGCGAGTTTCGCTATGATATTTAGCTGCATGTGGTCTGGCACGGAGTTGTCAAAATATTATTTTAACCTTTACGGCTCTGTTTTGCTTATTCCCATGACTTAGTCTGTAGGGAGATGACAAAGACTCTCCACCTAAAACACAAGTCCCCTTAGCAGAGTTTAAGAAGCCATTTGATCCCTGGCTGAAAAGAGCGATCTGACCCCAGACCCGAAGCATCCTCCACCCGCCTGAGAGGCCATTCTCCACCGCTGAAAGACCTCGCATCCTTCCTGAAATGACAAACATGCACAAATCTGTTCATGTGCAACAGCTTTTCATGTTAAAATGCTTTTTATTTTCAAGTTAAGCTCATTTATTCAAGTGGAACAAAAGAAATGTTGGTGCATGTTGAAGTTAAAGAGATATTGCAACCAAACACATTAATTCCCACTCCTAGTGATAGCTGGTGCTGGGACAGGGCTGCAGGGAATTACTCCACTTCTTCCTGTTACCCAGCTCATGAGCAACCTGTATTGCAGTTTTTGCCTGTTGCTTGAACACTTCTTGCAAGCCTTCGGCTCATTGTGTCCAAACTTTGCACACAAGACACGACACTGGGACAAAAACCGTTCACATCTACGTGGAACTAAAAAAACACGCTTGTATCACATGAACACACCTTCAGATCAGCGGTGTACTTCACATAAAACACCGCAGTTCATCAGGTGACGATCTGCGAAGCTCAACGCAACAACCAGAAAAGTGCTGAAAGGTTACAAAAGAGACCAGCTCCATGCGGCACGCAGTACTGCAGAGACAGCTGGCGTGGAGCTGAAGACACCCGTTTCCAGTCTGAATGTCCTTCTGATGGATGCAGCTGTAGATGTGGGTGGAGCCTCTGCCAGCTTCCCTCATGTCCGGCCATGATTTATCACGTTGCTCTGATGTCTGAAATGTTCTTCCGTGCATAACTTCTTCGACCACGTCCTGCTCCGCTCTGCCGCCTCCGCGCTTGTGTGTGGTTGGCTGATTGGTGATCAGTGTTTCAGGTGTGAGTGTTTTCAGTCACCAGGTGTGGTCCAAGCAGGTGTCGAGGGTTCAAGTAACACGCAAAAACTGTAAAACTCATTAAATCACCCGAACTTCAAGTCTTCAAAAACAACTAAGAATTTAACTGAGGATCAGAACTGAAATTGTGTTCACATCTCTTTACTTCCGCACGAATGAAGCCAGTTCATCCTGTCTCGTGTGTGTGTGTGTGTGTGTGTGTGTGTGTGTGTGTGCGCGTGAGGAATGCTGATGAGATATGAAACATTAGCCGTGATCGATATGCTGCCAGCAGAACAGATCTGGAGTTCTTCCAGTTGCAAATGTGACTTTGAAGGCGTCTCCAGGCCTGCAGCTCGCCGCACGTGACTGCACTACGTGCACGCAGCACCGCGAACGATTGTTTCCCAGCTTAAGCAGAACACGCGGGAAAGAGACAACCTGCAGCTTCCTGAAAGCGGCTCAAGTCCGATTTACTGGGAAAATTCTGCTCTGGCTTCACTGAGCTGCACTGGTCTGGATCATCTGGATTACTCGCTACAGAAACGAGATCCGTCGTTGGGCCTCCTTCAGCAACCCTTCTGACGAACAGACCTGTTCCAACTCCTACTTGCCAGCATTTTACAAACTGTGGCATTCACCAGGAATCTGAACGCCGACACGTGGAACCAGATCAGCGCTCGTGTTGCTTTCTGCTGTTCTGCTCATTAAAATAAAACAATGAAACTAAAGTCGCATTTCTGTGAGGAAAATGCGTCTGTGGGATGGGCAGCGGAGCGGAGAATGGGAATGATCGCTATTCTCCAAGACGCCCCGCAGTTACCCTGGCAACGCCGACTTGCACAGATGTTTATATAAAAGCTAAACTCATTCTAATGAGATGCTGCGAGTCAGTTTTCTAAATGAAATGATGAATAATCGTTGGTAAAACGTCCTGTTGAGGACCTGCGACTGAACCGCCTTCACTGGACGGGCGACGTGTTTCTGATCGGACCGAGTCCCCAGAGGAGCTGCTGCCTCAGCACGGTGGCCGTGGGGTGACCCCACACCGCTCCATTTGCTTAAGTTTTGTTAATTTGTTTGTTCTTTTGCAATCCATGCCGTGTACTCATCCGTGTAACTTGGGAAGTTGTGGTGCAAGCCGGAAAGGTCTGGATGGTTTCTGGCTGTTCAACACACTTTGCTTTTCGAAGGCAGCTGGTAAAATCACGACAGAGCATTGGGGACATATCGAGAAATAAAAGAAATTTTTGCAATGTTTGAAAATAAAGTAATATGACAAGACTAAAGTGTCATTTTATGAGAATAAAGTTGTAATTGTACCAGGTCCAGCCATGCCCTCCACAAAAGCAGTGGTCCAAGTCCGCCTGCTGCTTTCTGTGGAATGAATTCAGTTTCCTGCTGATTTTCTCCTGATACTGATGATAACGTGGTGCTGAGGAGAAAACCGATGAAGTAGCTGTCAGAAAGGCCCCAAACGCAGGCAGAAGAAGGCAGGGGGCAAACCGGTTTTAGGGTCACGAACTCAGGAACAACTGAAGCGACAGCAAACAATGAACTCACAAGGAGGAACTGAAAACAATGGGCTTAAATTCACAGCGAGACAAACTGGACATCAGACCAGGTCCACGAATGAGCAGAAACCAAGAAGACTTGAAAATACCAAAAACACATAAACCAGGAACATGGCCCAAAACGAGAAGATAAAAGTAACTACAAGACCACATTCATGACAGTAGCTCCTGGTTTAGGAAACGTTTTAGCAACGTCCCCCTTCATGAAGAACTGTTAACGTATTACTTTATACTCGGAATATTGCGACAATGAAGTTGTATTCTTGAAGCCTGTGAAAAATATATTTTTCTTTATGTGGCCCCGATACTTCGTCCTAAATCCTAAATAAATAATCCTTTTTACTTTATTAATCCCAGCTGGGAAATTAGCCTCTGCATTTTACCCATCACTAGATTTAGAGCAGGGGGCTGCCATGTGGCAGCGCCCGGGGAGCAGTTAGGGGGGTTAGGGCCTGGCGAAGGGGCCCACAGTGGTTTAATAGACCTATCAAACCACTTTAAGCTTATGCTTCATGCTAGTCTGATGCCAAGCAGTCCGTAGAGCTAGTTATGCTAATAAATTGGTGTCGTTTTTGATCAGTGCTGCAGTTTTTGTTCTTTTAGCTGTATTGTTGGGTATTTTCTTACTGGGGAGCAAATCCATCCTATTAAAAAGGTTTCAAAACGCAGACTCATGCACGGCTCTAGTTTGTGTAAAAGTTTACATTTCATGTCTTATCAGTTCATTTCATTTCAGCTCTCAATTGTCTTTTTTTTACCCTCATCCGTTTCCATAAAGAATGAAGAATCCTGTTTAAGGAACTCTTTAAAAGTAGGAGAAAGATATGAAAAGGGCCACGGGTCAGAGCTGCTTTCATCTTAGGGAACGTTAAATCCACCAAAGATAAATACTTGGAAGTTACATGACGTTTGAAGGTAGGTGAAGTGTTTCTTTAGGCATCTCTGACCTACATGCCCTTGTCCCCGGCACTGCTCCGTCAGGTTCTTGGGCTTGGATGCCCCCCTGCTTTCCGTCCGCTGACCGTGATGCTGACAGACTGAGAGGGAGGCTTGGGGCGCCACTGAGGACCAGATATGGACATGATTTACAGGCAGAGCTGCTGGGGTTGCCGGGCGACGTCTCACTGTCCCCGGCCACTATAATTGGAGCTCCATGTCCGGCTCCGAGCAGTCTGCTCAGGCTCGCATCACATCCTCCACTCTTGCTGCTCCTCACCCCTCCTCACGGCCTCCCCTACCCTGCCAGCCCAACTCAACAGCACACCCTTTCGCCTCCCTTTTTTCTCCGGCTCTACCCACTGAGGTGTTGTGGCGTAGAAGGAGGACGGGAATGCAGAGAGGACTACAACAAAAGAAGCTGTGTGATGAGGGCCTCTGCTCCGAGGTGAAGACACTTATATGCTTATACCACAACACACAAAAGCATGCACCCAGGCTGCGGTGCACACAGATACGCATGGAAAACATAAAACAAAGAGTTGCATCAACACAATAGCGCTGTGTTGTCTCGCCTTCCACTGCGGTGTGGATTTATTGGCTTGTATGTGGCGTGCCGATCCATCCCTCTTGTAAAAGCACATTGTCTGGGCTCCTTGGAGCTGCAGCTCTGGCTCTCTGCGTCTGAGCCTCAACACCTCCGCTGCTTTCCTTTCCACCCTCTATAATCAGCGGAGAGTGCTGGGAGCGACTTGGAGCCTGGCTGGCTGGCTCTGCTCACTCCTGAGTGCTGGCTGCGAGCGAGGTCATCTGTCCACAGCAGCACACATGTCTCCAGGGAAGCAGAGGGAAAGGGATACAGCCAGCTATTTGTGGAATGATGGAGGATAAGGAAAACCCTGGCTTCAAGTTGCACTGGGCAAGGTTTCCATGTAATAACTTACAGAAACAAGTGCTTGTTAAATTGGCCTTTTGTTTGCAGTTTTTGATGATAAACATTACCTTGATTTTTAGCATGTTGCCAGGAAAATGGGGGGAAAGTATTTATAGTATTCACAGTAAACGAGGCAAAAACACAGTTTTGGTCTGTTTGATCTGAGCAGCACTGACACCAGGATCGTTCGGGGACTCGGTTTAGTTCGGTTCACACCTTCGTTTGCTTTGGTTTGCTTTCACGCTGCAAACAAAACCTCCTACAGCATCGAGCAGTTCAGGCAACTGCTCACCTGGGGGCGGTCTTCTCCAATATGACCACTGACCAGTAAGAAGCAAATCCGGCTCTCTGATTGGCCAGAAACGAAAACACTCCTTCACAGAAAATAAACAATGGAGCAACAATGAAGTTCTGCAGTCTGGTTTCTGTTTTTACTTTAGTTTTTAAGCTTCACCAGAATCTGTCCAGTATGAGCAGCAGGAGAGGCGGTGAGTTATCCATGTGTTCTACGTCACTTCCTCCCCCCGGTTGGTCCGTTTGCTTTCACACTGAAAGAGAACCAGATCAAGAGTCCTGGTTTTCAAGTGGACCACAACCACTTAATATTAAGTATATATATATATTTACACACCTTAAAATTTAAATGTAGTTGACAGATTTAAACCCATAGTAATAAAAATGTTGAATGCCTGCATTAATTATACATTCACGTATGTATAAATTATATGTGCATGACAGCCCTTTAGAAAAGTATTGGTATCGACGATACTAGCCCTTTATTAACTATAAACTTTCTTTTTTTTTTCTTTTTTTTTGCCACCCCTGGTATGTGGGGCCCTACCCACAGTGTGTGCCGAGGCTGTCGACTGGAGACTGGGATCTGGAACCGCAGACCTAGGATCCCCTCAGAGACAGGAACCTCAGGAGGTGGAGGACCCTCCCGACCCGGGAACTCCTCGGTGACAGTAACCTCAGAAAGCAGCGTGGACCAGGGCTGGGAAGCAGGCGCCGTCCACCAGGGCTGGGACCTGGACGCCAGCGTACACTGAACACTGGAGGCGAGGGCCATTAAGACAGGAGCTGGATCTGTCCGAGCAGTTCTGCAGCCGGGCCTCTTCCAGCAGCTCAGCAACACCCAAGAAGACAGAAACATAGGTCTCGTATGAGGCCGTTTGATAAAGTCTTCAGCCACATGCAATCTCTCCCAGAGCCCAATGTTCTCTGCAAGAGTGTAGATAAAGGCTTTGACTACCTTATGCGTTGCCATGAAGCCCTCAAAAGAAAGGAGGACCACCGGGTTCAGCTTCAGATAACAGTCCGCTAGGTCCATGGTTGGTTAGATCCTTCTGTCACGGTGCGGCAGAGCCGAGGACCTAGCAGGACTCAGAGGCAGGAGGTAAACAGGAAATTAACCAAAAAACTCGGGGAACACGTGAGAGAGAAACACAGCAAGGACCTGACAGTGACTGAAACCAAGGTGGAGTGAGTTAAGCGGTAGAACCAGGCTAGCTATTCAACAGGGAAATAAACAGAATGCAACACACCAGGGAAGGAATTACAAAAACAGAACAGAAAACCAGACAAGACAATGAACACATTGGACACATCATGACAGAAGAGGTTGACAAGAAGCTGTTGGAGTCTTTTGTTTTTAATCAGGTGTTGGAGCAGGGAAACAACTACAACCTGCAGGATAGCAGTCCTTCAGGACCAGAGTTGGACTTCCCTGCTTTAACTCAACCTGCCAGCAGTGCTTCCAACAAGCAGTCTAATGATTATTAATCAATGAATTGCTTTTTTCTTCGCCCATAGCCATTGAGTGAATTTTGTCAGAGCATGTTACAGGTCCAGACCTTGGCCTACGTCAGTGTACTTAAATTAGTGTTTGGTTGCAACCAGGTGATTGGCTGGTTGTTCTGAAACCCACAGCAAGTACCTGGCTGTGCTCTCCCATCCGTGATTGGCTGGCTTGTCAGTAGCCACCTGTGATTGGCTCACTCATCTGCTGTCCACCTGGGGCTCCACTACTTCAGGTACAGGTAGGTCAAGGACAAGTGCAACCCATTAAGCAAAAGTTGCCGCCATCTCTGCTTTCCTTGTTTCTTCAACTAGGAAAGCTCTGCACTTCGGAATGGTGAGTTATTTTCTAAACTTCTGCCACAACTTTTCAACTCAACTTTATTAAGCAGGTTTAGTGCTTTACACAATAATGCACACAAAAACGTTTGCAAATAGAAAATATAGAACAGCAATTAAAAACCCAAACCTATCTTTGTCACACACATACACAAAGCAAAACCCCCATCTCTTAACATAATTAAACTATTATCTGGCTTGACTCTACTGTGAGGAAATTATATCTTGGGGTCCGTCCACACCAGGAGCCACCATGACCACAGAGGCTGCCACAACGAGGACTCCCCAGGTCCACCGTTGTGTTTCGGTAAAACAGATTTTCTACGGACTCCTGCTTTTGAAAGTGTCATGTCATTAGTTCACGCTCCTACGCTGTGCTCCTGAGCTGACTAGGCCATTTAGGCTGGAGTTTGATGCAAGTGCGCTGGGAGCGGGTTCTGTCCTACTACAGGAAGGTAAGGACGGAGCTGATCATCCCATGTGGTATTTCTCCTGTAGGTTTACCAAACACCAGCTCAATTACTCCCCCATTGAAAAAAAAGGCTTTAGCTTTGCTCTTGGCACTTCAGCACTTTGATGTGTACCTTGGGTCTAGCCCTGCACCTGTTGTTGTCTTTACAGACGATAGCCCCCTTGTATTATAGCTCGCATGTACAATCATAACCAGAAGGGTGCAGCCAACTTCTTCACCAACGCCCTGTCTAGGGTTTAGTGTGCTAACTCTAAGTGTCCCGCTTACCATTCATTCTTTTTGCCTTTGTATTTGTTTTGGGGCGGGGGTGATACAGCCTGTGAATGTTTTTAAATTACTGGGTTGCAACCAGGTGATTGGCTAGCGGTCTGGAACCTGCAGCAAGTATCTGTGGGGTTCGCTCATCTGCTGTCCACCTGTGGCTACACCAACGCTTTTGCAGATGCAGACCTCTTCTGTTCTGTCTATTAACAGCATGTCAAAATGTATTTCTGCCTTACAGAAATACATAAAGATGGTGTAGCATGACAGTATTCTTTGGTCCAGTATGGTACCGTGTAGTAAAAGTAAAGACTGCAGTGCATCATTGATCTGTTTCCTCTAATCTACTTTCCATTTGCAGTCTTTGTGTAGCAGGTTTAATCTTATTTATTCCTGTCTTCTTTTTTCTCTGTTTGAAGCGCTTTTTTTCCTTGGACAGTGTCATTGTGTGTGCATTAACGTCTTCTCCGACCGTTCCCCTGAGCCACTCCAAAGAGCAGGGATTAATATCAATTATGGACGGGTGGGAAAGTTCCCCGCCATGTGCCAAATCCTTAATGGGGACATGTGTAAGTCATTACCTCAACACTGTAGGCTTCCAACACAGTATAAGTATATGTGTGTGTGTGTGTGTGTGTGTGCGTGTGAGTGTGTGTGTTTAGGAAAGGAGGTGATTGATGATGGAGAATAACTGAGTAAAGGGATAGTTGGGGGGCAGGGGGATTCTTTCTAGTTCAATAAAGCTTTAAAAATGCAGAGTGGGTTTATATTCTCAGAGAAATGTCTGTTCTCTTTTGAAAAGTGATGAGAGGCTTTCTGGTGACAAACCTTCTATCAAAACTATAAAAAACCATCTTTCTGCTTCCTCACACACACATGCATGCACAGCTCAGTCAGCTGCAGCAGTCGGTCTGCTTCCATCAGAGCTCTGTGTGTTGACAGTGTTGAAGGCCTCTTCTCTTCTTTCCTCCCTTTGTTCGCTGCACATCAGTGTCTCTGTTCGCCTCTCTGGCTGCTTCTGATGCTCAAGCGGAGGTAAAAGCAATGCATGAATGAGCCAGTATTGACCCTTGCTTTTCATATCCAGAACAACCTGTCACTGTAGAACGGGGTTGAATGTTCACTCACCCACCATGTTATCGGAACCGCCTTCTAGAACCGGGTCGTCCTCTTCATCTGGACTGCCTTGTAGTTTTAGATCGTCCTCTTCATCAGGACCACCTTCTAGAACCGGGTCGGTCCTCTTTAATCCTGGTGTGATAGATGGAAGCAGGTAACCATGGAAACCTTCCTCAGAGGTTTTGCTCCATATCAACATGACAGCA
>JBAMHW010000019.1:2825277-2839120 GCA_037177495.1 Rhadinocentrus ornatus | reverse complement strand
GGATCCCTCCGGATGAGCTGGTGAATGTGGCCGGGGAGAGGGAAGTCTGGGTTTCCCTGCTTAGGCAACTGCCCCCGCGACCCGACTCCAGATAAGCGGCACAAAATGATGGATGGATGGATGATATTGAATTATTGACCAGCCCTACAACATTATAAATACAACAGCTGAAAATGACACTAGAAATGCAAATTCATGCCACATTTTATTGGTTTTATAAGTCCTTCGTATTATTGATCCTGGAGGTTCAAATTTGTGCTGCAGGTTCGTGCTGCTGTTGAGCTGTGTTTATAGATGTATTCATCTGGCTGTAAAATATTACTTAAAGTATGAAGAAATATAGAGAAACAGTTAAAACCATGTTAATAAGCTGATTTCAGTCTTTGCTCCACATAAAACACTAAGTTAAACAGCCCTGGATGCTGCTTAGTTCAGTATTTCTGTGAAGGCTTTGAGATAAGATTTTTTTCTTTCCCCTTTGGCAGCACACTTAGTTGGCTTTTGGATTTATCATCTCTGTAGTAGAAGCTCAATTTATATTGGTTTACACCAGCTGGGATAGTGCTGGCAAGCAGCTGAGCTCAGACGTCAATAACATCCAGCGCTCATTTTTACTGTCAATCACCGGGAAACTGCAGCGGATTAAGTGAGGACAATGTAATTCACACTGTTCATTTCACCGACGTCTTCAAACCTCGTCTCACGGCGGCTCACAGTAGTTGAGCAGAATAGAAAGCCTTGATGATACCGATAAAGGAATATTCTTTGAAGTGAAAGAGCTTGTGAGACCTGTAATTCTCACAAAGCACAGACTTGTGGGAGATATGTCCTGAGGGGAGTCGCTGCCACGAATACAAACACAGCCGGCTTTGGTCTTCGTCTTTAAAAAGAAACGAGGCCTCAAACTACATGGTGATATGTGCCCGTATTCCTGCAGGGTTGTGAAATGTGATAAAACTGCTTTGAGTCAGGCACAGTCCAAACAAGTGTTTAGTGCTTTTAAGGGACAGCAGCGATGATGAAGGTTGATGAAGCTGATGGCAGCCCAGTGAAAATAAATAATATAAAACACTCTGAAGAACACAGCGAAAGTTAAATACAGACATTAACCATTTATCCTCTGTGATTGGACATTGGGTAATAAATATCTGTACATGTCCCACAGTGGATTTAGCTCAGAAAACTGGCCTTTCACCCCTCAAAATCCTGCCATTTTTGTCTAAAATGCTTTTTTATGAACAAAAAACTGTGGTGGAGCAACTATTTCACTGGTCTACTTTTACTGGACCCTTCCTGACGTAGCTGGTGCAGTATCATCTGCTGCTGGAGGACAGCATGGCTTTAAAGGTAAACTGCATTTGCAACTGGTCTGAAATAAGTTTTTACTGAATCTACGAGTATGACTGTAGCCTGGAGTGATATACATCAAGTATCAAACCCAAGGCCCGCGGGCCACATCCAGCCCATGAATGAATTATCTTTGGCCAGCATGATCATATCTAATTACTATTAGAGCTGCCCTGCTGATAGAGGGCACGCACCACCATGATACTACAAGTCCCAGAATGCACTTCCAGTGCACGTCAATCACAGGCTTGCAAGTGTGTACCATGAGCGGGTACCTCACTTGTTCTCTAGTAGTCAACTTTCAACAACCCTTCTCCTCAAAAAGTGGCTAAAGGAAAAGTGGACTTTGAAAACAGAGACTATGTTTGCAGATGTCAACGGCAAAGCTTCTGTGTGGAGACGGCGAGGCTGTAATGAACAAATACAACGTAAGAAGAGTTTGAAACCAAGCACCATGACCAATACAAGCATCTGGACAGGAAACAGAGGCTCCATAAGGCAGAAAAATTAACCCTTTAGGCACCAGAGTGTTTAAGGAAAACTGGAAGCGATGGGAAAAAACAGAATTTATGATAGCAGTAGAATTACTCATCTGTTTTCATACTGAGGCATCACAGGTTGGCAGCTGTATTAGATGGCAAGTATAAGTCTGTTGTTTCCCCTTGTCAGGTCCAGGATAAACAAGCATCATAGCCGTAGTCAAAATAAAGAACAATACTCGAGCATCAAGGGGAGACTGCCTTTTATCCACTAAGCAAATATATTCAGCCAGACCATCATTCTGCTGACAGAAGAAACAGGCTGTAAACTGGCAATTTGACTTGAACCAGTCACAGATAGACTAGCTGGTACCAGAACACCAGAAACTGCCAGAACACCATCTTCACACCAAGTTTCTACCTTCTGAAAAATATTAATTATTAGACAAAATATCTGCGTTTTTCTTCTGAATAAGAATCGGTATCACCCCAAATCAAACCAAACTACAGTCAGATCAGGTTTAATCATCGAGTCCTGGTCTCCTCTGGTTTAAACTCTAAACCGTCGGCTTCATTCTACACACTTGTCTGGGTAACATGACCTCTTGTTTTATGGCTCTGAGTCACTTCTTTGTGAACATGCTGCTGCTGTGGAGCAGATCAGAGGAAGCTACAGACACTTAAACAAAGACGTCTGTTTATGCAGTAGAACAACATATCAAGTTGTTTTGCTCTGATTTAGCTGAGTTTTTGTTTTCTAATAGAAATGAATAAAAATATCTGCTATTAGGCCAAAAATAAATGTTCTGTGTGTAAGTTGCTCTGATCCGCAGTTGAGTTCAGACATGATCTTCTATGTAAAGTGACAATACTCAGGAATCTTTATATTTGGTTAATGGTGGCGTTTAACACTGCGATTAATTGTGTAATTAGGTAATATTGACATCCCTATTTACTTATTATATATTGTACAATTTGTAACACTACTGAGTCTATTTTGTCTCCATACACTTCAGTGTCTAGAGTCCAGGAGGTCTTACTGCTTTCATTTACTAACAGCCTCACTGTGAAGTTGTTCCAGTCCAACTGGGATCAACAGGGAAAGGGAGACCAGGATCGGCTCCCTGCAGGAATCCACACATCTCTTTCCCTCTGCCGATGGGGGATTCTTATCAAAACGCTGCCAGGCCAATATGAAAAGAAATGGTAATTACCAAACACACACACACAAATAGAGGAAGGAGAGTCAAACGAACGCAGTGCTAATACATTGTGTCTGGTGTGGGGGGCTATTTACATACCCTTCCAGCACGCCTGTCACATCCAGTTAATTACTCTCTGGACGGGTGACAAAAATGATTAAAAAGAATGATTAAAATTTTCTCATCCACCTCCCAAAAAAATCTGTTAAGTCTTTTTAAGAAGAAGCTAAATGATGTGTAAAAAGAGACATGTTGTTTTTGTTCCCCTTAATCCCAAAGAGGATTACAATATCTTTCCTGCCACCAAAGAAAGGAATGCAGAGAAGAGCCGTAGAGCATGGAGGATGTCTGCAGGAGGAGAAACCTGGAGGGTAATGAGCTGCATCACCGCATCTGTTTATAACCCCTGACATCTGATGGCTTCCAGCCCGTGAAGCCTACTTAACAGCGTCAGATCAATTAGCAGGTTAAGACGGGTGGAGACGCGCAGCCTTTTGTTCAATCAGACACCGTGTGTGAAGATGTGTGGTATGAATTCATCTTTTTAATGTTCCTGATGTGCAACAAAGGGAGGGTCTGAATGGGCTGAAACATGCAGGCGAAATCAAACACCCCGGATTGGACAGCCTTGCGGGGGAAGCTGTTAGAGTGAGGCAAATACCCTGAGAGGCTTATGACTGCAGAAATCTATGTTTCAAGTAGCGCTGCCACCGCTTATATATCTGTGGCTGAAACACACCCCAGCAGCCTGAGCCTGATTTTTCACTTCTGACTGCAGCCGAGCTCAATCCATTCATTACAAGGGCTCGCTCAGCATGGATGTTATTCAAGAAGTCTGTTTCACCAAAAATCCGTATTTCATACAAACGTCTGCCTGTGAAATTTTCTTTCTGCATCCTGCTGTTTGGTCCCTCTGACAGGAAACAAAATGGCTAGCCTTAACCAGATAAGACTGGTAGCTGAGCTTGGGAAGCCGACAAAGCAGCCGTGACGGTGACGGATAGCGCCGTCACACTTCTGTTCCTTCCTCACCTGCTTATTCCACAATCACCTGCTCTCCTCTGACTCCTTTCCCTCTGTTTATCTACCCGTGTGAACATGTAAACTCTTCAATTCTTTTGTGCTAACAGAGGCTGATTGGTTCCTCTGTCAAGATAAGGGACTAAAGGTCGCTCAAATTTTCCCTCAGAACTAATCTGATTCCCTCCAGTGTTCGAAGGACGCTCCTTTTTCTTGTTCCAGAAAAATAACATCAGTTCTTTGCTAGAAAACACTTTTATGCTACATTTAGTTTCGAAGGATCTTCAGATATTCCTGATCTTATCAAAATAGGATCCGATATTATTTGGACTTCCTTGACCCTGGAGAAAAAACTGAATATGCATCACCACCATCAGTAATCTGAAATTAGTGGAACTGTTTTTTTGGAAAGTAGCGTTACCTGCACCATATCAGGAAAACATGTGAGAAGATCTCACTGCCCTCCCGGGGGAGGTCTCGTCATGGTCTCTGTGTTATTTCTTTACAGGGGAAGAAATATCGACATCTACATCACTTATTGACATTTAGCCAAAAAATATCAATGTATGACTTGATCCACGTCGGTGTAAATGTTTGCTACTGGACCAAAATCCAGAGCATGTTTGCATCACTAAGGGCGCGTTCACACTAGTTTTGTGATTCCGATCCCAGCCCATTTGCTGGGAAAGTCCACTTCGTTTGGGGTATTGTGAATGTGCAAACCAACTCTGATCTGGATCAAGAAGCAGACTCAGCCCACCTACAACCATGATTCTTGGTCTGCTTCAAGCGACCAAATACAAGAAGCGGACTACAAAACAAGGTGCATTGTAGGTTCAGTGCACGGCATTGTGGGTAAACAAAACCAAAACATAAGAGTGTGTGGGATGATAGGTGGCTCTGGACAGGAGAAAAGTCTCATGGTCAGACGTGGAAGATCAGTCTGCTAGCATGTGATGCAGCTCCATGTTTTACTCTGATGGGAACACAAACTGTTTTGCTTTAACCAAGAGATGAACCAGTTTTCTTCTTCGTTGGTTGTCTCTCCTTGAGTAATTCTTGGTGCAGCACCTCCTCTGGCGGAGGGTGGAATATGTTATTTAAGAGGTTTGATTTGAGCAATGCAGCGTGAACACAAACTTGTTCCGGAAGAATGTTGCACCCCCAACTGAACAGAGTCCCTAATCATACCGAGTCTAGTGGACTCTACTGGTGGGGATGCACCCTGAGATTCACCACTGTCTCAAAGAATGTCTGGACTTTAGTAAGCCGGATGTGACACCTCAAGGTCGCAGGTTCACCTTTCTCTGATTCTCTAACCCTTCCATTGATAAGCTAAAATCACACAAAAAACAACAACAAACAAACAAGGGTGCCCAGAATTTCAGCCTTTTCACGATCTCTACCAGAGGAAGAGGAACCATGCAGCCAGTGGAGCTGCAGCAGCGTCTCTCCAGCCCTAAAAGTCTAGAAAGCTTTTAATGGGGGACAAGGTAGGACGACTGACCTGGAAAAAGGGGGCATAAATGAGACATTTTTTAAGGGTTAGGTTTTATAAAATATGGAACTGATCATTACAACTAAAGTGATCCAATGTTAAAAAGTGAAGAAAAAGGTGTAAAACAAGCAGCCAGTGATGTATTTTATCAACAGTTGTTAATGTTGGGTGATGCTGCTGCAGGACTTTTATCACTGCTGCACAAACACACTTAACGATAAAAAGCTGCTTTTATCCAGATCATCAGTTTAATCGAAGTTTCTTTATCAATGTTGGCTGATTAACTTCAGTCGTCACATCACAATGTCTGTGTGTTTTATCACATACATTATCATTTTGGAGACGGTTGGTGTGGTGGAAACAAATTAGTTCTTTTATTTCTCTCTTCTCTTAAAGAACTTACTTGTATTTGGGATTGAGCTCAATAATTTCAAATGCTTCTTGTAGCTTACCAATTGTCTCAGCAGGTGACTCTGAAGATTAATAGATAAGCACACAGGTGTATAGTGTATTGAATATGGTAGCTCAAAAAGTGTGTGTTTGAACGGCACCTGCTGCACACACTTTACAAATACCCAACTTCACCGACCACCACAACACCGCACACTCCATTGCCCCACCGGCGCCGGGGGAGCACCACACACTGCTACCTGGTCTGGGAAACACAGTTGCTACAGCGGTAGTAAACACAAGACAATCGGTCAATCCTACTTCAGTTTATTTATTTCACTCTTTATTAGAGCTGTCAAATGATTAAAATCTTAATCAGATTAATCACAGCCTACAAATTAATCTGATTAATCACTATTCGCGACTCTGCCTGAAATCTGCCCGTTTTTACTGCATCGTATCACCAGAACGAGCCGATGCTACAAATATTTACTGTTAACTGACCTTCTCTTGGGTAAACGTCAGATGTCCAAGGGTCAGTAAATGCAGCATGTAACTACTTCTCTATGTTGTTCTAAATCATCGCTACCATGTTCTAGATCATAATTCAGAATTCATCATCTCTCCAACCGTCTCCATGGTGATAATTTCTGTCCTAAAGCAGAAGATGTGACGACTGAAGTTAAACATTGATGAAGAAACTGATAAAACTGATGATCTGGATAAAAACAGCTTTCTTCTTTTATCATTGAAGTGCAGAGATGATAAAGTCCTACAGCAGCATCACCCAAAGTAAACACCTGCTGATAAAATACATCATTGGCTGCTTGTTTTACATGTTTTTCTTCACTTTTTTTTACACCAGATCATTACTTTAGTTTTAATAATCAGTTCAATATTTCATAAAATATAAACTTATAAAAAGGTCTCATTTGTGCCCCCCTTTTCCTGCTCAGTGCTCCTGCCTGGCCCCCCATCAGAACTTTTCTAGACCCGCCCCTGCATAGCTGAATTATAAAACCTGTCTACCACCAGCCAGCTACTGTGTTAGAGAAGGTCCTGCTAACAACAAGACTTTGGGGTGAATATGTGATGGTGTGAACCATGAACCGCTAGTTTAGGATCAGCTACTTCCTCACCAACAGGCCCCTCGTGGTGAAGATAGGGCAGTCAACATCTTCACCACTGATCCTGAACACTGGAACACCGCAGGGTTGTGTGCTCAGCCCTGCCCTCTTCACCCTCCTCACACAGGACTGCTCTGCCATCCACCCAACCAACATGGTTGGGAAGTTTGTGGACGATACCACCGTGGTGGGTCTCGTATCCTGAAGTATGTATATATATATAAATGATATATATATATATTAATATATACGTTGTCCCCTTCCCTCTGTATATATAAGGACGGGGGGCCTGGGAATGTTTATCCCTCCAAAGTGGAACACTGTAGAAAAAGTTTGTGAATCACTGCACTACAGAGAAGAGGTCCAGAGTCTCACAAAATTGTGTTCCAAGAACATTATGGTTCTTAACATCAACAAGACAAGGGAGGTCCTAGTAGATTCCAGGAGGTCCAGGAAGCCACCGTCCCTTCAGCAGACCGATTGTCCTCTTGACGACTGAGTGTGGGAATGGAGGTCATTGTACCTTTGCTCTTGGTCAGTTTGAGGGTTGGTGAAAAAGGGTTGTCAGCCAGCTCTTAAGTGGGTAGCCATGGTCACCTGGGGTCAATTTAAGCAAAGTAAACAGAATTTACAGTTTGCATTTATTCATTTTAAACACTATTACATGGATCACAAACTATTGTTGCAAATTAGGGCAGAAGTTCACCGGGGAAAAGGTGAGGCTGCTTAGGACAGTTTACACTTCATGCATGGGGTTAATAACAAGAGTTCTTAGCTGATAGAGACAGTCGGGAGCTTGTGTGAAAGATCTGAAGCTGTAGTTTAACCAGCTAAAGTGATCAGCAACGATGCTGTGAAGACGGGATAGAATGTGGTGGTGTTACGACCCGACTCAGGCCAAACAAAAAAGAACTGCGGAGATGTTAAAATGGAAGCAAGCAGATTTTGTTGTTGCAAGTGGAAATGAGGAACAAACAAATGGTGGTAAATGACAAGTGTTGGGTTAGTGAAGCTGCTTCAAGGAAAAACACAACAGATATGGTCAAACTCAAAATCTGCCAGTTGAAAGCAAATACCAGGAATAACCAAACGGCTGAACAAAAAACAAATGGCCTGGCCTGGTGACAAACACAGAGGAGACATACTACATACATACAGACAGCACACACATCTACACATAGAAATATACGTAAACATATAGCTAGGTAAATATATATATAAATACTGATGAGTGTAGAGAGTGTTTGAAAGGCTGAAAGAGACTGTGTGTAGACTGTGTCTGAGTGAAAGGTGAGTGAGACAGAGAGGAAGGGCGATGGAGGGAGAGCCACCCAAGTGTGTACGTTCCTACGCATGGGGACACTCAAACTTTATTTCACAAATAAAAAAGGGTCAAGTGTTACACGTCGGCGATGCTGCGGCGTTTACGCTCTAAACACAAGGAGACCATTTCCTCCTGAAATAGGTTTATTATCACCTATTTATTTCTTGTTTAGGTGCGACCCAGAGCACTCAGAGTGCAACGGCAGAGGCCCAACGTTGTCTAGCCGAACCCTACCTCTCCAGCGGAGTAGACCTGCTGGAATACTGGAGGACACGCGAATCTGTGTACCCCAGCCTATTCCAGCCACGTCTGTGCCTGGCGAGCGGGTCTTCTCCAAAGCTGGAGAGGCAGTGTGCCACAAGAGGAGCAGACTGAAGACTAACATTGTTGAAAAAATACTGTTTTTAAATAAAAATCTGACACATCACAAAGTTGCACAAGCATTGGTCTCATCATACGTTTTGAAACAACTGTATAAAATCAGTAACATAATCACGATCCCCGTTGCACAAGCACCCCTTCCCTCACACGTCCCCGTTCCCGCTGTGAGCCGACCACTACTGTCATTACAGATGGTTTTACTTTCAATTGCAAATATTTCTTTACCACTCTTTTAGCAAAGACGACCTTACCTCACCTTTTCCAAAAGAAGAGTTTTAGCATCTCTGCATCTAGTGCAGCCAAGGACCCGTCCTTGTCAGCCAGGGGCAACAACCCCGACTGCTCCTGCCAGCAGCAGCACTGGCAGCAACCACAGTCATACTTCAGGCTACAGTGAATTTGTGAGCACTCACCATATATTTTTTTGGCAGTTTTATAGAGCTCCCCCAAAATTTCATAAATCATGTTTCTATGGGAGCTCATGTTTCATAAAGGGGAGCTAAAGCTCCACCAGCTCCCCTTTGGTTCGCACCCTGCTAAGAAGCCACCCATCGTGCACAGAGCCAGCTTGTACTCTGTTCCCAACCATGCTGGATGAGTCGTGTTGAACCAGGCCACCTCGCCACCACGCTGGTTCACTGCATTTGATCGCATACGATCAGTATATCGATCGAATGAAAAATGTTTTCTGTTGACATACAGATTCATTATGTGACAGCCCTTTTTTAGCATTGTGTGTGTAGTTGAAAGCTTCGAGTACATAAGGAAAACAGGCTGTTGCTGCAAATTGTGCTTTAAAGTCGACCTGTTCAGCTGAATTGTGGGAATGTGATATACCTGGCTGAAATGGATAAGTCTGTCCACACGGCTGGCATGGCTCAGCTCATGGTGGACTGACACAATCCCTATCGGCCTGCCAGCTCCCGCTGGATGCCCCAGTTGCTAGGAACCCCAGTGTGGTCAGCACCAGCAAGGGCACATGGCTCCACGCTGTGTTGCGCTCCAGGGCCGGTTGCAGCTCTGCACACAGTTCCAGGAGGATTGCCCTTGTAAACCTAAACGGCTGATGAGCCAGTTGTTATAATGAGCCAGTAAGTCCTCTCTGTCTCTGAGCACACGCCCTCTTTGTATTGCACCATTTACAACGTCTACTAATGCAGCTAAAGCGGCCATTGGTTTTAACAGTATTTGCACCCCGTTGTGCAGCTCCATCCTTGCACTAGGATGCACTTTATCCACCCTGTAAATTTTACCCTGCAGGAATTCCTTCTCGTTTTCTGTAAATATACAGGTGTTCTTATGTCTTTTCTTTACCTATTTGTGTGTCTGTTGCTTTTCTTTTTCTTATTTATTTAAGCCGAGAGACTCCTCAAAATTTTGTTATGACAATAAAGATCTTGAATCAAACTAAGGCAGGGGTGTCCAGCTCAGTCCCTGATTGCCACAGTTCTGCAGGCTCTAGATGTTTCCCGTGACCATAACAGCTTGTTGTCAAGTTCAGCCCAAACATGTTGACCCATTAATCTGATTTAGGTGTGCTGCAGCAGGAAACATCCAAAACCTGCAGGACAGCAGCCCTCCAGGACAGACTTTGAACACATAAGCGCTGGTTTGACCAAAGCCTGGCTCCAGCGTTTCATTGAGACCTTGAAGAATAGTTTCAGAGCGGGAATAAAGTGCACAATATTTCACCTTTAAGGTAGTTCTGAAACAAAAGGTGGTCCAGCCGGTGCTAGCATGATGTAGGCTACCTAAATAAAGCAGCCGGTGAGTGTAGAAATGCACTGAATCCTCTTTTAATGGAGAGATAAGTCCTTTGATCTCGAGCCTTGAAGTGCAGTTTGTTTAGATTCAGGTCATCTGCTCAGAAACCGGGCAGAAGGAGCCGGTTGCTCAAAACGGTCTAAACTCCCTGAGGAGTCGTTTCTGTAAAGCAGCTGAGATATCACTGAGATATTTGAAACCCTTCTTTCTTTGTTCTGTCGTTCAGTTCTTCTCTGAGTAAATTCATGGAGTTCCTTCCTTCGCTACATAAAGGCGTTGACAGTTTCCCGTAGCAACCGTTGATTCTGCCACGTTAGAAAACTCACTTCTTTCATGCAGCAGATAGAAATGTAAAAGGTTGTCAGGGTGGAAGGATTTCAGTGTGTAAACCACCCAGGAACAAGCAGATGCTTTGGAAGGGCAGCAGCCAAGTTGCTAAAGGTTGATGGTTGTAAGAAGTTAATCCAAGTTCCCTCTGACATGGTTGAGTCGGTAATGACCAGAATACTTTTATTAGGCTGGAGGTTTCCATCAGGCTTGGGGTTTTTCATCATTCCTCTCCGTATCGCGGCCTGGCCTTGAAGATAGATGCCCTGCTGACTCTGACCATGCTGATTGGACTGCTCAGTGGCCCACTGGCACCCAAGAATGAAGTAGAAAAAAAGCTCAAACGCACACATTAAAACGCCCACACTGGCTTTTCACCCTGCTGATGAGCAGCGAAGTAGCCAAATGAGGAACGTGGAGAAAGACGTCGACCCTGGTCTGTGTCGGTGTGCATGTCAACAAATGCGTGTTTGGCTGGTTTTTAAATATGAAACATGAACATTTGCATATGTGGGACATTAAATTGGATTTATTTTCTTTTTTCTGTATTTACAAGATCTTCAGAGGAAGATTTTTTTCTGTCAGTGATGTAACGGGAGGTAAACTTACCTAATGAGTTTAGCCACATTTTCAGGCTGATGTAAATGTAAATAAGACTAAAACACTGATGTAAGTTACATGTAACATATGCAGAAATAAAGACTCAATGAAATGAGAGAGAGTTGTGGGGGTCTGCAGCCAATCACAAATGCTCACCCAGGAAAGCAGGGGTTAAAGCCAGAAATGATCCCGAGCCTGAACTTTTTCTGTGTGTGTGGACAGAGTTTAAAAACTGAACAGCCTGACGTTATTTGCGTTATGGAAATGGGGGCATGTCCTTTACGACTCTACAAAGTGGCACGTTCACATGAGCAAAGACACTTGCACATGAGCCACTCCCACCAGCGGCAGGCAGAGAGTGTGTCGGAAAATATGTGGTGTAGACCAGCGGTTCCCAACCTTTTTCCTCGGGGACCCCTTCATGCATGCTCTAAAATGCCACGGACCCCCTGGTCCACCCTGTGCTGGAACCATGCCGGTTTAGACTTTCTGAAGTGAGATTCTCACCATAAATAATGTGTTCTGGTTGAGTCCTGTCCTTTGAAAAAGCCAACAGCCTTTAAACAACATTCAGCCTTACTTCCTTAAAATAGGGACAAATTGTGGACATTAATCACAATGGCTCTGATGTTCAAACCTCAGGGACCCCCTGTGCTCTTTAGGGGACACCCTTGGGGGTCCCAGACCCCAGGTGACAGATTATCAAGAGGAGCCTTATACCCCTAAAGCTCTCCTTAGCAAAGCAAATCTGTTCAACACAAACCAGAAGCCAGACCATCATTCTGCCGCCACCATGCTGGACAGGACAAGACCAAAAAACTTAGCCTCAGCCTCCCAGGTATGTTCTTTATGCTATTAAAGCACGCCCCGGCATCTGCAGGGGGTCACGTGCCAGCGTTCTCTGAGGGCCGGTCCCAAGCCCAGATAAAGGCAGAGGGTTGCGTCAGGAAGAACATCTGCCGTAAAACATGCGCCAAATGGACGTGCGAATACATCCTGCGACTTCCATACCGAGTCGGGTGGGCGCGGATGTTTCGCTGTGGCGACCTCTGAAGGGAAATGGCGAAAGGACGGGAGGGTGGGGCCTCAACTTCCTGTCCGGAGTAAAGCTACTGATGTACTCCACAAGAAGCTCCACAAAAACCTTTTTCTTGCTCTCGAGGCTGTTTAAAAAAGTTTGCTTTGATCTGGTCAATTCAGATTAAATATCTGCTCTTGGTCTTAAATGTTGTGAAATGAATTTCTAAACAAATGCGACTTGTTGTCCAGTGTGACTTATATATGCTTTTTCCTCTTAATGGCACATTTTATGACTGATGCGACTCCGGAGCGACCTATACTACAAAAAATACGGCACCCTCCATCCCACCGATAAAACTGACGTAGCGTAGTTTGATCGTGGCTTGATTTACGTTTACCACTATTCATCAACGTCTCTGTCGTAACACTTTCCAAGGCCCAGCTCAGCTTCTGATTGGTCATTAAGCTGTTTACCTTGCTTCATTCTTTATTTCAGACACATCGGTCCACATCAGCAATAATAAAAGAAAAATACAAAACCAACTTCATAAAACATTATGACTGAGAGCAAAGCTGCGTTCGTCTCACACCGTTGGTAGAGTAACTCAAAGTCTCAATAGTCCACATTAACCTATTTATTAGTCTTTTTCTTCTTTTTTACTCAACAAACTTTTTATTCCGAACCAGGAACCTGTTTCCATGCACTTAATAAACCCAGTGTTTCCCAACCATCATATTAGAGGGGGGGGCCCAACCCCCTAGCATCAACCCCACCACCCCTAGAAGGTCAGGTTTATTTTATTTATTTTCTATAATTATTTAATATATATATATTTTTTTTATTAAGTTTATATTCAAATAGTATCTTTAGGTTGTTTTTTTTTAGCAGGTGACGACAGAAGCAGTCCAGTCCATGTTGACATGTAACTACGTCGTGTCATGTCTCCACCAACCGTGTGCACACAGGTGAGCTGCACTCCCACCAGCAGACAGAGAGCAAGTTTGAGATCAACCACCTGTAATCCAGACGTAAATATCTGCTTTCTGGAGGAGCAGGTGGAGGAGGAGCAGGTAGAAGAAAAGCAGGTGGAGAAGGAGCAGGTGGAGGAGAAGCAGGTGGAGGAAGAGCAGCTGGAAGAGGAGCAGGTAGAAGAAAAGCAGGTGGAGGAGAAGCAGGTGGAAGAAAAGCAAGTGGAGGAGGAGCAGGTGGAGGAGAAGCAGGTAGAAGAAAAGCAGATGGAGGAGGAGCAGGTGGAGGAGAAGCAGGTGGAGGAAGAGCAGCTGGAAGAGGAGCAGGTAGAAGAAAAGCAGGTGGAGGAGAAGCAGGTGGAAGAAAAGCAAGTGGAGGAGGAGCAGGTGGAGGA
>JBAMHW010000019.1:2796459-2809150 GCA_037177495.1 Rhadinocentrus ornatus | reverse complement strand
ATGGACATGGTCAGCAACAAGACTCAGGGAGGCTGTGCTGGTTCCACCAGGCCACGTTGGGACTAAGGGGCCCAAAGGGGGTCAAGAAAACCTCCCCCCACCATCACACCAGCAGCAGGTCCAGACACCTGCTGCTCGCTGGATATTTTCTCTTCTTCAGACCATCTCTAGAAACCCTAGAGATGGTTGTGGGTGCAAATCCCAGTAAATACTCAGACCAACAACCATGCCACATTCATAGTCTCTTAGATCCCCTTTCTTCCTCTTCCTGATGCTCAGGTTGAACTTCAGGAAGTCGTCTTCACCACGTCTACATCTGCCGTGTGATTGGCTGGTTGGATATTAGTGTTAACGAGAAGCTGAAAGTGGACCTAATAAAGTGGCCAGTGAGTGTATGTGAAAATCTGCACAAAGCACATGTGCTTAGGTCGAAGTCTAAATTTTCACCCTTTTGGACATGTGTTTAGCCCAACTAACAGTGATTGCTTTTACTGTATGCTGAATCTGCCTGGGATGGTGGGCTCCACGCATCGGTCATGGGTTACCTAGACGAAGCAGGAGGATCCATGTTTCAGGGACGCATCAGTGATGTGCTGATCGCCGTTAGACCGAGCACATTCCTAAACTGTTAAGGTCCAACTGCACACACTGAAGTATTGCCACAGCCAGTGCTGGAGTGGAACTATGTCTCCAAGCCACAGGGTGTCCTTCTCCGCCTCGTCAGAGGGATTCTGGACTTCTCTGATGACGGGGTGTGACTGCGGTTTCTGGGGAGTGTCTGGAATGGGTGCCATCTCTGCGGTGCTCCACAGAGGCCTGATGACGGGAAGAGAGGGGACACAGAAGGATGAGGAGGAGCGGGAGGAGACTGGGAAGTGGGTGAAGACGGAGAGTTCCTGGGAATGGCTCATTCTCTCTTCCACCGCCCGGCAGCTCTGGCATGTCACCAACGTTATGGTGGTAATTGATTTTCTCTGTGCCATTAGTCTCTCAGACAAAGACGCGCCAATGAGGGGGTTGCTGTCGTTCCAAGGCTGGCGTAGAGCCCAGTATCTCCTGCAGGCAGACAGATACATGCAAACTTTCTCTTTAGCAGGTGCACACATTTTGTTTTTCTCACACATACAGAGGAGAATGTATAAAATGACAGCTGTCAGGGTTTTTTAAACCACGAACCGTCGTCCAACAGCCCAGAAATCCACAGTGTATACAGCACAGAGAGGGTTAATGCACAGCAATCAGAGGGAATGCAAATGTTGAAGCATCAGGATTGATATTCTTCTCTTACACATGACATTATTGCTTGTGCTGTGGTACTGGGGTTAGCAGTGGAGCGGCATTCCTCTAGGAGACATACACTCACACACTTGAATTTAAAAGAAGAACTCCCCAGACAAAGAGAAGGGCATGTCTTTATCTCATTAAAGTTAACGAGAGGCTGCGGTCTTCTGCCTGCAGACCAGCAGTAATCTGATAGCGAGGTCTGTGCTGCGGGCATCGGGCCTCCGAGCTGTCGCTACCAGCGGCGTGGCGCTCATCAGCTAATCCGCGGCGGCTGTCGCTGCTGGCGCCTCGGCGCAGTCATGATGCTAATTCACCGGTCATTACTGAAATCTTCCCCATCGCCATGTCATCGCCTCAGCTGTCGACACACCAACGCCAAGCACTGTATGCCATCACCATGGCGATTGTCGGTGATGCTGTTTCTCATCACCATGGCCACAGGAGCATCACCTCCTTCACACAGAGAAAGCGAGGCAGGTGGAAAAGATTTACGCACACACATGCTAACAGAGTGTGTGCACTGAATGCCAATTAACCAAATGAAGGATAAGCTGGAGCTTACAGTGGCCTCTCAAAGTCAGTTACCAGCTAATTAAAGAACATATAGCACACTGAGATCAGTCAGATCAGTTTGCCCAGAGGTGCTGAGCTGCTTGTTAAGCGTTCGTCCGAACCTATAAAACCAGCTTTCAATAAACGAAGGAGATGGTCTGTAAAGCGATGGCACACTTCCGTCAGTCCAGCCAGCCGAAGCAGCTCTGGCTGGCTTTATTCCTTCTGCTGCTTGGATGCTCATTTGGAGTCTGTAATTAATTGGAGCCTCTACTTATTTTTTTCCATCTATTTTTGTTTGGCTGTTGACCGACGTGTGGTCCTCTTACGCGCTCATCTTCAGGTCGACGTGGCTCCCTAATTAAGACTCCAGAGGACGGCTAATTGCTGTTGCATGCCTCTCGGCGGAGCAAGGGAGCCTTCTCCCGGCGCTGCCCGGAAAGAGCGCCCGCGTGCCGAATTAAAGGGGCTTATGTAAGTCTGCGGTGAAACTATTAAACAGCAACCAACTTTTCCTTGTGAGGAGTTGCCACTTGATTTAATGGGCCTCATTAAAAGTGCACATCACAGAGATCCAAGCCGCTCGCTCCAGCTTCACACGACAATGGGATAATGGTTCTTCCTCCGCGCTGTCAAAGACTAATCCCAAATATTGAGCAGTGCTTCTGCAGAACGATGCAAAATGGGCTTCAGCATTCTTAAAAGGAAGCATTCACATCATTTGTCTTTTTTGACAAGTGCCAAAGAGGAGGAAGGTGGCGCTGAGCAGCCCTGTGTTGTTTATTAGAAAAGGTAAATGGAGAAATCTGGAGCTGAATGAAAATAGATCCAGTATAAAAGCTAACATACAGGTCTGAGCTTCCTCAGGGGGGGGGGGGGAAGAGATCTGCTTAACTGTCACCCAGTAAATGTTCACATCTATCACCAGGCCTTTATATGTCAGTCTAACTTCATTCACTCAACTCTTTAGAAACGTCTCTAAATTGAGTTTGATATTAAAAAGTGTGTTTAATTTATTATGTCTGAAAAACGTGGAAACAAGCATTCAACGGCCCCTTTGTAAGGTCCTCCTTCCAGCATCGCTTGGGCCGGCTGGCGGGTTAGATGTTCAGGTGGCTGAACAGGTGGTCAGTGTCTGTATGATCCAAACGTACCAAACATTTATGACTGGAAGCGTGGATGAGGTAGAAGTCATCAGACCTTTTGCTTGTTTAAACAACCTGTCTGGCATGAGTTAGATAGAAAACTAAATGAAAAAGTTCTCATTTTATAACATCTTTCATAAAAGTGTGGACCGAGAGAAGATATTAGATTAGACAGAGGCTGGAGATCCTGCAGAAAAGAAGGAAACCCAGCAGTAACAGTTAATAGGTGTAAGGCACGACAAGCACAAAGACCACAACCACAATAGAGCAGATCCCCTTGAAACATTCCTGCACTTCAAACATAAACTTGTGCTTCTCACTGGGAAAAAGCTCTAAAAGAAGAAAGAGAAGGTTGATAAAAAACCAAAAACAAATCAGGAAGAAGCTGAAATGAGTGCATTTCATGCATAGCTTCAAACGCTCCATCTTCAAAGATGCATAACATTAAACCCGAGTCTTCTCCGAGCTCTCCACATCAAATCCCAGCCATCATGGAGGGGACGCAGGCGAGCCAGCGGAGCCATGCCCTCACCCGTAGGCACAGCATGCACCTCCTCCTCCTCCTCTTCATCCTTTCTTGGCCCTTCCTGTCATCCCCAGGGTATTTGTTACAGCAGAGCAACGCAGCATTATAGGTAACAGTTGGGTCAGGTTGTATCACACGTGATGACCCAAGAGAAGATGATAAAACACAGAAGTCCGGTGAATTCTTTCCACCTGAATGCACCACAGGCTATGTGCCTGTTTGTGTGGGAGCATCTGACCATCCAGGCTGCTGGAAACATTTTTCTGGCTTTTAATGGTTATTTTCTGATTGGATAAAAAGAAATTTCAATATTTCTTTAAACACATTCGTATTCTTTCTGGGGCAAAATGACCTCTTTGAAGTTCACTAAAAGCAGCAAAAGGAACGTGTGTCTTACCTAATTAGATGTTAGCAAATGGTTGAGATGAAAGTTATTAATAGCCAAACAATAGTGTAAAAATGTAAAACTGCACTGGGATAACAAACACACACTGTGGGGATTACATGCCTACATCAACTGGTAGAGCTGACTCAGGTTGGGTAAAATTCATCATAGGCACTGACAATTTGGCTCCACTAAAGGGTACGAAATTCCAACAGTCTGAGGAAGAGTCATGGATTTATGATTTCATTTGATAAAGTTATTGAATATACAAAATTTAAATGGGTGAAAAGGACCACCTTGGCCACCCTGAAGCACCCTTGATCAGTTGGAGGATTTGAAGGTAAATGCAAGCATCTTCACATGAGACCCAACTAACGAGGCAAATGTGCTTTATGTGCAAAGAAACAGATCAGGACAGCTGGTCCTGCACAGAAAATTATAATCAGGATCATTCAGTTCAATCTGAAAATGTGTTCGCCACATCAATGAAGTAAATTAACTCTTTTTCAGATTGAACAAATTTTTTTTTTTTTTTTTTCATTACATGGATTTATATGTGTGTATATATAAATTATAAAAAATTATAACCTTGAAAGTTTAAGATGACCGTATCGTGAACTATCTCTATACAAATAAAGCTATATTTAAACTGAAGGTTCGTGTGGGGCATCTGTTGCCTCAGATTACAGCAGGATGGACTGAATTATATCGTTGATTCAATGCAGACCATTTAAGACCCTAAACTCCTTGTTTATTGATGCTACAGGCAGTTTGGTGCCTTCAGCCCAGGATAGTTTCTGTTTTGCTGTTAAAGTTTTTCATGAATGTCCAATGGGGGAAAAAAGGTGAGAAGTTCCTAAAATGGGAGTATAGGTCGCAGTCTGGAGACATGCATGCCTACTCTAGGCTTTATCTTTGTTATTTAATGGGCTGTAAAACGAATTCTCAGTTTGCCTTCAAGTCCTCATCTTCTCCAGAAGGGAGCCCATGCTTCCTTCACCGCGCTTTCCAAAGTTTCTCAGCCTGCACCCATGATTGTGGCTATCTGGCCTGGTGGTGTAGCTGACTTCGTTACTCTGTTCTTGTGGTCAGACGGCGGTGACGGTGCCAGAATGGGTGCCATGGGGCTGTCCTATTGAGAAACAAATGACCAATATTTAGTATGGAAGTGGCCAGTAATGTGCCACATCCACACTAGCTCAGCTCTTCATCCATGCTTTCATGGTGGAAAGCAAATGTTATGTGTGTTTAATTTTGTTTAAGGAGCTGAGCAGCTGAAAGGGCTCCAATACCCGAGACAACAGCCGGCATTATCACAGGATATCTTCTCATGGCTTCTGACTGGAAATAAAATAATAAAACTTTCAGTTAGTCATGTCATCATTAACAGCTTGTCACAGACAATTAAAGCCAAATTTGGCTCGAGTCTGAGCTGCAGAGCTTCAGTTGGAGAATCTGGGGCATGGCCGATGGCCATATGCTGTGGCCCCTCCCGTCACACTACCCCTCAAAATTCACAGCAATGCAATTCTGACTGGCCCACATGATGCTCACGGCTAAAATACAGGGCCAACACAAGCCTTTATGGGGCCTAAAGCAAAATTTAATGTAAGGGGCCCCCTGACCACCTCAGCACCACCAGGGCTTAATTATTACTGGTGTTTGATCCTTTTATTCCCTGTAAACGTCACCGAGCCAGACAGTCACCGGTTAATTTGCACTTTTTAATATTCGGTGATGTACGAGTGTGTCAGACAGTATTAAAGTAACAGAAATCATCAGCAGAAAATGCTCCATTTAGAGTGAAAAAGTTAGGTCTGTGATGGACTGGCTACCTGTCCAGGTGAACCTGCCTCTCGCCTGCTGATTGCTGGGATAGACTCCAGCTTCTCCGCGACCCCCGGTGGACTAAGCGGTACAGAAAGTGGATAGATGAAGATCAGAGCGGATCTATATGAAGCAACGCAGATCGCCAGCACCAGTCGGCTTTTCCTCTCGCTCACTTCTAAACGCTGCTGACAGACTCTGCAATGTACTGATAAACACACATAAACCTGCCCACACGGCTCTTCAGAAGCACACCTTTCCACCCACATATGTTGACACGCGTTCACGAACAAACTGGTAATGTTCCATCAAAGCTGATAGCGCCCATTAAAACGCAGAGGCACACGCAGAGCCACGCTTGTGGTTAACACCCACACACTCTTGAACAGTGTGCCTTTCCATCACTGGGATTGCTGGTGACAATCATGTACCCCACTCAATTACACTCTGCTAATTGTGGAGGTGCCACATAGAGAAACACACCTTATGTTGCATCCATGTATAAACATTTACTCAGTGTTCTCATCATTCTAGTAGTACAGTTATGCATAATGTAGCCAGATAATGGATTATTTACACATTGGTCTTACCATTCCACACGAACCAATGAAAATATGGTAGATTTTCTTTCTTTTTTTCACTCAAACTGACACACATACACAGCTCACACTTTGCCTGAAGGATTTTAATTTGAGATGCAGACTCCAGTGTCATAGTGAATGATATTAAAAGTCTTATCATGAATAAATCAGGAGACACAGGACTCACTTCAGCAAAGTGACAGATAAGCAAAGAGAAACAGCACACAGGAGGAGACGGAGAGACAAGGAGGAAGAGGAGAGAGGTTCAGGATGACAGAAGAAAGAGCAATGAATAAAGTCACTAGCATTTTAACAATTCAACCAGCAGCGTTGTGTGATGTTCACCGTTTTGTGCACAATGCATTCTGGGAGAAAAGAGGCCGCGAGGATGCATCACCAGCAGCCTTCGTTTGGGGCCAAACGAAGTGCGGATCTGAAGGTGGACTCGGAGGCTCCTTCAGATTCGGTGAAATGGGACGTACGTCGCGTGCCGCGATGACGTATGTGGCCGACGAATCCGCATCGCACTGCAGACCCTGACTTGGGACACACCTGCTGTCAGAATCCAGAGCAAAAGGTGGTATTCTAGCTCCGCCTCTGAAGCCATCTCAACCAATCAAAAGGCTGTAAAAAAAAGACAATTACAGGTGTAGTTTTATGTAGCAGCGCCATCAGTAACGTGTTCTTTCTTCAGTACAGTCAGCTATGAGCTGTTTATCTATACACAAAGTCCAGCTAGCAGGATAAGTGCCTGCACAGTCCTTCCTGTGCTTGCTGTTGCCATGGAAATAAAGACGTTAACAGCACAAATTGTGAGAGAAGTATCACAACTGGTGGCGCGCAATACAATGTTTCACGGCTAGATTATTAAAAATCTTCATCCTGGAAAGCGTTTTTCTGCGTTTGCATGTGGACAAAAGGTGCAAATGTAACCTGGATAACCTGGAGTTATGTTAGCATACCTGAAAGGATAGCTTGAAGGATTTCCCAGTGTCTTCTTCGTCCCCCGCTTAAATCCCTAGGCTCCGACCCGCTAGTAGAATTCTGCTGTAGGAGAGGTGGGTGCCCTCTCATCCTGGTTTCACACATTCTGTGTAATGATGTGACAATCGTGTCGTTCTGATGTTTGTGTTGTGAGTTCTGCATCGTGGCCCCGAGCTTCAATCTAACTTCTGTTTCATTTGCAGGAGCTGGAGCAGATTTACATGCTGGTTTTGGTTTTTCTTCGTTGGTCTCAGGCTGTTTATCAACCTGCTGCAGCACACGTGGACAGTCTACTGGTGTTTGACCCATTTTCATAGAAATATAAATACATGGTGATGTTTTAGTTAAAGGGACGTGTGGAAAACAGGGAGGCAGCATCCTTACAAACATTCAGAGAAAAACGCTTTTTAAATTATTGTTATCTTTCAGATTGATCCTCTTCTTGCAATTCTTTCTTGTTGCCGGGTTATCTATGCAGAGAAAACAGACTCACAAATGTGTAAACCTTTTTCTAAGTAACTTTCAAATGTGTGTTCAAATGCACACAAATATCAAGCAATTTGAACACAAAATAACTTTATACACATTCCAAACTGCACAAAGACGAATATTCTGGACGGATTTTTATCATCAACCTCACAGATCACGTTTACGCTCGGAAAGACTTCCTTTCCTGATGCATGTGCACGTATCACCTGAAAAACGCAGATCACATTATATATGTGTACGGATCGACTGGTTCATGTGGGATTTAGAAACTCCTTTCATGCATATGCAGCAGCAGCAGCACGGGAGCCAAGGAAGAGAAAAAGGGACCTAAAGGCAGCGTGACCAGACGGTACAGAAAGCAAAATCATGGGGCAGGAAGAATCCCAACAAGGAGGAAGATTTTAAAATAGAAACTGAAGTTGCAGCATTTTCCTCCAACGGTGCTGCTTAAACTAGCCTAAAGCTAACTTTTTCATTGGGTTTGTTACAGCGTTGCTGGTTACCATGGTTACCATGTGCAGCATAACAGCAGTTTCCGCTAAAATACGCCAGCCTCGTTGGTACAGAAGTGCAGGTTTACGTGGTTTCAGTCGCCTCATAGTCGCGGTGAAGCCGGACTAAAAGCCGGTGGGAAGGCTTTATAAGCTGGTTTTACTGGGACAGAAAGCCGATACTGTGTCAACGCCAGTTCCCCCTGTGAGAACATTTTTAGTTTTTTTAGTTTTTATTTGAACAAAAGACAAATAAAATAAAAGAACAGGAACATAAAAGGAATATATAAAAGACTGAAAATTAAATCCAAAGGAGTGGGATGGAGCTAGCGCGTATTCAATCTCTCCCCTTAGCCACACACCATTAACCGCCTCCTATTTAATATCAAAAGACCTTTGGATCAATATTAATGAAGATAATTACAATGATAATGTCATCATTCATAATAGGAACAATACTTATACTTATGATTCAATAATCACAAGAATAAATCATGCAATAATAATGATAATAATGATAATATTAATAATAACAAATTGTATATAATAACCAATGAAAATCAGCGCCCCTTGTTTTCATACTTTTGGACCATCAGGTTCTTACATGATGATGTAAATAAGTGTGTTTGCCCCACAGCTCATTCCACAGTTTAACCCGCATACACACACAGAAACGTCCTTCTGCTTCCCACCAAGTGCTTGTGATTACTGCATTTCCCCGTAAATTATCACCCCATCTCTCTGGCGGAAGGATTTTGGATGCTGGTAGTAAATGTTTACCAACGTTCTACATGATCTGTGCTGGATGATGATGAACCATGTCCCGAAGTTCAAGTATAAAACAGAGGATTTGTGTGATGAAGAAACCAGGATTGTGTATGACACAAACGGTCCTTCTAAACACACAGGAACGGCATCTGACACCAGATGTGTTTTTCTCCTGACCAGCTGTGATCCAGACGGTTCGAAACACAGTAGCTGTTACTGGTTAATACTTCTGTGTTTCATGGTGGGTACATATGTGTACTGGTATTGTGAAGCAAACGGAAACAGGCGAACTGCGTTGTTGTGAAAATGTTGGCGGTGAATAAAGTTAACATTAAACTTCAGAGTGAACTTTATTAACCGTGGGATGCCGTGCGTTCATCGATTTGTCAAGGCTTTATGACACACGCCGGCTACCGTTGTTGCAACACGTTTGGGAAGTGAGACGCTAGATTGTGCTAAACGTTAGCACGATACTTGATTCCAGTGTTAGATGGAAGTAATTCTGACACAACGTCCCTTTCACCACATCTCACTTCTGACCTGAAAGAAAATAAATTAACTGAACTTTGAACTCGTTCATGAGAAGTACTGTGTGTGTGTGTGTAGGTGTGTGTGCAACAACAAAGAGAAGACTGAAACAACACATCTTAGATCTTGAAGAATGAAACAGTCCAGATGAAAATCTTTAGTCACACAAGGTGGAATGTGTTGAGAACAAAGTAAGATTATAATGATCGACGGAAATCAGAATCATGAACCCATGGTGGTCTGGATTCAGACTTCAAAACAACGTGAAAAGATCAGACCACCGGCCGACTCAACGTCTGGTCCTCTAGACCAGTGGTTCCCAACCTATCTTCCTTGGGGACCCCCTTCAAGCAAACACTAAGAAGCCATGGACCCCCTGCCCCACCCGGGGCTGAATCCATGCTGGTTTAATTTTTTCTGAGTGAGATTCTCTCCACAAATACTGTTTTCTGCATGAGTCCTGTCCTTCCAATAAAGACAAAGTTCAATTTAGAACATATAGTCTTAAGTTTTCTTAATAAAAGGGACAATAGACTCCTCCCAGACCCGCTCAGCCCAGCGAAACTATTCATCCACAGCCGGAACTCCCACCAGGTCCAGAATCCATGGGTTCAAAGGGGGCTGATGCCCCTGCACACCCTGGAAGGGCGTCAGGCCCGCCGAGGCGTTCCTGAGGGAATTTTGGACATACTCCGCCCACGGCAGGAACCGGGACCAGTCGCGTTGGTTCCTGGAGCAGTGGGACCGCAGCATCCTCCCCAGTTCCTGGTTGGTCCTCTCAGCCTGCCCATTGGACTCGGGGTGGTGTCCGGATGTCAGACTCACCGTAACCCCAATACGAAGAAGGCCTTCCAGACATGGGAGACGAACTGCGGGCCCCGGTCAGATACAATGTCCTCCGGCAGCTCACAGTTCCCACAGTTCCAGAAGACCTGGCCAAACAAGGCTTCAGCAACCTGGAGAGCAGTGGGAAGTTTAGTGAAAGGGATGAACTTACAAAACTTCGAGAAGCGGTCCACTACTACTAGAATAACCGTAAAACCCTCAGATCAGGTCGGCCAGGAAGTCCACGGCTATGTGAGACCACGGTCTCTGTGGGACCGGCAGTGGCATAATCTTTCCTGCTGGCAGCTGGCGAGGAGATTTGGTGGTGGCACACAGAGAACAGGAGCGGACAGCCATGCGGGGCCACTAGTATTTCTGGGCGAGCAGGTGTGTTGTACGTTTCGCTCCGGGGTGCCCTGAGGATGTTGCCGTGTGTGCCCACCTGATCACTCTATCCCGGAGACTCGGAGGAACGGACTTCCGGTGGGATGGACATTCTGGAGGAGCAGGAGTCCGCCTCAACACCTGGTCGATGTCGGCGTCCAGGTCCCAGATGATGGAGTTAATGAAGATGGAGGCTGGCAGGATGGGCGTCGGCTCCGTGGCCTCCATACTCTGACCATCTCTGCATGACAACGCATCTGCCTTCATATTGCGACTTCCAGGTCTGTAGGAGATGGAGAAGTTGAAGTGGGCCTGACGTGGATTCATCCGTTTAGTGGTGTGGAGATATTCCGGATTATGGTTTTCCATGAGGAATTGAAACGGGTGAAGCGCTTCCTCGGGAAGATGCCACCGTACTGAAACCTCAAATAAAGCGGCGGTACAAGTTGGCAAACCCAAGGAGCCACTGGAGGTCCTTCACGGGGCGCGGAAGTGGCCAAGCAGTAACCGCATTGACCTTCACTCCATCCACTCAGGACCGATGATGTGACCCAGGAATGAGACGGTGCATTGGTGAAACTCACACTTCTCCGCCTTCACATACAGCTGATTTGGCCAACAGCCGCTCCAGAACCTGCCGAACATGCTGCACATGCTGGGACCTAGTTTTGGAGTAGATAAGGATATCGTCAATGTATGCGATAACATATTTACCCAGCATGTCCTGTAATATGTCATTAATCATGCTCTGGAACACCGAGGGAGCATTGGCCAATCCATAGGGCATTACACAGTACTCAAAATGGCCAGCATGGGTGCTGAAGGCGGTCTTCCACTCGTGTCCTTCTCAGATGCGCACCAGGTTGTAAGCGCTGCGCTAGCACCCCGAAGCTGGTCCAGGGCGCTAGGTACCAGAGGCAGAGGATAGCGGTACTTTACTGTGATCTCATTAAGCCCCCGATAGTCAATACATGACCGAAGGCCGCCATCCTTCTTGACAATGAAGAAGAAGCCCGCTGCCGCAGGCGAGGAGGACATGCGGATGAACCTTTGTTTGAGGGCCTTTTTGACATTAGTCTCCATAGTCCGATGCCAGGGTGAGAGGATAGATCCGACTCCGAGGGGCCGTGGTGCCAGGCAGGAGGTCTATGGCGCAATCCCAAGACCGGTGGTGGAGGTGGTGGAGGTGGCTGTGTGGGCGGCAGAATCCGTAAGTGCCTCAGGAGATCAGCCAACCTGGCTTCGTGTCTTTCCACCCGCTGTTCCAGAGCAATGGCTACCGCAGAGAACCGGGAAAGAACCGTTGATGGATCCGGGGATGATGCCAGTGCAGAGGAAGATCTCTCATCGGGTGGTGGTATACCTGCTGTATCCTTGGTGGTGTTGTATTATGTCAGGCTGGGCCAAAGAGAATCCGGACACAAATGCAGGTAAGATTGGAGATTCTTTACTAGAGCTGCTACAACCAAAATGACCGGTGTGGGTCAAGAAGATTCAAAGTATACAACATAATATCGGAGTTGGTGCAGGGAGTATAAGTACCAGGTGACCAGGTGCAGTTACTGACGATGATGATTATGATGGAAAACAGGTGTGATCCAAGATGGCCTGAGCAGTGGGTTTCTGGGTATTGTAGTGGTGACTAGTACTCAGGTGAGGTGGAGTGCACCCGAGGGGAAGGAGCAGGCATGACACTTCATTCATAAATATCTGACAGTAAGCCAGCGCAGGATCATCCAGCTGCAGCTGTGTACGTTTCATTTTCAGCCTGGTCAGGAAACAGAGGCAATCATCTCCTGCTCTGAATGCAGCTGCTGCTGCGTGAGGACCAGGCCGACCCACAACGACAACCTCATCGTCAAATTCGCGGACGATACCACGGTGGTTGGTCTCATCTCCGGGGCTGACGAGGCGGCCTACAG